>CAUVZT010000027.1:600000-972640 GCA_963556525.1 Cochlearia excelsa | reverse complement strand
TTTCATAAGTTTGTCAAACTTGTACAAAGCGTTGTTAGATATTTCATTGAGACGCTTATAAGCACTCATGTTGCATGAAACTTGGTTTAGACTCATGTTGCATGAAACTTGGTTTAGAATCCTAGAAACCGCGTTGTTAGATGTTTCATAAATTCGTCAAACTAGTAAAAAGCTCATTGAGACACTTATAAGCACTCATGTTGCATGAAACTTTGTTTAGAGTCCTAGAAAAGCTTTGTTTGATGTTTCATAAGTTTGTCAAACTTGTACAAAGCTCATTGAGACGCTTATAAGCACTCATGTTGCATGAAACTTGGTTTAGAGTCCTAGAAACCGCGTTGTTAGATGTTTCATAAGTTCGTCAAACTTGTACAAAGTTCATTGAGACATTTATAAGCACTCATGTTGCATGAAACTTGGTTTAGAGTCCTAGAAACGCGTTGTTAGATGTTTCATAAGTTCGTCAAACAAGTACAAAGCTCATTGAGACACTTATAAGCACTCATGTTGCATGAAACTTGGTTTAGAGTCCTAGAAACGCGTTGTTAGATGTTTCATAAGTTCGTAAAACTTGTACAAAGCTCATTGAGACACTTATAAGCACTCATGTGGAATGAAACTTGGTTTAGAGTCCAAGAAACGCGTTGTTATATGTTTCATAAGTTTGTCAAACTAGTACAAAGCTCATTGAGACACTTATAAGCACTCATGTTGCATGATACTTGGTTTAGAGTCCTAGAAACGCGTTGTTCGATGTTTCATAAGTTCGTCAAACTAGTACAAAGCTCATTGAGACACTTATAAGCACTCATGTCGCATGAAACTTGTTTTTGAGTCCTAGAAACGCGTTGTTAGATGTTTCATAAGTTCGTCAAACTTGTACAAAGCTCATTGAGACGCTTATAAGCACTCATGTTGCATGAAACTTGGTTTAGAGTCCTAGAAACCGCGTTGTTAGATGTTTCATAAGTTCGTCAAACCAAGTACAAAGATCATTGAGACACTTAAAAGCACTCATGTGGAATGAAACTTCGTTTAGAGTCCTAGAAACGCGTTGTTAGATGTTTCATAAGTTTGTCAAACTAGTACAAAGCTCATTGAGACACTTATAAGCACTCATCTTGCATGAAACTTGGTTTAGAGTCCTAGAAACCACGTTGTTAGTTGTTTCATATGTTCGTCAAACTTGTACAAAGCTCATTGAGACACTTATAAACACTCAAGTTGCATGAAACTTAGTTTAGAGTCCTAGAAACGCGTTGTTAGATGTTTCATAAGTTCGTCAAACTAGTAAAAAGCTCATTGAGACACTTATAAGCACTCATGTTGCATGAAACTTGGTTTAGAGTCCTAGAAATGCTTTGTTAGATGTTTCATAAGTTAGTCAAACTTGTACAAAGCTCATTGAGACGCTTATAAGCACTCATGTTGCATGAAACTTGGTTTAGAGTCCTAGAAAACCCGCGTTGTTAGATGTTTCATAAGTTCGTCAAACTAGTAAAAAGCTCATTGAGACACTTATAAGCACTCATGTTGCATGAAACTTTGTTTAGAGTCCTAGAAATGCTTTTTTGATGTTTCATAAGTTTGTCAAACTTGTACAAAGTTCATTGAGACGCTTATAAGCACTCATGTTGCATGAAAATTGGTTTAGAGTCCTAGCAACCGCGTTGTTAGATGTTTCATAAGTTCGTCAAACTAGTAAAAAGCTCATTGAGACACTTATAAGCACTCATGTTGCATGAAACTTCGTTTAGAGTCTTAGAAACCGCGTTGTTAGATGTTTCATAAGTTCGTCAAACTAGTACAAAGCTCATTGAGACACTTATAAGCACTCATGTTGAATGAAACTTGGTTTAGAGTCCTAGAAACGCGTTGTTAGATGTTTAATAAGTTCGTCAAACTTGTACAAAACTCATTGAGACACTTATAAACACTCATGTTGCATGAAACTTGGTTTAGAGTCCTAGAAACGCGTTGTTAGATGTTTCATAAGTTCGTCAAACTAGTAAAAAGCTCATTGAGACACTTATAAGCACTCATGTTGCATGAAACTTCGTTTAGAGTCTTAGAAACGCGTTGTTAGATGTTTCATAAGTTCTTCAAACTAGTACAAAGCTCATTGAGACACTTATAAGCACTCATGTTGCATGAAACTTGGTTTAGAGTCCTAGAAATGCTTTGTTAGATGTTTCATAAGTTCGTCAAACTTGTACAAAGCTCATTGAGACGCTTATAAGCACTCATGTTGCATGAAACTTGGTTTAGAGTCCTAGCAACCGCGTTGTTAGATGTTTCATAAGTTCGTCAAACTAGTAAAAACCTCATTGAGACACTTATAAGCACTCATGTTGCATGAAACTTCGTTTAGAGTCTTAGAAACCTTGTTGTTAGATGTTTCATAAGTTCCTCAAACTAGTACAAAGCTCATTGAGACACTTATAAGCACTCATGTTGCATGAAACTTGGTTTAGAGTCCTAGAAACGCGTTGTTAGATGTTTCATAAGTTCGTCAAACTAGTACAAAGCTCATTGAGACACTTAGAAGTTTGATAAGTTCTTCAAACTAGTACAAAGCTCATTGAGACACTTATAAGCACTCATGTTGTATGAAACTTGGTTTAGAGTCCTAGAAACGCATTGTTGAATGTTTCATAAGTTCGTCAAACTAGTACAAAGCTCAATGAGACACTTATAAGCACTCATGATGCATCAAAACTTGGTTTAGAGTCCTGGAAACGCGTTGTTAGATGTTTCATAAGTTCGTCAAACTAGTACAAAGCTCATTGAGACACTTAGATGTTTGATAAGTTCTTCAAACTAGTACAAAGCTCATTGAGACACTTATAAGCACTCATGTTTCATGAAACTTGGTTTAGAGTCCTAGAAACCGCGTTGTTAGTTGTTTCATATGTTCGTGAAACTTGTACAAATCTCATTGAGACACTTATAAACACTCATGTTGCATGAAACTTGGTTTAGAGTCCTAGAAATGCGTTGTTAGGCGTTTCATAAGTTCGTCAAACTAGTACAAAGCTCATTGAGACACTTATAAGCACTCATGTTGCATGAAACTTGGTTTAGAGTCCTAGAAACGAGTTGTTAGACGTTTCATAAGTTCGTAAAACTTGTACAAAGCTCATTGAGACACTTATAAGCACTCATGTTGAATGAAACTTGGTTTAGAGTCCTAGAAATGCGTTGTTAGATGTTTCATAAGTTCGTCAAACTAGTACAAAGCTCATTGAGACACTTATAAGCACTCATGTTGCATGAAACTTGTTTTAGAGTCCTAGAAACGCAGTGTTAGATGTTTCATAAGTTCGTCAAACTTGTACAAAGCCCATTGAGACGCTTATAAGCACTCATGTTGCATGAAACTTGGTTTAGAGTCCTAGAAACCGCGTTGTTAGATGTTTCATAAATTCGTCAAACTAGTAAAAAGCTCATTGAGACACTTATAAGCACTCATGTTGCATGAAACTTTGTTTAGAGTCCTAGAAAAGCTTTGTTTGATGTTTCATAAGTTTGTCAAACTTGTACAAAGCTCATTGAGACGCTTATAAGCACTCATGTTGCATGAAACTTGGTTTAGAGTCCTAGAAACCGCGTTGTTAGATGTTTCATAAGTTCGTCAAACTTGTACAAAGTTCATTGAGACATTTATAAGCACTCATGTTGCATGAAACGTGGTTTAGAGTCCTAGAAACGCGTTGTTAGATGTTTCATAAGTTCGTCAAACAAGTACAAAGCTCATTGAGACACTTATAAGCACTCATGTTGCATGAAACTTGGTTTAGAGTCCTAGAAACGCGTTGTTAGATGTTTCATAAGTTCGTAAAACTTGTACAAAGCTCATTGAGACACTTATAAGCACTCATGTGGAATGAAACTTGGTTTAGAGTCCAAGAAACGCGTTGTTATATGTTTCATAAGTTTGTCAAACTAGTACAAAGCTCATTGAGACACTTATAAGCACTCATGTTGCATGATACTTGGTTTAGAGTCCTAGAAACGCGTTGTTCGATGTTTCATAAGTTCGTCAAACTAGTACAAAGCTCATTGAGACACTTATAAGCACTCATGTCGCATGAAACTTGTTTTTGAGTCCTAGAAACGCGTTGTTAGATGTTTCATAAGTTCGTCAAACTTGTACAAAGCTCATTGAGACGCTTATAAGCACTCATGTTGCATGAAACTTGGTTTAGAGTCCTAGAAACCGCGTTGTTAGATGTTTCATAAGTTCATCAAACCAAGTACAAAGATCATGTTTCACTTAAAAGCACTCATGTGGAATGAAACTTCGTTTAGAGTCCTAGAAACGCGTTGTTAGATGTTTCATAAGTTTGTCAAACTAGTACAAAGCTCATTGAGACACTTATAAGCACTCATGTTGCATGAAACTTGGTTTAGAGTCCTAGAAACCACGTTGTTAGTTGTTTCATATGTTCGTCAAACTTGTACAAAGCTCATTGAGACACTTATAAACACTCAAGTTGCATGAAACTTAGTTTAGAGTCCTAGAAACGCGTTGTTAGATGTTTCATAAGTTCGTCAAACTAGTAAAAAGCTCATTGAGACACTTATAAGCACTCATGTTGCATGAAACTTGGTTTAGAGTCCTAGAAATGCTTTGTTAGATGTTTCATAAGTTAGTCAAACTTGTACAAAGCTCATTGAGACGCTTATAAGCACTCATGTTGCATGAAACTTGGTTTAGAGTCCTAGAAACTGCGTTGTTAGATGTTTCATAAGTTCGTCAAACTAGTAAAAAGCTCATTGAGACACTTATAAGCACTCATGTTGCATGAAACTTTGTTTAGAGTCCTAGAAATGCTTTTTTTGATGTTTCATAAGTTTGTCAAACTTGTACAAAGTTCATTGAGACGCTTATAAGCACTCATGTTGCATGAAAATTGGTTTAGAGTCCTAGCAACCGCGTTGTTAGATGTTTCATAAGTTCGTCAAACTAGTAAAAAGCTCATTGAGACACTTATAAGCACTCATGTTGCATGAAACTTCGTTTAGAGTCTTAGAAACCGCGTTGTTAGATGTTTCATAAGTTCGTCAAACTAGTACAAAGCTCATTGAGACACTTATAAGCACTCATGTTGAATGAAACTTGGTTTAGAGTCCTAGAAACGCGTTGTTAGATGTTTCATAAGTTCGTCAAACTTGTACAAAACTCATTGAGACACTTATAAAAACTCATGTTGCATGAAACTTGGTTTAGAGTCCTAGAAACGCGTTGTTAGATGTTTCATAAGTTCGTCAAACTAGTAAAAAGCTCATTGAGACACTTATAAGCACTCACGTTGCATGAAACTTCGTTTAGAGTCTTAGAAACCGCGTTGTTAGATGTTTCATAAGTTCTTCAAACTAGTACAAAGCTCATTGAGACACTTATAAGCACTCATGTTGCATGAAACTTGGTTTAGAGTCCTAGAAATGCTTTGTTAGATGTTTCATAAGTTCGTCAAACTTGTACAAAGCTCATTGAGACGCTTATAAGCACTCATGTTGCATGAAACTTGGTTTAGAGTCCTAGCAACCGCGTTGTTAGATGTTTCATAAGTTCGTCAAACTAGTAAAAACCTCATTGAGACACTTATAAGCACTCATGTTGCATGAAACTTCGTTTAGAGTCTTAGAAACCTTGTTGTTAGATGTTTCATAAGTTCCTCAAACTAGTACAAAGCTCATTGAGACACTTATAAGCACTCATGTTGCATGAAACTTGGTTTAGAGTCCTAGAAACGCGTTGTTAGATGTTTCATAAGTTCGTCAAACTTGTAAAAAGCTCATTGAGACACTTATAAACACTCATGTTGCATGAAACTTAGTTTAGAGTCCTAGAAACGCGTTGTTAGATGTTTCATAAGTTCGTCAAACTAGTAAAAAGTTCATTGAGACACTTATAAGCACTCATGTTGCATGAAACTTGGTTTAGAGTCCTAGAAATGCTTTGTTAGATGTTTCATAAGTTAGTCAAACTTGTACAAAGCTCATTGAGACGCTTATAAGCACTCATGTTGCATGAAACTTGGTTTAGAGTCCTAGAAACGCGTTGTTAGACGTTTCATAAGTTCGTCAAACTAGTAAAAAGCTCATTGAGACGCTTATAAGCACTCATGTTGCATGAAACTTGGTTTAGAGTCCTAGAAACGCGTTGTTAGATGTTTCATAAGTTCGTCAAACTAGTAAAACGCTCATTGAGACGCTTATAAGCACTCATGTTGCATGAAACTTTGTTTAGAGTCCTAGCAACCGCGTTGTTAGATGTTTCATAAGTTCGTCAAACTAGTAAAAAGCTCATTGAGACACTTATAAGCACTCATGTTGCATGAAACTTCGTTTAGAGTCTTAGAAACCGCGTTGTTAGATGTTTCATAAGTTCGTCAAACTAGTACAAAGCTCATTGAGACACTTATAAGCACTCATGTTACATGGAACTTGGTTTAGAGTCCTAGAAACGCGTTGTTAGATGTTTTATAAGTTCGTCAAACTTGTACAAAGCTCATTGAGACACTTATAAACACTCATGTTGCATGAAACTTGGTTTAGAGTCCTAGAAACCGCGTTGTTAGATGTTTCATAAGTTCGTCAAACTAGTAAAAAGCTCATTGAGACACTTATAAGCACTCATGTTGCATGAAACTTTGTTTAGAGTCCTAGAAAAGCTTTGTTTGATGTTTCATAAGTTTGTCAAACTTGTACAAAGCTCATTGAGACGCTTATAAGCACTCATGTTGCATGAAACTTGGTTTAGAGTCCTAGAAACCGCGTTGTTAGATGTTTCATAAGTTCGTCAAACTTGTAAAAAGTTCATTGAGACACTTATAAGCACTCATGTTGCATGAAACTTGGTTTAGAGTCCTAGAAACGCGTTGTTAGATGTTTCATAAGTTCGTCAAACAAGTACAAAGATCATTGAGACACTTATAAGCACTCATGTTGCATGAAACTTGGTTTAGATTCCTAGAAACGCGTTGTTAGATGTTTCATAAGTTCGTCAAACTTGTACAAAACTCATTGAGACACTTATAAACACTCATGTTGCATGAAACTTGGTTTAGAGTCCTAGAAACGCGTTGTTAGATGTTTCATAAGTTCGTCAAACTAGTAAAAAGCTCATTGAGACACTTATAAGCACTCACGTTGCATGAAACTTCGTTTAGAGTCTTAGAAACCGCGTTGTTAGATGTTTCATAAGTTCTTCAAACTAGTACAAAGCTCATTGAGACACTTATAAGCACTCATGTTGCATGAAACTTGTTTTAGAGTCCTAGAAACGCGTTGTTAGATGTTTCATAAGTTCGTCAAACTTGTACAAAGCTCATTGATACACTTATAAGCACTCATGTGGCATGAAACTTGGTTTAGAGTCTTAGAAACCGCGTTGTTAGATGTTTCATAAGTTCGTCAAACCAGTACAAAGATCATTGAGACACTTAAAAGCACTCATGTGGAATGAAACTTGGTTTAGAGTCCTAGAAACGCGTTGTTAGATGTTTCATAAGTTTGTCAAACTTGTAAAAAGCTCATTGAGACACTTATAAGCACTCATGTTGCATGAAACTTGGTTTAGAGTCCTAGAAACCACGTTGTTAGTTGTTTCATATGTTCGTCAAACTTGTACAAAGCTCATTGAGACACTTATAATCACTCATGTGTCATGAAACTTGGTTTAGAGTCCTAGAAACGCGTTGTTAGACGTTTCATAAGTTCGTCAAACTAGTACAAAGCTCATTGAGACACTTATAAGCACTCATGTTGCATGAAACTTGGTTTAGAGTCCTAGAAACACGTTGTTAGATGTTTCATAAGTTCGTCAAACTTGTACGAAGCTCATTGAGACACTTATAAACACTCATGTTGCATGAAACTTAGTTTAGAGTCCTAGAAACGCGTTGTTAGATGTTTCATAAGTTCGTCAAACTAGTAAAAAGCTCATTGAGACACTTATAAGCACTCATGTTGCATGAAACTTGGTTTAGAGTCCTAGAAACCGCGTTGTTAGTTGTTTCATATGTTCGTGAAACTTGTACAAAGCTCATTGAGACACTTATAAGCACTCATGTTGCATGAAACTTGGTTTAGAGTCCTAGAAATGCGTTGTTAGGCGTTTCATAAGTTCGTCAAACTAGTACAAAGCTCATTGAGACACTTATAAGCACTCATGTTGCATGAAACTTGGTTTAGAGTCCTAGAAACGAGTTGTTAGACGATTCATAAGTTCGTAAAACTTGTACAAAGCTCATTGAGACACTTATAAGCACTCATGTTGAATGAAACTTGGTTTAGAGTCCTAGAAACGCGTTGTTAGATGTTTCATATGTTCGTCAAACTAGTACAAAGCTCATTGAGACACTTATAAGCACTCATGTTGCATGAAACTTGTTTTAGAGTCCTAGCAACGCGGTGTTAGATGTTTCATAAGTTCGTCAAACTTGTACAAAGCTCATTGAGACCCTTATAAGCACTCATGTTGCATGAAACTTGGTTTAGAGTCGTAGAAACCGCATTGTTAGATGTTTCATAAGTTCGTCAAACTTGTACAAAGCTCATTGAGACACTTATAAGCACTCATGTTGCATGAAACTTGGTTTAGAGTCTTAGAAACCGCGTTGTTAGATGTTTCATAAGTTCGTCAAACCAGTACAAAGCTCATTGAGACACTTAAAAGCACTCATGTGGAATGAAACTTGGTTTAGAGTCCTAGAAACCGCGTTGTTAGTTGTTTCATATGTTCGTCAAACTTGTACAAAGCTCATTGAGACACTTATAATCACTCATGTTGCATGAAACTTGGTTTAGAGTCCTAGAAACGCGTTGTTAGACGTTTCATAAGTTCGTCAAACTAGTACAAAGCTCATTGAGACACTTATAAGCACTCATGTTGCATGAAACTTGGTTTAGAGTCCTAGAAACGCGTTGTTAGATGTTTCATAAGTTCGTCAAACTTGTACAAAGCTCATTGAGACACTTATAAACACTCAT
The DNA here is from genome assembly GCA_963556525.1 of Cochlearia excelsa. NCBI lineage: Eukaryota > Viridiplantae > Streptophyta > Magnoliopsida > Brassicales > Brassicaceae > Cochlearia > Cochlearia excelsa. The sequence continues at coordinate 963,640 of CAUVZT010000027.1, read as the reverse complement.
GTTGCATGAAACTTAGTTTAGAGTCCTAGAAACGCGTTGTTAGAAATTTCATAAGTTCGTCAAACTAGTAAAAAGCTCATTGAGACACTTATAAGCACTCATGTTGCATGAAACTTGGTTTAGAGTCCTAGAAATTCTTTGTTAGATGTTTCATAAGTTAGTCAAACTTGTACAAAGCTCATTGAGACGCTTATAAGCACTCATGTTGCATGAAACTTGGTTTAGAGTCCTAGAAACCGCGTTGTTAGATGTTTCATAAGTTCGTCAAACTAGTAAAAAGCTCATTGAGACACTTATAAGCACTCATGTTGCATGAAACTTTGTTTAGAGTCCTAGAAATGCTTTGTTTGATGTTTCATAAGTTTGTCAAACTTGTACAAAGCTCATTGAGACGCTTATAAGGACTCATGTTGCATGAAACTTGGTTTAGAGTCCTAGCAACCGCGTTGTTAGATGTTTCATAAGTTCGTCAAACTAGTAAAAAGCTCATTGAGATACTTATAAGCACTCATGTTGAATGAAACTTGGTTTAGAGTCCTAGAAACGCGTTGTTAGATGTTTCATAAGTTCGTCAGACTATTAAAAATCTCATTGAGACACTTATAAGCACTCATGTTGCATGAAACTTTGTTTAGAGTCCTAGAAATGCTTTGTTTGATGTTTCATAAGTTTGTCAAACTTGTACAAAGCTCATTGAGACGCTTATAAGGACTCATGTTGCATGAAACTTGGTTTAGAGTCCTAGCAACCGCGTTGTTAGATGTTTCATAAGTTCGTCAAACTAGTAAAAATCTCATTGAGACACTTATAAGCACTCATGTTGCATGAAACTTGGTTTAGAGTCCTAGAAATGCTTTGTTAGATGTTTCATAAGTTAGTCAAACTTGTACAAAGCTCATTGAGACGCTTATAAGCACTCATGTTGCATGAAACTTGGTTTAGAGTCCTATAAACCGCGTTGTTAGATGTTTCATAAGTTCGTCAAACTAGTAAAAAGCTCATTGAGACACTTATAAGCACTCATGTTGCATGAAACTTTGTTTAGAGTCCTAGAAAAGCTTTGTTTGATGTTTCATAAGTTTGTCAAACTTGTACAAAGCTCATTGAGACGCTTATAAGCACTCATGTTGCATGAAACTTGGTTTAGAGTCCTAGAAACCGCGTTGTTAGATGTTTCATAAGTTCGTCAAACTTGTACAATGTTCATTGAGACACTTATAAGCACTCATGTTGCATGAAACTTGGTTTAGAGTCCTAGAAACGTGTTGTTAGATGTTTCATAAGTTCGTCAAACAAGTACAAAGCTCATTGAGACACTTATAAGCACTCATGTTGCATGAAACTTGGTTTAGAGTCCTAGAAACACGTTGTTAGATGTTTCATAAGTTCGTAAAACTTGTAGAAAGCTCATTGAGACACTTATAAGCACTCATGTGGAATGAAACTTGGTTTAGAGTCCTAGAAACGCGTTGTTAGATGTTTCATAAGTTTGTCAAACTAGTACAAAGCTCATTGAGACACTTATAAGCACTCATGTTGCATGATACTTGGTTTAGAGTCCTAGAAACGCGTTGTTCGATGTTTCATAAATACGTCGAACTAGTACAAAGCTCATTGAGACACTTATAAGCACTCATGTTGCATGAAACTTGTTTTAGAGTCCTAGAAACTCGTTGTTAGATGTTTCATAAGTTCGTCAAACTTGTACAAAGCTCATTGAGACGCTTATAAGCACTCATGTTGCATGAAACTTGGTTTAGAGTCCTAGAAATCGCGTTGTTAGATGTTTCATAAGTTCGTCAAACTTGTACAAAGCTCATTGAGACACTTATAAGCACTCATGTTGCATGAAACTTGGTTTAGAGTCTTAGAAACCGCGTTGTTCGATGTTTCATAAGTTCGTCAAACCAAGTACAAAGATCATTGAGACACTTAAAAGATCATGTGGAATGAAACTTGGTTTAGAATCCTAGAAACGCGTTGTTAGATGTTTCATAAGTTTGTCAAACTAGTACAAAGCTCATTGAGACACTTATAAGCACTCATGTTGCATGAAACTTGGTTTAGAGTCCTAGAAACCGCGTTGTTAGTTGTTTCATATGTTCGTCAAACTTGTACAAAGGTCATTGAGACACTTATAATCACTCATGTTTCATGAAACTTGGTTTAGAGTCCTAGAAACGCGTTGTTAGACGTTTCATAAGTTCGTCAAACTAGTACAAAGCTCATTGAGACACTTATAAGTACTCATGTTGCATGAAACTTGGTTTTGAGTCCTAGAAACACGTTGTTAGATGTTTCATAAGTTCGTCAAACTTGTACAAAGCTCATTGAGACACTTATAAACACTCATGTTGCATGAAACTTAGTTTAGAGTCCTAGAAACGCGTTGTTAGATGTTTCATAAGTTCGTCAAACTAGTAAAAAGCTCATTGAGACACTTATAAGCACTCATGTTGCATGAAACTTGGTTTAGAGTCCTAGAAATGCTTTGTTTGATGTTTCATAAGTTAGTCAAACTTGTACAAAGCTCATTGAGACGCTTATAAGCACTCATGTTGCATGAAACTTAGTTTAGAGTCCTAGAAACCGCGTTGTTAGATGTTTCATAAGTTCGTCAAACTAGTAAAAAGCTCATTGAGACACTTATAAGCACTCATGTTGCATGAAACTTTGTTTAGAGTCCTAGAAATGCTTTTTTTGATGTTTCATAAGTTTGTCAAACTTGTACAAAGCTCATTGAGACGCTTATAAGCACTCATGTTGCATGAAACTTGGTTTAGAGTCCTAGCAACCGCGTTGTTAGATGTTTCATAAGTTCGTCAAACTAGTAAAAAGCTCATTTAGACACTTATAAGCACTCATGTTGCATGAAACTTCGTTTAGAGTCTTAGAAACCGCGTTGTTAGATGTTTCATAAGTTCGTCAAATTAGTACAAAGCTCATTGAGACACTTATAAGCACTCATGTTGAATGAAACTTGGTTTAGAGTCCTAGAAACGCGTTGTTAGATGTTTCATAAGTTCGTCAAACTTGTACAAAACTCATTTAGACACTTATAAGCACTCATGTTGCATGAAACTTAGTTTAGAGTCCTAGAAACGTGTTGTTAGATGTTTCATAAGTTCGTCAAACTAGTAAAAAGCTCATTTAGACACTTATAAGCACTCATGTTGCATGAAACTTCGTTTAGAGTCTTAGAAACCGCATTGTTAGATGTTTCATAAGTTCTTCAAACTAGTACAAAGCTCATTGAGACACTTATAAGCACTCATGTTGCATGAAACTTGGTTTAGAGTCCTAGAAATGCTTTGTTAGATGTTTCATAAGTTCGTCAAACTTGTACAAAGCTCATTGAGACGCTTATAAGCACTCATGTTGCATGAAACTTGGTTTAGAGTCCTAGCAACCGCGTTGTTAGATGTTTCATAAGTACGTCAAACTAGTAAAAACCTCATTGAGACACTTATAAGCACTCATGTTGCATGAAACTTCGTTTAGAGTCTTAGAAACCTGGTTGTTAGATGTTTCATAAGTTCCTCAAACTAGTACAAAGCTCATTGAGACACTTATAAGCACTCATGTTGCATGAAACTTGGTTTAGAGTCCTAGAAACGCGTTGTTTGATGTTTCATAAGTTCGTCAAACTTGTACAAAGCTCATTGAGATACTTATAAGCACTCATGATGCATCAAAACTTGGTTTAGAGTCCTAGAAACGCGTTGTTAGATGTTTCATAAGTTCGTCAAACTAGTACAAAGCTCATTGAGACACTTATAAGCACTCACGTTGCATGAAACTTCGTTTAGAGTCTTAGAAACCGCGTTGTTAGATGTTTCATAAGTTCTTCAAACTAGTACAAAGCTCATTGAGACACTTATAAGCACTCATGTTGCATGAAACTTGTTTTAGAGTCCTAGAAATGCTTTGTTAGATGTTTCATAAGTTCGTCAAACTAGTACAAAGCTCATTGAGACACTTATAAGTACTCATGTTGCATGAAACTTCGTTTAGAGTCCTAGCAACCGCGTTGTTAGATGTTTCATAAGTACGTCAAACTAGTAAAAACCTCATTGAGACACTTATAAGCACTCATGTTGCATGAAACTTCGTTTAGAGTCTTAGAAACCTGGTTGTTAGATGTTTCATAAGTTCCTCAAACTAGTACAAAGCTCATTGAGACACTTATAAGTACTCATGTTGCATGAAACTTCGTTTAGAGTCCTAGAAATGCTTTGTTAGATGTTTCATAAGTTTGTCAAACTAGTACAAAGCTCATTGAGACACTTATAAGCACTCATGATGCATCAAAACTTGGTTTAGAGTCCTAGAAACGCGTTGTTAGATGTTTCATAAGTTCGTCAAACTAGTACAAAGCTCATTGAGACACATAGATGTTTGATAAGTTCTTCAAACTAGTACAAAGCTCATTGAGACACTTATAAGCACTCATGTTGCATGAAACTTGGTTTAGAGTCCTAGAAACCGCGTTGTTAGTTGTTTCATATGTTCGTGAAACTTGTACAAAGCTCATTGAGACACTTATAAGCACTCATGTTGCATGAAACTTGGTTTAGAGTCCTAGAAATGCGTTGTTAGGCGTTTCATAAGTTCGTCAAACTAGTACAAAGCTCATTGAGACACTTATAAGCACTCATGTTGCTTGAAACTTGGTTTTGAGTCCTAGAAACGAGTTGTTAGACGTTTCATAAGTTCGTAAAACTTGTACAAAGCTCATTGAGACACTTATAAGCACTCATGTTGAATGAAACTTGGTTTAGAGTCCTAGAAACGCGTTGTTAGATGTTTCATAAGTTCATCAAACTAGTACAAAGCTCATTGAGACACTTATAAGCACTCATGTTGTATGAAACTTGGTTTAGAGTCCTAGAAATGCATTGTTAAATGTTTCATAAGTTCGTCGACATCGTACAAAGCTCATTGAGACACTTATAAGCAGTCATGTTGAATGAAACTTGGTTTAGAGTCCTAGAAACGCGTTGTTGGATGTTTCATAAGTTCGTAAAACTAGTACAAAGCTCATTGAGACACTTATAAGCACTCATGTTGCATGAAACTTGGTTTAAAGTCCTAGAATCGCGTTGTTAGATGTTTCATAAGTTCGTAAAACTAGTACAAAGCTCATTGAGACACTTATAAGCACTCATGTTGAATGAAAATTGGTTTAGAGTCCTAGAAATGCTTTGTTTGATGTTTCATAAGTTAGTCAAACTTGTACAAAGCTCATTGAGACGCTTATAAGCACTCATGTTGCATGAAACTTAGTTTAGAGTCCTAGAAACCGCGTTGTTAGATGTTTCATAAGTTCGTCAAACTAGTAAAAAGCTCATTGAGACACTTATAAGCACTCATGTTGCATGAAACTTTGTTTAGAGTCCTAGAAATGCTTTTTTTGATGTTTCATAAGTTTGTCAAACTTGTACAAAGCTCATTGAGACGCTTATAAGCACTCATGTTCCATGAAACTTGGTTTAGAGTCCTAGAAACCGCGTTGTTAGATGTTTCATAAGTTCGTCAAACTTGTACAAAGTTCATTGAGACACTTATAAGCACTCATGTTGCATGAAACTTGGTTTAGAGTCCTAGAAACGCGTTGTTAGATGTTTCATAAGTTCGTCAAACAAGTACAAAGCTCATTGAGACACTTATAAGCACTCATGTTGCATGAAACTTGGTTTAGAGTCCTAGAAACACGTTGTTAGATGTTTCATAAGTTCGTCAAACTTGTACGAAGCTCATTGAGACACTTATAAACACTCATGTTGCATGAAACTTAGTTTAGAGTCCTAGAAACGCGTTGTTAGATGTTTCATAAGTTCGTCAAACTAGTAAAAAGCTCATTGAGACACTTATAAGCACTCATGTTGCATGAAACTTGGTTTACAGTCCTAGAAACCGCGTTGTTAGTTGTTTCATATGTTCGTGAAACTTGTACAAAGCTCATTGAGACACTTATAAGCACTCATGTTGCATGAAACTTGGTTTAGAGTCCTAGAAATGCGTTGTTAGGCGTTTCATAAGTTCGTCAAACTAGTACAAAGCTCATTGAGACACTTATAAGCACTCATGTTGCATGAAACTTGGTTTAGAGTCCTAGAAACGAGTTGTTAGACGATTCATAAGTTCGTAAAACTTGTACAAAGCTCATTGAGACACTTATAAGCACTCATGTTGAATGAAACTTGGTTTAGAGTCCTAGAAACGCGTTGTTAGATGTTTCATATGTTCGTCAAACTAGTACAAAGCTCATTGAGACACTTATAAGCACTCATGTTGCATGAAACTTGTTTTAGAGTCCTAGCAACGCGGTGTTAGATGTTTCATAAGTTCGTCAAACTTGTACAAAGCTCATTAAGACCCTTATAAGCACTCATGTTGCATGAAACTTGGTTTAGAGTCGTAGAAACCGCGTTGTTAGATGTTTCATAAGTTCGTCAAACTTGTACAAAGCTCATTGAGACACTTATAAGCACTCATGTTGCATGAAACTTGGTTTAGAGTCTTAGAAACCGCGTTGTTAGATGTTTCATAAGTTCGTCAAACCAGTACAAAGCTCATTGAGACACTTAAAAGCACTCATGTGGAATGAAACTTGGTTTAGAGTCCTAGAAACCGCGTTGTTAGTTGTTTCATATGTTCGTCAAACTTGTACAAAGCTCATTGAGACACTTATAATCACTCATGTTGCATGAAACTTGGTTTAGAGTCCTAGAAACGCGTTGTTAGACGTTTCATAAGTCCGTCAAACTAGTACAAAGCTCATTGAGACACTTATAAGCACTCATGTTGCATGAAACTTGGTTTAGAGTCCTAGAAACGCGTTGTTAGATGTTTCATAAGTTCGTCAAACTTGTACAAAGCTCATTGAGACACTTATAAACACTCATGTTGCATGAAACTTAGTTTAGAGTCCTAGAAACGCGTTGTTAGAAATTTCATAAGTTCGTCAAACTAGTAAAAAGCTCATTGAGACACTTATAAGCACTCATGTTGCATGAAACTTGGTTTAGAGTCCTAGAAATTCTTTGTTAGATGTTTCATAAGTTAGTCAAACTTGTACAAAGCTCATTGAGACGCTTATAAGCACTCATGTTGCATGAAACTTGGTTTAGAGTCCTAGAAACCGCGTTGTTAGATGTTTCATAAGTTCGTCAAACTAGTAAAAAGCTCATTGAGACACTTATAAGCACTCATGTTGCATGAAACTTTGTTTAGAGTCCTAGAAATGCTTTGTTTGATGTTTCATAAGTTTGTCAAACTTGTACAAAGCTCATTGACACGCTTATAAGGACTCATGTTGCATGAAACTTGGTTTAGAGTCCTAGCAACCGCGTTGTTAGATGTTTCATAAGTTCGTCAAACTAGTAAAAAGCTCATTGAGATACTTATAAGCACTCATGTTGAATGAAACTTGGTTTAGAGTCCTAGAAACGCGTTGTTAGATGTTTCATAAGTTCGTCAAACTAGTAAAAATCTCATTGAGACACTTATAAGCACTCATGTTGCATGAAACTTTGTTTAGAGTCCTAGAAATGCTTTGTTTGATGTTTCATAAGTTTGTTAAACTTGTACAAAGCTCATTGAGACGCTTATAAGGACTCATGTTGCATGAAACTTGGTTTAGAGTCCTAGCAACCGCGTTGTTAGATGTTTCATAAGTTCGTCAAACTAGTAAAAATCTCATTGAGACACTTATAAGCACTCATGTTGCATGAAACTTGGTTTAGAGTCCTAGAAATGCTTTGTTAGATGTTTCATAAGTTAGTCAAACTTGTACAAAGCTCATTGAGACGCTTATAAGCACTCATGTTGCATGAAACTTGGTTTAGAGTCCTATAAACCGCGTTGTTAGATGTTTCATAAGTTCGTCAAACTAGTAAAAAGCTCATTGAGACACTTATAAGCACTCATGTTGCATGAAACTTTGTTTAGAGTCCTAGAAAAGCTTTGTTTGATGTTTCATAAGTTTGTCAAACTTGTACAAAGCTCATTGAGACGCTTATAAGCACTCATGTTGCATGAAACTTGGTTTAGAGTCCTAGAAACCGCGTTGTTAGATGTTTCATAAGTTCGTCAAACTTGTACAAAGTTCATTGAGACACTTATAAGCACTCATGTTGCATGAAACTTGGTTTAGAGTCCTAGAAACGCGTTGTTAGATGTTTCATAAGTTCGTCAAACAAGTACAAAGCTCATTGAGACACTTATAAGCACTCATGTTGCATGAAACTTGGTTTAGAGTCCTAGAAACACGTTGTTAGATGTTTCATAAGTTCGTAAAACTTGTAGAAAGCTCATTGAGACACTTATAAGCACTCATGTGGAATGAAACTTGGTTTAGAGTCCTAGAAACGCGTTGTTAGATGTTTCATAAGTTTGTCAAACTAGTACAAAGCTCATTGAGACACTTATAAGCACTCATGTTGCATGATACTTGGTTTAGAGTCCTAGAAACGCGTTGTTCGATGTTTCATAAATACGTCGAACTAGTACAAAGCTCATTGAGACACTTATAAGCACTCATGTTGCATGAAACTTGTTTTAGAGTCCTAGAAACTCGTTGTTAGATGTTTCATAAGTTCGTCAAACTTGTACAAAGCTCATTGAGACGCTTATAAGCACTCATGTTGCATGAAACTTGGTTTAGAGTCCTAGAAATCGCGTTGTTAGATGTTTCATAAGTTCGTCAAACTTGTACAAAGCTCATTGAGACACTTATAAGCACTCATGTTGCATGAAACTTGGTTTAGAGTCTTAGAAACCGCGTTGTTCGATGTTTCATAAGTTCGTCAAACCAGTACAAAGATCATTGAGACACTTAAAAGATCATGTGGAATGAAACTTGGTTTAGAGTCCTAGAAACGCGTTGTTAGATGTTTCATAAGTTTGTCAAACTAGTACAAAGCTCATTGAGACACTTATAAGCACTCATGTTGCATGAAACTTGGTTTAGAGTCCTAGAAACCGCGTTGTTAGTTGTTTCATATGTTCGTCAAACTTGTACAAAGGTCATTGAGACACTTATAATCACTCATGTTTCATGAAACTTGGTTTAGAGTCCTAGAAACGCGTTGTTAGACGTTTCATAAGTTCGTCAAACTAGTACAAAGCTCATTGAGACACTTATAAGTACTCATGTTGCATGAAACTTGGTTTTGAGTCCTAGAAACACGTTGTTAGATGTTTCATAAGTTCGTCAAACTTGTACAAAGCTCATTGAGACACTTATAAACACTCATGTTGCATGAAACTTAGTTTAGAGTCCTAGAAACGCGTTGTTAGATGTTTCATAAGTTCGTCAAACTAGTAAAAAGCTCATTGAGACACTTATAAGCACTCATGTTGCATGAAACTTGGTTTAGAGTCCTAGAAATGCTTTGTTTGATGTTTCATAAGTTAGTCAAACTTGTACAAAGCTCATTGAGACGCTTATAAGCACTCATGTTGCATGAAACTTAGTTTAGAGTCCTAGAAACCGCGTTGTTAGATGTTTCATAAGTTCGTCAAACTAGTAAAAAGCTCATTGAGACACTTATAAGCACTCATGTTGCATGAAACTTTGTTTAGAGTCCTAGAAATGCTTTTTTTGATGTTTCATAAGTTTGTCAAACTTGTACAAAGCTCATTGAGACGCTTATAAGCACTCATGTTGCATGAAACTTGGTTTAGAGTCCTAGCAACCGCGTTGTTAGATGTTTCATAAGTTCGTCAAACTAGTAAAAAGCTCATTTAGACACTTATAAGCACTCATGTTGCATGAAACTTCGTTTAGAGTCTTAGAAACCGCGTTGTTAGATGTTTCATAAGTTCGTCAAATTAGTACAAAGCTCATTGAGACACTTATAAGCACTCATGTTGAATGAAACTTGGTTTAGAGTCCTAGAAACGCGTTGTTAGATGTTCATAAGTTCGTCAAACTTGTACAAAACTCATTTAGACACTTATAAGCACTCATGTTGCATGAAACTTAGTTTAGAGTCCTAGAAACGTGTTGTTAGATGTTTCATAAGTTCGTCAAACTAGTAAAAAGCTCATTTAGACACTTATAAGCACTCATGTTGCATGAAACTTCGTTTAGAGTCTTAGAAACCGCATTGTTAGATGTTTCATAAGTTCTTCAAACTAGTACAAAGCTCATTGAGACACTTATAAGCACTCATGTTGCATGAAACTTGGTTTAGAGTCCTAGAAATGCTTTGTTAGATGTTTCATAAGTTCGTCAAACTTGTACAAAGCTCATTGAGACGCTTATAAGCACTCATGTTGCATGAAACTTGGTTTAGAGTCCTAGCAACCGCGTTGTTAGATGTTTCATAAGTACGTCAAACTAGTAAAAACCTCATTGAGACACTTATAAGCACTCATGTTGCATGAAACTTCGTTTAGAGTCTTAGAAACCTGGTTGTTAGATGTTTCATAAGTTCCTCAAACTAGTACAAAGCTCATTGAGACACTTATAAGCACTCATGTTGCATGAAACTTGGTTTAGAGTCCTAGAAACGCGTTGTTTGATGTTTCATAAGTTCGTCAAACTTGTACAAAGCTCATTGAGACACTTATAAGCACTCATGATGCATCAAAACTTGGTTTAGAGTCCTAGAAACGCGTTGTTAGATGTTTCATAAGTTCGTCAAACTAGTACAAAGCTCATTGAGACACTTATAAGCACTCACGTTGCATGAAACTTCGTTTAGAGTCTTAGAAACCGCGTTGTTAGATGTTTCATAAGTTCTTCAAACTAGTACAAAGCTCATTGAGACTCTTATAAGCACTCATGTTGCATGAAACTTGTTTTAGAGTCCTAGAAATGCTTTGTTAGATGTTTCATAAGTTCGTCAAACTAGTACAAAGCTCATTGAGACACTTATAAGTACTCATGTTGCATGAAACTTCGTTTAGAGTCCTAGCAACCGCGTTGTTAGATGTTTCATAAGTACGTCAAACTAGTAAAAACCTCATTGAGACACTTATAAGCACTCATGTTGCATGAAACTTCGTTTAGAGTCTTAGAAACCTGGTTGTTAGATGTTTCATAAGTTCCTCAAACTAGTACAAAGCTCATTGAGACACTTATAAGTACTCATGTTGCATGAAACTTCGTTTAGAGTCCTAGAAATGCTTTGTTAGATGTTTCATAAGTTTGTCAAACTAGTACAAAGCTCATTGAGACACTTATAAGCACTCATGATGCATCAAAACTTGGTTTAGAGTCCTAGAAACGCGTTGTTAGATGTTTCATAAGTTCGTCAAACTAGTACAAAGCTCATCGAGACACTTAGATGTTTGATAAGTTCTTCAAACTAGTACAAAGCTCATTGAGACACTTATAAGCACTCATGTTGCATGAAACTTGGTTTAGAGTCCTAGAAACCGCGTTGTTAGTTGTTTCATATGTTCGTGAAACTTGTACAAAGCTCATTGAGACACTTATAAGCACTCATGTTGCATGAAACTTGGTTTAGAGTCCTAGAAATGCGTTGTTAGGCGTTTCATAAGTTCGTCAAACTAGTACAAAGCTCATTGAGACACTTATAAGCACTCATGTTGCATGAAACTTGGTTTTGAGTCCTAGAAACGAGTTGTTAGACGTTTCATAAGTTCGTAAAACTTGTACAAAGCTCATTGAGACACTTATAAGCACTCATGTTGAATGAAACTTGGTTTAGAGTCCTAGAAACGCGTTGTTAGATGTTTCATAAGTTCATCAAACTAGTACAAAGCTCATTGAGACACTTATAAGCACTCATGTTGTATGAAACTTGGTTTAGAGTCCTATAAATGCATTGTTAAATGTTTCATAAGTTCGTCGACATCGTACAAAGCTCATTGAGACACTTATAAGCAGTCATGTTGAATGAAACTTGGTTTAGAGTCCTAGAAACGCGTTGTTGGATGTTTCATAAGTTCTTAAAACTAGTACAAAGCTCATTGAGACACTTATAAGCACTCATGTTGCATGAAACTTGGTTTAAAGTCCTAGAATCGCGTTGTTAGATGTTTCATAAGTTCGTAAAACTAGTACAAAGCTCATTGAGACACTTATAAGCACTCATGTTGAATGAAAATTGGTTTAGAGTCCTAGAAATGCTTTGTTTGATGTTTCATAAGTTAGTCAAACTTGTACAAAGCTCATTGAGACGCTTATAAGCACTCATGTTGCATGAAACTTAGTTTAGAGTCCTAGAAACCGCGTTGTTAGATGTTTCATAAGTTCGTCAAACTAGTAAAAAGCTCATTGAGACACTTATAAGCACTCATGTTGCATGAAACTTTGTTTAGAGTCCTAGAAATGCTTTTTTTGATGTTTCATAAGTTTGTCAAACTTGTACAAAGCTCATTGAGACGCTTATAAGCACTCATGTTGCATGAAACTTGGTTTAGAGTCCTAGCAAACGCGTTGTTAGATGTTTCATAAGTTCGTCAAACTAGTAAAAAGCTCATTTAGACACTTATAAGCACTCATGTTGCATGAAACTTCGTTTAGAGTCTTAGAAACCGCGTTGTTAGATGTTTCATAAGTTCGTCAAATTAGTACAAAGCTCATTGAGACACTTATAAGCACTCATGTTGAATGAAACTTGGTTTAGAGTCCTAGAAACGCGTTGTTAGATGTTTCATAAGTTCGTCAAACTTGTACAAAACTCATTTAGACACTTATAAGCACTCATGTTGCATGAAACTTAGTTTAGAGTCCTAGAAACGTGTTGTTAGATGTTTCATAAGTTCGTCAAACTAGTAAAAAGCTCATTTAGACACTTATAAGCACTCATGTTGCATGAAACTTCGTTTAGAGTCTTAGAAACCGCATTGTTAGATGTTTCATAAGTTCTTCAAACTAGTACAAAGCTCATTGAGACACTTATAAGCACTCATGTTGCATGAAACTTGGTTTAGAGTCCTAGAAATGCTTTGTTAGATGTTTCATAAGTTCGTCAAACTTGTACAAAGCTCATTGAGACGCTTATAAGCACTCATGTTGCATGAAACTTGGTTTAGAGTCCTAGCAACCGCGTTGTTAGATGTTTCATAAGTACGTCAAACTAGTAAAAACCTCATTGAGACACTTATAAGCACTCATGTTGCATGAAACTTCGTTTAGAGTCTTAGAAACCTGGTTGTTAGATGTTTCATAAGTTCCTCAAACTAGTACAAAGCTCATTGAGACACTTATAAGCACTCATGTTGCATGAAACTTGGTTTAGAGTCCTAGAAACGCGTTGTTTGATGTTTCATAAGTTCGTCAAACTTGTACAAAGCTCATTGAGACACTTATAAGCACTCATGATGCATCAAAACTTGGTTTAGAGTCCTAGAAACGCGTTGTTAGATGTTTCATAAGTTCGTCAAACTAGTACAAAGCTCATTGAGACACTTATAAGCACTCACGTTGCATGAAACTTCGTTTAGAGTCTTAGAAACCGCGTTGTTAGATGTTTCATAAGTTCTTCAAACTAGTACAAAGCTCATTGAGACACTTATAAGCACTCATGTTGCATGAAACTTGTTTTAGAGTCCTAGAAATGCTTTGTTAGATGTTTCATAAGTTCGTCAAACTAGTACAAAGCTCATTGAGACACTTATAAGTACTCATGTTGCATGAAACTTCGTTTAGAGTCCTAGCAACCGCGTTGTTAGATGTTTCATAAGTACGTCAAACTAGTAAAAACCTCATTGAGACACTTATAAGCACTCATGTTGCATGAAACTTCGTTTAGAGTCTTAGAAACCTGGTTGTTAGATGTTTCATAAGTTCCTCAAACTAGTACAAAGCTCATTGAGACACTTATAAGTACTCATGTTGCATGAAACTTCGTTTAGAGTCCTAGAAATGCTTTGTTAGATGTTTCATAAGTTTGTCAAACTAGTACAAAGCTCATTGAGACACTTATAAGCACTCATGATGCATCAAAACTTGGTTTAGAGTCCTAGAAACGCGTTGTTAGATGTTTCATAAGTTCGTCAAACTAGTACAAAGCTCATTGAGACACTTAGATGTTTGATAAGTTCTTCAAACTAGTACAAAGCTCATTGAGACACTTATAAGCACTCATGTTGCATGAAACTTGGTTTAGAGTCCTAGAAACCGCGTTGTTAGTTGTTTCATATGTTCGTGAAACTTGTACAAAGCTCATTGAGACACTTATAAGCACTCATGTTGCATGAAACTTGGTTTAGAGTCCTAGAAATGCGTTGTTAGGCGTTTCATAAGTTCGTCAAACTAGTACAAAGCTCATTGAGACACTTATAAGCACTCATGTTGCATGAAACTTGGTTTTGAGTCCTAGAAACGAGTTGTTAGACGTTTCATAAGTTCGTAAAACTTGTACAAAGCTCATTGAGACACTTATAAGCACTCATGTTGAATGAAACTTGGTTTAGAGTCCTAGAAACGCGTTGTTAGATGTTTCATAAGTTCATCAAACTAGTACAAAGCTCATTGAGACACTTATAAGCACTCATGTTGTATGAAACTTGGTTTAGAGTCCTATAAATGCATTGTTAAATGTTTCATAAGTTCGTCGACATCGTACAAAGCTCATTGAGACACTTATAAGCAGTCATGTTGAATGAAACTTGGTTTAGAGTCCTAGAAACGCGTTGTTGGATGTTTCATAAGTTCGTAAAACTAGTACAAAGCTCATTGAGACACTTATAAGCACTCATGTTGCATGAAACTTGGTTTAAAGTCCTAGAATCGCGTTGTTAGATGTTTCATAAGTTCGTAAAACTAGTACAAAGCTCATTGAGACACTTATAAGCACTCATGTTGAATGAAAATTGGTTTAGAGTCCTAGAAATGCTTTGTTTGATGTTTCATAAGTTAGTCAAACTTGTACAAAGCTCATTGAGACGCTTATAAGCACTCATGTTGCATGAAACTTAGTTTAGAGTCCTAGAAACCGCGTTGTTAGATGTTTCATAAGTTCGTCAAACTAGTAAAAAGCTCATTGAGACACTTATAAGCACTCATGTTGCATGAAACTTTGTTTAGAGTCCTAGAAATGCTTTTTTTGATGTTTCATAAGTTTGTCAAACTTGTACAAAGCTCATTGAGACGCTTATAAGCACTCATGTTGCATGAAACTTGGTTTAGAGTCCTAGCAAACGCGTTGTTAGATGTTTCATAAGTTCGTCAAACTAGTAAAAAGCTCATTTAGACACTTATAAGCACTCATGTTGCATGAAACTTCGTTTAGAGTCTTAGAAACCGCGTTGTTAGATGTTTCATAAGTTCGTCAAATTAGTACAAAGCTCATTGAGACACTTATAAGCACTCATGTTGAATGAAACTTGGTTTAGAGTCCTAGAAACGCGTTGTTAGATGTTTCATAAGTTCGTCAAACTTGTACAAAACTCATTTAGACACTTATAAGCACTCATGTTGCATGAAACTTAGTTTAGAGTCCTAGAAACGTGTTGTTAGATGTTTCATAAGTTCGTCAAACTAGTAAAAAGCTCATTTAGACACTTATAAGCACTCATGTTGCATGAAACTTCGTTTAGAGTCTTAGAAACCGCATTGTTAGATGTTTCATAAGTTCTTCAAACTAGTACAAAGCTCATTGAGACACTTATAAGCACTCATGTTGCATGAAACTTGGTTTAGAGTCCTAGAAATGCTTTGTTAGATGTTTCATAAGTTCGTCAAACTTGTACAAAGCTCATTGAGACGCTTATAAGCACTCATGTTGCATGAAACTTGGTTTAGAGTCCTAGCAACCGCGTTGTTAGATGTTTCATAAGTACGTCAAACTAGTAAAAACCTCATTGAGACACTTATAAGCACTCATGTTGCATGAAACTTCGTTTAGAGTCTTAGAAACCTGGTTGTTAGATGTTTCATAAGTTCCTCAAACTAGTACAAAGCTCATTGAGACACTTATAAGCACTCATGTTGCATGAAACTTGGTTTAGAGTCCTAGAAACGCGTTGTTTGATGTTTCATAAGTTCGTCAAACTTGTACAAAGCTCATTGAGACACTTATAAGCACTCATGATGCATCAAAACTTGGTTTAGAGTCCTAGAAACGCGTTGTTAGATGTTTCATAAGTTCGTCAAACTAGTACAAAGCTCATTGAGACACTTATAAGCACTCACGTTGCATGAAACTTCGTTTAGAGTCTTAGAAACCGCGTTGTTAGATGTTTCATAAGTTCTTCAAACTAGTACAAAGCTCATTGAGACACTTATAAGCACTCATGTTGCATGAAACTTGTTTTAGAGTCCTAGAAATGCTTTGTTAGATGTTTCATAAGTTCGTCAAACTAGTACAAAGCTCATTGAGACACTTATAAGTACTCATGTTGCATGAAACTTCGTTTAGAGTCCTAGCAACCGCGTTGTTAGATGTTTCATAAGTACGTCAAACTAGTAAAAACCTCATTGAGACACTTATAAGCACTCATGTTGCATGAAACTTCGTTTAGAGTCTTAGAAACCTGGTTGTTAGATGTTTCATAAGTTCCTCAAACTAGTACAAAGCTCATTGAGACACTTATAAGTACTCATGTTGCATGAAACTTCGTTTAGAGTCCTAGAAATGCTTTGTTAGATGTTTCATAAGTTTGTCAAACTAGTACAAAGCTCATTGAGACACTTATAAGCACTCATGATGCATCAAAACTTGGTTTAGAGTCCTAGAAACGCGTTGTTAGATGTTTCATAAGTTCGTCAAACTAGTACAAAGCTCATTGAGACACTTAGATGTTTGATAAGTTCTTCAAACTAGTACAAAGCTCATTGAGACACTTATAAGCACTCATGTTGCATGAAACTTGGTTTATAGTCCTAGAAACCGCGTTGTTAGTTGTTTCATATGTTCGTGAAACTTGTACAAAGCTCATTGAGACACTTATAAGCACTCATGTTGCATGAAACTTGGTTTAGAGTCCTAGAAATGCGTTGTTAGGCGTTTCATAAGTTCGTCACACTAGTACAAAGCTCATTGAGACACTTATAAGCACTCATGTTGCATGAAACTTGGTTTTGAGTCCTAGAAACGAGTTGTTAGACGTTTCATAAGTTCGTAAAACTTGTACAAAGCTCATTGAGACACTTATAAGCACTCATGTTGAATGAAACTTGGTTTAGAGTCTTGGAAACCGCGTTGTTAGATGTTTCATAAGTTCGTCAAACTAGTACAAAGCTCATTGAGACACTTATAAGCACTCATGTTGTATGAAACTTGGTTTAGAGTCCTAGAAATGCATTGTTAAATGTTTCATAAGTTCGTCGACATCGTACAAAGCTCATTGAGACACTTATAAGCAGTCATGTTGAATGAAACTTGGTTTAGAGTCTTAGAAACGCGTTGTTGGATGTTTCATAAGTTCGTAAAACTAGTACAAAGCTCATTGAGACACTTATAAGCACTCATGTTGCATGAAACTTGGTTTAAAGTCCTAGAATCGCGTTGTTAGATGTTTCATAAGTTCGTAAAACTAGTACAAAGCTCATTGAGACACTTATAAGCACTCATGTTGAATGAAACTTGGTTTAGAGTCCTAGAAACGCGTTGTTAGATGTTTAATAAGTTCGTCAAACTAGTACAAAGCTCATTGAGACACTTATAAGCAATCATGTTGTATGAAACTTGGTTTAGAGTCCTAGAAACGAATTGTTAAATGTTTCATAAGTTCGTCAAACTAGTACAAAGCTCGTTGAGACACTTATAAGCACTCATGTTGCATGAAACTTGGTTTAGAGTCCTAGAAACGCGCTGTTAGATGTTTCATAAGTTCGTAAAACTTGTACAAAGCTCATTGAGACACTTATAAGCACTCATGTGGAATGAAACATGGTTTAGAGTGTAAAAGAGACCAAGGCATTGCCCAGACAAGTCCTGTCCATCAAGGCAATGCCGAAGTCAAAGCTCGAGCTCGACTAAGGCAAAGCCGAAGTCACAAGCTGCAGAAGTCACAAGTGTAAAAGAGACCAAGGCATTGTCCGGACAAGTCTTGTCCATCAAGACAATGACCTAGCGTGTGACCAAAGCCGAAGTCACAAGCTGCCGAAGTCACAAGCTCTCTAAGTTACCGTTGCAAATGGAAACAAAGAGACAAAGGAGACGAATCTAGAAGCTAAGTAGCCGTTGCCAAAATAGAGCCGTTGAGGAGACTGGAGTGCACGTTGTCCGTACAAGTCACGTGTGCGCTCTAAGGAGCGTGGAGTCCACTCGGCCGTACAAGTCACGGGTTGCTCTAACATGGCGCGGCTACAAGAGCGATGGCAACGTGTGGCACGGTTAGCCGGGCAAGATGTTGACGTATTTGGCATATACCTTTGTTACTTCTTTAGTCTTGTATTTAAATATGCGATTCCCCTTTGTAACATAAAAAACACTAGGAATACATAATGTCACCGAATCTTATTACTCTCTCTCTATTCTCTCTCTCTTGTTCTTGGTGTTCTTGCTAAGAACTTCTTTCACTAATCTCCTCCAATCTCTCAAATTCTAAAATGGTATCAGAGCAACCTTGCTTTGGAACCTAAATCTCGCTTCCGCTACCATTCTCTTCGGCGCTCGGGCATCCTCGTTGCTCGGTGTTTTGGTTACCGGGCATCCTCGTTGCTCGGTGATTTCAGCATCCGGTAAACAAAATTATTGGGCTTTTCCGGCGCCCGATAACAAAACTCTCGGTGCTCGTTTACTCTCGGCTATTCTCGGTACAACCGCCTCCCGGTGCTCCCGGCTCGGCTTCCGAGGCCCTCGGTCTTCGTGCACACTCAACAAAACTGGATACTTTCGGTTCTAAAGCCTAGATCTATCCGAGACAAGTCGTTTCCCGGTGCTCGGCTAGCCTCGGTTTCCGTGCCACCCAACACATAATTTTTCTCGGTGCTCGGCTAGACCAATCCGAGACATCTCCTTCAAACCAAGCGGTAAACCATGGAAGACAAAGAATCCAAGAAGACTCCTTGTCCGGTTACCTTGAAAGGTATCAACTACCTCTTATGGGCAAGAACCATGAAGATTGCTCTTTGTGGCCGCGGCTATTGGAACCACATCCTTACTCGGCAAGATGCTCCTATTGAGTTTAACAACGAGCTCACAAATGACGATGAGAAATGGTTCCAACTAGACCAAAAGGTTCTTGGAATCATCCAAGGATCCCTTGAGCCGTCTATCTTGGAAGCCTATTCCTATTGTGAGAATGCCAAGGAGTTATGGGATACTCTCCAAACCGTCTATGGCAACACATCTAACCTAAGTCGGGTCTATGAAGTCAAGAAGGCTATCAACGACCTTAACCAAGAAGACACCGAGTTCACAAAGCATTTCGGAAAGTTTAGGTCCCTATGGGCCGAATTGGAGATGCTCCGTCCAAGCACTATCGACCCAAAGGTGCTAAATGAACGAAGAGAACAAGACAAGGTCTTCGGTTTGCTCTTAACACTCAACGGCAGCTATAAGGACATTACCAAACATCTTCTCCGAGCCGATACCCTACCAAACCTTGAAGAGGTGTGTGCTCAACTTCAAAGGGAACAAGGCTCCATTGAGCTCTTTGAAGGCAAGAGGGAACTAGTAACCGCAAACAAGGTGGCATTTAAACCAACGTCCAAGACATATGAAGAGAGGAGGGCCTTGACGTGTGATCATTGCAAGAAGAAGGGCCACATCAAAGAGAAGTGTTGGATTCTACATCCTAACCTCAAGCCGGCCAAATTCAAGGACGCGAAGGCCAACTACTCTCATGATGACTCGGCAAGTGTGCCAAGCTCAAGCTCAAGCGGACCAAACCATGGCAAGGAAGAGGAGTCTTCGGCTATTGTCCCTTACATGGATGAGTATGTGAGGAAGTCCGACCTTGACGCTCTCATCAAAGCCCTTAAGGGCTCCGGTATTTCACCCTTCTATTCCCTTAGTGCTCAAAATATAGACAATAAACCGTTTAAGCCTATTATTATCTATTCGGGTGCTTCTCATCATATGATTAGTAACTTGGACTTGATTAGTAATATTAAACCGGCTTTAGGAAATGTCATTATTGCAAATGGAAGTGAAATTCCTATAGAAGGATTAGGGAACCTTAAGTTGTTTGATAGAGATTCTCAAGCGCTTTACATGCCTAGTTTTACCTCAAACCTTATATTTGTGAAACGCATTGCTTGTGATTTGAATTGCAATGTTATTTTCGGTCCTAATGATGTGGTTTTCAGGATATTAAGAGTAAGGAGATCATTGGGAAAGGGGTCACAAGAGGCGATCTCTATGTCCTTGAAGAAAACACCTCTAGTTCTTTTCTTTGTCATGCTTTTAAATCGGTTATAACCGAAGCAAACAATGTTATTTGGCATTTTAGACTTGGTCACCCTCATTTGAATGCCTTGAAAACTATTTTACCTAATGTGTCTTCTGATCATAAAACTTGTGAAGCTTGCATTTTAGGCAAGCATTGTAGAACCGTTTTCTCAAAATCAAAAATGTGTTACAAACCTTTTGAATTAGTCCACTCGGATGTTTGGTCCTCTCCTTGCAAATCTAGGGATAATCATAGTTATTTTTTCACATTCATAGATGAAAGCTCTAAATATACTTGGGTTACACTTTTACAAACCAAAGATAGGGTATTGAAGGCTTTTAAAAACTTTCAAAACTATGTGACTAACCATTACAATGCTAAGATTAAAACTTTTAGGTCGGATAATGGGGGAGAGTACACAAGCCGGGCATTCAAAGAACACATAGCCAACTATGGGATCCTTCACCAAACCACATGCCCTTATACCCCACATCAAAATGGTGTAGCCGAAAGGAAGAATAGGCATCTCATGGAGGTCACACGGTCAATGATGTTCCACATGAACATCCCAAAACGGTTTTGGTCGGATGGTGTTTTAACCGCATGTTATCTCATCAACCGAACCCCCACTCAAATCTTAAACAATAAATCTCCTTTTGAAGTGTTAAATAAGA
Organism: Cochlearia excelsa; assembly: GCA_963556525.1. Taxonomy (NCBI): domain Eukaryota; kingdom Viridiplantae; phylum Streptophyta; class Magnoliopsida; order Brassicales; family Brassicaceae; genus Cochlearia; species Cochlearia excelsa. Next base: position 942,698 of record CAUVZT010000027.1, on the reverse strand, counting down.
GTAAGCCTTTTATTAACCATCTAAGAGTATTTGGTTGTGTTTGTTTTGTTTTTGTGCCTAGTGAACAAAGGAACAAGCTTGAAGCAAAAAGCATCAAGGCCATGTTCATAGGCTACTCAAACACACAAAAAGGATACAAGTGCTATGTACCCGAGACAAGAAGGGTAATAGTATCAAGAGATGTCAAGTTCCTTGAAGGCAAAAGCTTCTATGAAGACAACAATTGGGATAGTGTGAAGGACTTACCCGAGAAGGTCACGGATAGAGCTACAAGTCTAAGGAACCTAATGAAGAACCTTGGCATGAGTTTTGAAGAAGAACCAAGCCAAGATGTAACGAGCCAACAACCCACCCCTCTTGATCATGAGGGGGAGAACAACAATGAGCAAGTCCACTCCGAACCTCAAGAACCTAATGAGTCCGGGGGAGAACCAAATCCATCACAATAAAACCAAGGACATGCTCAAGAGGGTCATGCTCAAGAGGGTCATGATCAAGAAGTGGGTCAAGAAGTTAGTGAACCACCAGAGCCGGTTCTAAGAAGAAGTACTAGAGTGAAGAAGGACCCATCCAATTGGGTAAACACAAGGGTATACTTCAATAGCAAGGCGGTGTATCATCCAACTCAAGCCGTATGCTCTCTTGCAAGCCTTCCTAAGGAACACCAAGCCTACATCACTTCCATGGATCAACATGTAATACCAAGAACTTATGAAGAAGCAATGAAGGAAGAAGTATGGGTCAATGCGGTGAAAGCCGAGAACAAAGCAATGGAAGACAATGAGACATTCTATGAGACTGACCTTCCTCAAGGGAAGAGAACCGTGAGCTCAAGATACATCTTCACTATCAAGTATCATAGCAATGGTGAGATAGAAAGACACAAAGCGCGGCTAGTGGCAAGAGGGTTTACACAAACTTATGGGGAAGACTACTTGGACACCTTTGCACCGGTTGCAAAGCTCCACACCGTAAGAGTTATCCTCTCATTGGCCACCAACCTCTCATGGGACTTGTACCAAATGGATGTTAAGAATGCATTTCTTCAAGGAGAGCTTGAAGAAGAAGTCTACATGACACCACCACCGGGTCTAGAGGTAACCATCACTCCGGGAAAGGTGTTGAGACTAAGGAAGGCTATCTATGGACTCAAGCAATCACTAAGAGCTTGGTACCATAAGCTTAGCTCAACCTTGATGGCAAAGGGATTCAAAAGATCTCATGTGGAACACACCCTATTCACCCGGACAAACGGAGAAGGTATAGTAGTGGTCCTTGTCTATGTAGATGATATCATCATCTCCGGAAACAACAAGGAAGGTATCCATGACACTAAACTCTATTTAAAATCTAAGTTTGATATCAAAGATCTAGGGAAACTCAAGTACTTCCTTGGGATTGAAGTGTGTAGATCCGAAGAGGGTCTATTTCTTTCCCAAAGGAAGTACACACATGATCTTTTAAGTTTTGTCAATATGACAGGTGTTAAGAAGGCTAAGACACCACTAGAAGAAGGATACAAGATTATCCAAGAAGGGAGTGGGGAAGACGAGCCATACACGGATCCTAAACTCTATAGGAAAATGGTGGGCAAGCTCATCTATTTGACAATCACAAGACCGGACATATGCTTTGCCGTGAACCAAGTTGCACAACAAATGCAAAAGCCGAAGATACACCATTGGAAGATGCTAGAGAGAATCCTAAGCTATGTCAAGGAGACATCCGACTTGGGTATTTGGATGGGTTGCAACAAGAACACCGAGGTGATTGGGTATTGTGATGTGGAATACGCCGGAAACATGGAAGATAGAAGATCCACTACGGGGTATTGCACATTCATTGGTGGGAACCTTGTTACATGGAAGACTAAGAAGCAAAAGATAGTCTCTTGCTCAAGAACTTATGTGGCTAAAGAACTTGCTAGGAGATTTGGGAGTCAAGATTGAAGGGCCAATGACTATGCATTGCGACAACCAAGCGGCTATCCACATAGCATCTAACTCGGTCTTCCATGAGAGGACAAAACACATCGAAGTGGATTGTCACAAGGTTAGGGAACAAATGGTCAAAGGCACAATCCTACCATGCTTCACCAAGAGTCAAGATCAACTTGCGGACGTCTTCACCAAATCCGCAACCTTGAAAGTTTGTGAGTCCATCCTACCTAGACATGGACTCACAAGGGCTACCAAAGCCTAAGTCTCCAACCGCATAAGCTTGTACTCTTTTCCCTTAGGTGAGTTTTATCCCAAGTGGTTTTCTCACCAAGGTATTTAATGAGGAAAGGTTATGCGGGTTCCAAGCTTAGCCATTACATGAGGCTAAGCTTGCGGGGGAGTGTAAAAGAGACCAAGGCATTGCCCGTACAAGTCCTGTCCATCAAGGCAAAGCATAAGTCAAAGCTCGAGCTCGACTAAGGCAAAGCCGAAGTCACAAGCTGCAGAAGTCACAAGTGTAAAAGAGACCAAGGCATTGTCCGGACAAGTCTTGTCCATCAAGACAATGACCTAGCGTGTGACCAAAGCCGAAGTCACAAGCTGCCGAAGTCACAAGCTCTCTAAGTTACCGTTGCAAAGGGAAACAAAGAGACAAAGGGGACGAATCTAGAAGCTAAGTAGCCGTTGCCAAAATAGAGCCGTTGAGGAGAGTGGAGTGCACGCTGTCCGTACAAGTCACGTGTGCGCTCTAAGGAGCGTGGAGTCAACTCGGCCGTACAAGTCACGGGTTGCTCTAACATGGCGCGGCTACAAGAGCGATGGCGACGTGTGGCACGGTTAGCCGGGCAAGATGTTGACGGATTTGGCATATACCTTTGTTACTTCTTTAGTCTTGTATTTAAATATGTGATTCCCCTTTGTAACATAAAAAACACTAGGAATACATAATGAAACCGAATCTTATTACTCTCTCTCTCTATTCTCTCTCTCTTGTTCTTGGTGTTCTTGCTAAGAACTTCTTTCACTAACCTCCACCAATCTCTCAAATTCTAACATAGAGTCCTAGAACCCGCGTTGTTAGATGTTTCATATGTTCGTCAAACTAGTCAAAAGCTCATTGAGACACTTATAAGCACTCATGTTGCATGAAACTTAGTTTAGAGTCCTAGAAACCGCGTTGTTAGATGTTTCATAAGTTCGTAAAACTAGTACAAAGCTCATTGAGACACTTATAAGCACTCATGTTGCATGAAACTTGGTTTAGAGTCCTAGAAACACGTTGTTAGATGTTTCATAAGTTCGTCAAACTTTTACAAAGCTCGTTGAGACAATTATAAGCACTCATGTTGCATGAAACTTGGTCTAGAGTCCTAGAAACGTGTTGTTAGATGTTTTATAAGTTCATTAGACAAGTACAAAGCTCATTGAGACACTTATAAGCACTCATGTTGCATGAAACTTGGTTTAAAGTCCTAGAAACGCGTTGTTAGATGTTTCATAAGTTCGTAAAACTAGTACAAACCTCATTGAGACACTTATAAGCACTCATGTTGCATGAAACTTTGTTTAGAGTCCTAGAAATGCGTTGTTAGATATTTCATAAGTTCGTCAAGCTAGTACAAAGCTCATTGAGACACTTATAAGCACTCATGTTGCATGAAACTTGGTTTAGAGTCCAAGAAACGCTTTGTTAGATATTTCATAAGTTCGTCAAACTTGCACAAAGCTCATTGAGACGCTTATAAGCACTCAAGTTGCATGAAACTTGGTCTAGAGTCCTAGAAATGCGTTGGTAGATGTTTCATAAGTTCTTCAAACTAGTACAAAGCTCATTGAGACACTTATAAGCACTCATGTTGCATGAAACTTGGTTTAGAGTCCTAGAAACGCGTTGTTAGATGTTTCATAAGTTCGTAGAACTTGTACAAAGCTCATTGAGACACTTATAAGCACTCATGTAGAATGAAACTTGGTTTAGAGTCCTAGAACCCGCGTTGTTAGATGTTTCATATGTTCGTCACACTAGTACAAAGCTCATTGAGACACTTATAAGCACTCATGTTGCATGAAACTTAGTTTAGAGTCCTAGAAACCGCGTTGTTAGATGTTTCATAAGTTCGTCAAACTATTACAAAGCTCATTGAGACACTTATAAGCACTCATGTTGCATGAAACTTGGTTTAAAGTCCTAGAAACGCGTTGTTAGATGTTTCATTCGTCAAACTTTTACAAAGCTCGTTGAGACAATTATAAGCACTCATGTTGCATGGAACTTGGTTTAGAGTCCTAGAAACGCGTTGTTAGATGTTTCATAAGTTCGTCAAACAAGTACAAAGCTCATTGAGACACTTATAAACACTCATGTTGCATGAAACTTGGTTTAGAGTCCTAGAAATGCGTTGTTAGATGTTTCATGAGTTCGTAAAACTTGTACAAAGCTCATTGAGACACTTATAAGCACTCATGTGGAATGAAACTTGGTTTAGAGTACTAGAAATGCGTTGGTTGATGTTTCATAAGTTCGTCAAACTAGTACAAAGCTCATTGAGACACTTATAAGCACTCATGTTGCATGAAACTTGGTTTAGAGTCCTAGAAACTACGTTGTTAGATGTTTTATAAGTTCGTCAAACTAGTACAAAGCTCATTGAGACACTTATAAGCACTCATGTTGCATGAAACTTGGTTTAGATTCCTAGAAACCGCGTTGTTAGATGTTTCATAAGTTCGTCAAACTAGTACAAAGCTCATTGAGACACTTATAAGCACTCATGTTGAATGAAACTTGGTTTAGAGTCCTAGAAACGCGTTGTTAGATGTTTCATAAGTTCGGAAAACTAGTACAAACCTCATTGAGACACTTATAAGCACTCATGTTGCATGAAACTTTGTTTAGAGTCCTAGATATGCGTTGTTAGATATTTCATAAGTCCGTCAAGCTAGTACAAAGCTCATTGAGACACTTATAAGCACTCATGTTGCATGAAACATGGTTTAGAGTCCTAGAAACGCTTTGTTAGATGTTTCATAAGTTCGTCAAACTTGCACAAAGCTCATTGAGACGCTTATAAGCACTCAAGTTGCATGAAACTTGGTTTAGAGTCCTAGAAACCGCGTTGTTAGATGTTTCATAAGTTTTTCAAACTTGTACAAAGCTCATTGAGACACTTATAAGTACTCATGTTGCATGAAACTTGGTTTAGAGTCCTAGAAACCGCGTTGTTAGATGTTTCAGAAGTTCGTCAAACCAGTACAATGCTCATTGAGACACTTATAAGCACTCATGTATCATGAAACTTCGTTTAGAGTCCTAGAAACCGCGTTGTTAGATGTTTCATAAGTTCGTCAAACTAGTACAAAGCTCATTGAGACACATATAAGCACTCATGTTGCATGAAACTTGGTTTAGAGTCCTAGAAACGCGTTGTTAGATGTTTCATAAGTTCGTCAAACTAGTACAAAGCTCATTGAGACACTTATAAGCAGTCATGTTGCATGAAACTTGGTTTAGGGTCCTAGAAACGCGTTGTTAGATGTTTCATAAGTTCGTTAAACTTGTACAAAGCTCATTGAGACACTTATAAGCACTCATGTTGCATGAAACTTCGTTTAGAGTCTTAGAAACCGCGTTGTTAGATGTTTCATAAGTTCGTCAAACTAGTACAAAGCTCATTGAGACACTTATAAGCACTCATGTTGCATGAAACTTGGTTTAGAGTCCTAGAAACCCGTTGTTAAATGTTTCATAAATTCGTAAAACTAGTAAAAAGCTCATTGAGACACTTACAAGTACTCATGTTGAATGAAACTTGGTTTAGAGTCCTAGAAACGCGTTTTTAGATGTTTCATAAGTTCGCAAAACAAGTAAAAAGCTCATTGAGACACTTATAAGCACTCATGTTGATTGAAACTTGGTTTAGAGTCCTAGAAATGTGTTGTTAGATGTTTCATAAGTTCTTCAAACTAGTACAAAGCTCATTGAGATACTTATAAGCACTCATGTTGCATGAAACTTGGTTTAGAGTCCTAGAAACGCGTTGTTAGATGTTTCATAAGTTTGTAAAACTTGTACAAAGCTCATTGAGACACTTATAAGCACTCATGTGGAATGAAACTTGGTTTAGAGTCCTAGAACCCGCGTTGTTAGATGTTTCATATGTTCGTCAAACTAGTCAAAAACCTCATTGAGACACTTATAAGCACTCATGTTGCATGAAACTTAGTTTAGAGTCCTAGAAACCGCGTTGTTAGATGTTTCATATGTTCGTCAAACTAGTCAAAAATCTCATTGAGACACTTATAAGCACTCATGTTGCATGAAACTTGGTTTAGAGTCCTAGAAACGCGTTGTTCTATGTTTCATAAGTTCGTCAAACTAGTACAAAGCTCATTGAGACACTTATAAGCACTCATGTTGCATGAAACTTTGTTTAGAGTCCTAGAAACGCGTTGTTAGATGTTTCATAAGTTCGTCAAACTAGTACAAAGCTCATTGAGACACTTATAAGAACTCATGTTGAATGAAACTTGGTTTAGAGTCCTAGAAACGCGTTGTTAGATGTTTCATAAGTTCGTAAAACTTGTACAAAGCTCATTGAGACACTTATAAGCACTCATGTTGTATGAAACTTGGTTTGGAGTCCTAGAACCCGCGTTGTTAGATGTTTCATAAGTTCGTCAAACTAGTACAAAGCTCATTGAGACACTTATAAGCACTCATGTGGAATGAAACTTGGTTTAGAGTCATAGAACCCGCGTTGTTAGATGTTTCATATGTTAGTCAAACTAGTCAATAAGCTCATTGAGACACTTATAAGCACTCATGTTGCATGAAAATTAGTTTAGAGTCCTAGAAACCGCATTGTTAGATGTTTCATAAGTTCGTCAAACTAGTACAAAGCTCATTGAGACACTTATAAGCACTCATGTTGCATGAAACTTGATTTAGAGTCTTAGAAACCACGTTGTTAGATGTTTCATAAGTTCGTCAAACCAGTATCAATGCTCATTGAGACACTTATAAGCACTCATGTTGCATGAAACTTGGTTTAGAGTCCTAGAAACGCATTGTTAGATGATTCATAGGTTCGTAAAACTAGTTTAAACCTCATTGAGACACTTATAAGCACTCATGTTGCATGAAATTTGGTTAAGAGTCCTAGAAATGCGTTATTAGATATTTCATAAGTTCGTAAAGGTACTACAAAGCTCATTGAGACACTTATAAGCACTCATGTTGCATGAAACTTGGTTTAGATTCCTAGAAACGCTTTGTTAGATGTTTCATAAGTTCGTCAAACTTGTAAAAAGCTCATTGAGACACTTATAAGCACTCATGTTGCATGAAACTTGGTTTAGAGTCCTAGAAACGCGTTGTTAGATGTTTCATAGGTTCATAAAACTAGTAAAAAGCTCATTGAGACACTTATAAGCACTCATGTTGAATGAAACTTGGTTTAGAGTCCTAGAAACGCGTTGTTAGATGTTTCATAAGTTCGTCAAACTTATACAAAGCTCATTTAGACACTTATAAGCACTCATGTTGCATGAAACTTAGTTTAGAGTCCTAGAAACGCGTTGTTAGATGTTTCATAAGTTCGTCAAACTAGGAATAAGCTCATTGAGACACTTATAAGCACTCATGTTTCATGAAACTTCGTTTAGAGTTTTAGAAACCGCGTTGTTAGATGTTTCATAAGTTCGTCAAACTAGTACAAAGCTCATTGAGACACATATAAGCACTCATGTTGCATGAAACTTGGTTTAGAGTCCTAGAAAAGTGTTTTTAGATGTTTCATAAGTTCGTCAAACTAGTACAAAGCGCATTGAGACACTTATAAGCATTCATGTTGCATGAAACTTGGTTTAGAGTCCTAGAAACGCGTTGTTAGTCGTTTCATAAGTTCGTAAAACTAGTACAAATCTCATTGAGCCACTTATAAGCACTCATGTTGAATGAAACTTGGTTTCGAGTCCTAGAAACGTGTTGTTAGATGTTTCATAAGTTCGTCAAACTAGTACAATGCTTATTGAGACACTTATAAGCACTCATGTTGCATGAAACTTGGTTTAGAGTCTTAGAAACCGCGTTGTTAGATGTTTCATAAGTTCTTCAAACTAGTACAAAGCTCATTAAGACACTTATAAGAACTCATGTTGCATGAAACTTGGTTTAGAGTCCTAGAAACGCGTTGTTAGATGTTTCATAAGTTCGTAAAACTGGTACAAAGCTCATTGAGACACTTATAAGCACTCATGTTGAATGAAACTTGGTTTAGAGTCCTAGAAACGCGTTGTTAGATGTTTCATAAGTTAGTCAAACTTGTACAAAGCTCATTTAGACACTTATAAGCACTCATGTTGCATGAAACTTAGTTTAGAGTCCTAGAAACGCGTTGTTAGATGTTTCATAAGTTCGTCAAACTAGTAAAAAGCTCATTGAGACACTTATAAGTACTCATGTTGCATGAAACTTCGTTTAGAGTCTTAGAAACCGCGTTGTTAGATGTTTCATAAGTTCGTCAAACTAGTACAACGCTCATTGAGACACATATAAGCACTCATGTTGCATGAAACTTGGTTTAGAGTCCTAGAAACCGCGTTGTTAGATGTTTCATAAGTTTGTCAAACTTGTACAAAGCTCATTGAGACACTTATAAGCACTCATGTTGCATGAAACTTGATTTAGAGTCTTAGAAACCACGTTGTTAGATGTTTCATAAGTTCGTCAAACCGGTATCAATGCTCATTGAGACACTTATAAGCACTCATGTTGCATGAAACTTCATTTAGAGTCCTAGAAACCGCGTTGTTAGATGTTTCATAAGTTCTTCAAACTAGTACAAAGCTCATTGAGACACATATAAGCACTCATGTTGCATGAAACTTGGTTTAGATTCCTAGAAATGCGTTGTTAGATGTTTCATAAGTTCGTGAAACTTGTACAAAGCTCATTGAGACACTTATAAGCACTCATGTTGTATGAAACTTGGTTTAGAGTCCTAGAACCCGCGTTGTTAGATGTTTCATATATTCGTCAAACTAGTCAAAAGCTCATTGAGACACTTATAAGCACTCATGTTGCATGAAACTTAGTTTAGAGTCTTAGAAACTCGTTGTTAGATGTTTCATAAGTTCGTAAAACTAGTACAAAGCTCATTGAGACACTTATAAGCACTCATGTTGAATGAAACTTTGTTTAGAGTCCTAGAAACGCGTTGTTAGATGTTTCATAAGTTCGTAATACTAGTACAAAGCTCATTGAGACACTTATAAGCACTCATGTTGAATGAAACTTGGTTTAGAGTCCTAGAAACGCGTTGTTAGATGTTTCATAAGTTCGTCAAACTTTTACAAAGCTCGTTGAGACAATTATAAGCACTCATGTTGCATGAAACTTGGTTTAGAGTTCTAGAAACGTGTTGTTAGATGTTTCATAAGTTCATTAAACAAGTACAAAGCTCATTGAGACACTTATAAGCACTCATGTTGCATGAAACTTGGTTTAGAGTCCTAGAAACGCGTTGTTAGATGTTTCATGAGTTCGTCAAACTAGTACAAAGCCCATTGAGACACTTATAAGCACTCATGTTGAATGAAACTTGGTTTAGAGTCCTAGAAATGCGTTGTTAGATGTTTCATAAGTTCTTCAAACTAGTACAAAGCTCATTGAGACACTTATAAGCACTCATGTTGCATGAAACTTGGTTTAGAGTCCTAGAAACGCGTTGTTAGATGTTTCATAAGTTCGTAAAACTTGTACAAAGCTCATTGAGACACTTATAAGCACTCATGTGGAATGAAACTTGGTTTAGAGTCCTAGAACCCGCGTTGTTAGATGTTTCATATGTTCGTCACACTAGTACAAAGCTCATTGAGACACTTATAAGCACTCATGTTGCATGAAACTTAGTTTAAAGTCCTAGAAACCGCGTTGTTAGATGTTTCATAAGTTCGTCATACTAGTACAAAGCTCATTGAGACACTTATAAGCACTCATGTTGCATGAAACTTGGTTTAAAGTCCTAGAAACGCGTTGTTAGATGTTTCATAAGTTCGTCAAACTTTTACAAAGCTCGTTGAGACAATTATAAGCACTCATGTTGCATGAAACTTGGTTTAGAGTCCTAGAAACGCGTTGTTAGATGTTTCATAAGTTCGTCAAACAAGTACAAAGCTCATTGAGACACTTATAAACACTCATGTTGCATGAAACTTGGTTTAGAGTCCTAGAAACGCGTTGTTAGATGTTTCATGAGTTCGTAAAACTTGTACAAAGCTCATTGAGACACTTATAAGCACTCATGTGGAATGAAACTTGGTTTAGAGTACTAGAAACGCGTTGTTTGATGTTTCATAAGTTCGTCAAACTAGTACAAAGCTCATTGAGACACTTATAAGCACTCATGTTGCATGAAACTTGGTTTAGAGTACTAGAAACGAATTGTTAGATGTTTCATAAGTTCGTCAAACTTGTACAAAGCTCATTGAGACACTTATAAGCACTCATGTTGTATGAAACTTGGTTTAGAGTCCTAGAACCCGCGTTGTTAGATGTTTCATATATTCGTCAAACTAGTCAAAAGCTCATTGAGACACTTATAAGCACTCATGTTGCATGAAACTTAGTTTAGAGTCTTAGAAACTCGTTGTTAGATGTTTCATAAGTTCGTAAAACTAGTACAAAGCTCATTGAGACACTTATAAGCACTCATGTTGAATGAAACTTTGTTTAGAGTCCTAGAAACGCGTTGTTAGATGTTTCATAAGTTCGTAATACTAGTACAAAGCTCATTGAGACACTTATAAGCACTCATGTTGAATGAAACTTGGTTTAGAGTCCTAGAAACGCGTTGTTAGATGTTTCATAAGTTCGTCAAACTTTTACAAAGCTCGTTGAGACAATTATAAGCACTCATGTTGCATGAAACTTGGTTTAGAGTTCTAGAAACGTGTTGTTAGATGTTTCATAAGTTCATTAAACAAGTACAAAGCTCATTGAGACACTTATAAGCACTCATGTTGCATGAAACTTGGTTTAGAGTCCTAGAAACGCGTTGTTAGATGTTTCATGAGTTCGTCAAACTAGTACAAAGCCCATTGAGACACTTATAAGCACTCATGTTGAATGAAACTTGGTTTAGAGTCCTAGAAATGCGTTGTTAGATGTTTCATAAGTTCTTCAAACTAGTACAAAGCTCATTGAGACACTTATAAGCACTCATGTTGCATGAAACTTGGTTTAGAGTCCTAGAAACGCGTTGTTAGATGTTTCATAAGTTCGTAAAACTTGTACAAAGCTCATTGAGACACTTATAAGCACTCATGTGGAATGAAACTTGGTTTAGAGTCCTAGAACCCGCGTTGTTAGATGTTTCATATGTTCGTCACACTAGTACAAAGCTCATTGAGACACTTATAAGCACTCATGTTGCATGAAACTTAGTTTAAAGTCCTAGAAACCGCGTTGTTAGATGTTTCATAAGTTCGTCATACTAGTACAAAGCTCATTGAGACACTTATAAGCACTCATGTTGCATGAAACTTGGTTTAAAGTCCTAGAAACGCGTTGTTAGATGTTTCATAAGTTCGTCAAACTTTTACAAAGCTCGTTGAGACAATTATAAGCACTCATGTTGCATGAAACTTGGTTTAGAGTCCTAGAAACGCGTTGTTAGATGTTTCATAAGTTCGTCAAACAAGTACAAAGCTCATTGAGACACTTATAAACACTCATGTTGCATGAAACTTGGTTTAGAGTCCTAGAAACGCGTTGTTAGATGTTTCATGAGTTCGTAAAACTTGTACAAAGCTCATTGAGACACTTATAAGCACTCATGTGGAATGAAACTTGGTTTAGAGTACTAGAAACGCGTTGTTTGATGTTTCATAAGTTCGTCAAACTAGTACAAAGCTCATTGAGACACTTATAAGCACTCATGTTGCATGAAACTTGGTTTAGATTCCTAGAAACCGCGTTGTTAAATGTTTCATAAGTTCGTCAAACTAGTACAAAGCTCATTGAGACACTTATAAGCACTCATGTTGAATGAAACTTGTTTTAGAGTCCTAAAAACGCGTTGTTAGATGTTTCATAAGTTCGGAAAACTAGTACAAACCTAATTGAGACACTTATAAGCACTCATGTTGCATGAAACTTTGTTTAGAGTCCTAGAAATGCGTTGTTAGATGTTTCATAAGTTCGTCAAACTAGTACAAAGCTCATAGAGACACTTATAAGCACTCATGTTGCATGAAACTTGGTTTAGAGTCCTAGAAACGCTTTGTTAGATGTTTCATAAGTTCGTCAAACTTGCACAAAGCTCATTGAGACGCTTATAAGCACTCAAGTTGCATGAAACTTGGTTTAGAGTCCTAGAAACCGCGTTGTTAGATGTTTCATAAGTTTGTCAAACTTGTACAAAGCTCATTGAGACACTTATAAGCACTCATGTTGCATGAAACTTGGTTTAGAGTCTTAGAAACCGCGTTGTTAGATGTTTCATAAGTTCGTCAAACCAGTACAATGCTCATTGAGACACTTATAAGCACTCATGTTGCATGAAACTTCGTTTAGAGTCCTAGAAACCGCGTTGTTAGATGTTTCATAAGTTCGTCAAACTAGTACAAAGCTCATTGAGACACATATAAGCACTCATGTTGCATGAAACTTGGTTTAGAGTCCTAGAAACACGTTGTTAGATGTTTCATAAGTTCGTCAAACTTGTACAAAGCTCATTGAGACACTTATAAGCACTCATGTTGTATGAAACTTGGTTTAGAGTCCAAGAACCCGCGTTGTTAGATGTTTCATATATTCGTCAAACTAGTCAAAAGCTCATTGAGACACTTATAAGCACTCATGTTGCATGAAACTTAGTTTAGAGTCCTAGAAACCGCGTTGTTAAATGTTTCATAAGTTCGTCAAACTAGTACAAAGCTCATTGAGACACTTATAAGCACTCATGTTGCATGAAACTTGGTTTAGAGTCCTAGAAACGCGTTGTTAGATGTTTCATAAGTTCGTCAAACTTGTACAAAGCTCATTGAGACACTTATAAGCACTCATGTTGCATGAAACTTCGTTTAGAGTCTTAGAAACCGCGTTGTTAGATGTTTCATAAGTTCGTCAAACTAGTACAAAGCTCATTGAGACACTTATAAGCACTCATGTTGCATGAAACTTGGTTTAGAGTCCTAGAAACGCATTGTTAAATGTTTCATAAATTCCTAAAACTAGTACAAAGCTCATTGAGACACTTACAAGCACTCATGTTGAATGAAACTTGGTTTAGAGTCCTAGAAACGCGTTGTTAGATGTTTCATAAGTTCGTAAAACTAGTACAAAGCTCATTGAGACACTTATAAGCACTCATGTTGATTGAAACTTGGTTTAGAGTCCTAGAAATGCGTTGTTAGATGTTTCATAAGTTCTTCAAACTAGTACAAAGCTCATTGAGATACTTATAAGCACTTATGTTGCATGAAACTTGGTTTAGAGTCCTAGAAACGCGTTGTTAGATGTTTCATAAGTTCGTAAAACTTTTACAAAGCTCATTGAGACACTTATAAGCACTCATGTGGAATGAAACTTGGTTTAGAGTCCTAGAACCCGCGTTGTTAGATGTTTCATATGTTCGTCAAACTAGTCAAAAATCTCATTGAGACACTTATAAGCACTCATGTTGCATGAAACTTAGTTTAGAGTCCTAGAAACCGCGTTGTTAGATGTTTCATATGTTCGTCAAACTAGTCAAAAAGCTCATTGAGACACTTATAAGCACTCATGAAACTTCGTTAAGAGTCTTAGAAACCGCGTTGTTAGATGTTTCATAAGTTCGTCAAACTAGTACAAAGCTCATTGAGACACATATAAGAACTCATGTTGCATGAAACTTGGTTTAGAGTCCTAGAAAAGCGTTGTTAGATGTTTCATAAGTTCGTCAAACTAGTACAAAGCGCATTGAGACACTTATAAGCATTCATGTTGCATGAAACTTGGTTTAGAGTCCTAGAAACGCGTTGTTAGTTGTTTCATAAGTTTGTAAAACTAGTACAAAGCTCATTGAGCCACTTATAAGCACTCATGTTGAATGAAACTTGGTTTAGAGTCCTAGAAACGCGTTGTTAGATGTTTCATAAGTTCGTCAAACTAGTACAAAGCTTATTGAGACACTTATAAGCACTCATGTTGCATGAAACTTTGTTTAGAGTGTTAGAAACCGCGTTGTTAGATGCTTCATAAGTTCTTCAAACTAGTACAAAGCTCATTGAGACACTTATATGCACTCTTGTTGAATGAAACTTTGTTTAGAGTCCTAGAAACGCGTTGTTAGATGTTTCATAAGATCGTAAAACTTGTACAAAGCTCATTGAGACACTTATAAGCACCATGTTGTATGTAACTTGGTTTAGAGTCCTAGAAACGCATTGTTAAATGTTTCATAAGTTCGTCAAACTAGTACAAAGCTCATTGAGACACTTATAAGCACTCATGTTGCATGAAACTTGGTTTAGAGTCCTAGAAACGCGTTGTTAGATGTTTCATAAGTTCGTGAAACTAGTACAAAGCTCATTGAGACACATATAAGAACTCATGTTGCATGAAACTTGGTTTAGAGTCCTAGAAAAGCGTTGTTAGATGTTTCATAAGTTCGTCAAACTAGTACAAAGCGCATTGAGACACTTATAAGCATTCATGTTGCATGAAACTTGGTTTAGAGTCCTAGAAACGCGTTGTTAGATGTTTCATAAGTTCGTCAAACTAGTACAAAGCTCATTGAGACACTTATAAGCACTCATGTTGCATGAAACTTGGTTTAGAGTCCTAGAAACGCGTTGTTAGATGTTTCATAAGTTCGTCAAACTAGTACAAAGCTTATTGAGACACTTATAAGCACTCATGTTGCATTAAAATTGGTTTAGAGTCTTAGAAACCGCGTTGTAAGATGTTTCATAAGTTCTTCAAACTAGTACAAAGCTCATTGAGACACTTATAAGCACTCATGTTGAATGAAACTTGGTTTAGAGTCCTAGAAACGCGTTGTTAGATGTTTCATAAGTTCGTCAAACTAGTACAAAGCTCATTGAGACACTTATAAGCACTCATGTTGAATGAAACTTGGTTTAGAGTCCTAAAAACTCGTTGTTAGATGTTTCATAAGTTCGTAAAACTTGTACAAAGCTCATTGAGACACTTATAAGCACTCATGTTGTATGAAACTTGGTTTAGAGTCCTAGAACCCGCGTTGTTAGATGTTTCATAAGTTCATCGAACTAGTACAAAGCTCATTGAGACACTTATAAGCACTCATGTTGTATGAAACTTGGTTTAGAGTCCTATAACCCGCGTTGTTAGATGTTTCATATGTTCGTCAAACTAGTACAAAGCTCATTGAGACACTTATAAGTACTCATGTTGCATGAAACTTGGTTTAGAGTCCTAGAAACGCGTTGTTAGATGTTTCATAAGTTCGTCAAACTAGTACAAAGCTCATTGAGACACTTATAAGCACTCATGTTGCATGAAACTTGGTTTAGAGTCTTAGAAACCGCGTTGTTAGATGTTTCATAAGTTCGTCAAATTAGTAAAAACATCATTGAGACACTTATAAGCACTCATGTTGCATAAAACTTGGTTTAGAGTCCTAGAAACGCGTTGTTAGATGTTTCATAGGTTCGTAAAACTAGTACAAAGCTCATTGAGACACTTATAAGCACTCATGTTGAATGAAACTTGGTTTAGAGTCCTAGAAACGCGTTGTTAGATGTTTCATAAGTTCGTCAAACTTGTACAAAGCTCATTTAGACACTTATAAGCACTCATGTTGCATGAAACTTAGTTTAGAGTCCTAGAAACGCGTTGTTAGATGTTTCATAAGTTCGTCAAACTAGTAAAAAGCTCATTGAGACACTTATAAGCACTCATGTTGAATGAAACTTCGTTTAGAGTCTTAGAAACCGCGTTGTTAGATGTTTCATAAGTTCGTCAAACTAGTACAAAGCTCATTGAGACACATATAAGCACTCATGTTCCATGAAACTTGGTTTAGAGTCCTAGAAAAGCGTTGTTAGATGTTTCATAAGTTCGTCAAACTAGTACAAAGCGCATTGAGACGCTTATAAGCATTCATGTTGCATGAAACTTGGTTTAGAGTCCTAGAAACGCGTTGTTAGTCGTTTCATAAGTTTGTAAAACTAGTACAAAGCTTATTGAGCCACTTATAAGCACTCATGTTGAATGAAACATGGTTTAGAGTCCTAGAAACGCGTTGTTAGATGTTTCATAAGTTCGTCAAACTAGTACAAAGCTTATTGAGACACTTATAAGCACTCATGTTGCATGAAACTTGGTTTAGAGTGTTAGAAACCGTGTTGTTAGATGTTTCATAAGTTCGTCAAACTAGTACAAAGCTCATTGAGACACTTATCAGCACTCATGTTGAATGAAACTTGGTTTAGAGTCCTAGAAACGCGTTGTTAGTTGTTTCATAAGTTCGTCAAACATGTACAAAGCTCATTGAGACACTTATAAACACTCTTGTTGCATGAAACTTAGTTTAGAGTCCTAGAAACGCGTTGTTAGATGTTTCATAAGTTCGTCAAACTAGTAAAAATCTCATTGAGACACTTATAAGCACTCATGTTTGATGAAACTTGGTTTAGAGTCCTAGAACCCGCTTTGTTAGATGTTTCATAAGTTCGTCAAACTTGTATAAAGCTCATTGAGACGCTTATAAGTACTCATGTTGAATGAAACTTAGTTTAGAGTCCTAGAAACCGCGTTGTTAGATGTTTCATAAGCTCGTCAAACTAGTACAAATCTCATTGAGACACTTATAAGCACTCATGTTGCATGAAACTTGGTTTAGAGTTCTAGAAACGCGTTGTTCGATGTTTCATAAGTTCGTCAAACTAGTACAAAGCTCATTGAGACACTTATAAGCACTCATGTTGCATGAAACTTGGTTTAGAGTCTTAGAAACTGCGTTGTTAGATGTTTCATAAGTTCGTCAAACTAGTACAAAACTCATTGAGACACTTATAAGCACTCATGTTGCATGAAACTTGGTTTAGAGTCCTAGAAACGCGTTGTTAGATGTTTCATAAGTTCGTCAAACTTGTACAAAGCTCATTGAGACAATTATAAGCACTCATGTTGCATGAAACTTGGTTTAGAGTCCTAGAAACGCGTTGTTAGATGTTTCATAAGTTCGTAAAACTTGTACAAATGATGCGGAAATGACCAAGGATTGGATCTCTAAGAAGGTTGAAGGGGATAATCCTCGACTTCGATGAACTCGTGAAGCACAAACCTAAGGTATATTAAACCTTAGACCCAATACTCTCTTAAAACGCTTCAACAAAACAAGGCGGTGGACCTTAGTTCGAAGAACTTGGTAAGTACAAACCTTAGGTATATTAAACCTAAGACCCAATACTCTCAACAAGAAACAACTAACTTTGGTAATGAAAGGCGCCACAAACAGGGATGAATAATTGTTTGATAAGCCGATTGATCACTCAGAATCACACCGAAGATCGAAAAGTTCACAAGGAACTAAATGAGAATCACTCTCACAAAAAGATAGAAAAATATATTTGATTAAAAAGTTGGATGTCTTTCTCCAATGGAGATTACATGTATTTAAAGGGAAATAAAACTTGTAGAGAAAGAAAGAAGTTCAAAGGATGTAGTAAACATAATTAAAGATATAATTAAAAGATGTGTTGAATGACTCTTGAACTTCAAATGTGACTCTTGAACTTCAAATGTGACTCTTGACCTTGTATTTTCATCACTCTTTATTGACCAAATTATAAGTGCTTCAATTTGGGCTTTTTTGGGCTTGAATCATGCTTAGAAGTGGCTGAACTTGGTGTATATCATATCCAATGGACTTGTGAATGTTTTCTTTGTCTAAAGGCTTTTGAATCAGCCCGTTAAGTGCCTCCTTGATCTGCTTTGCTCTTGCTCTTGTCATTGGTCCAATGGGTACTTGCAAAGCATCATTTGATCATTCTTGCTGCTTTGGATGTCCTCATCATTCTCCATAGGCTTCTTCATGCTCTCTTTGACCAAAATGTCTTGAAACAGCCCATCAAATCCGTCTTTGATCTTCTTGTCTTGTGATATTTTAAATGGTTCAATGGCTAGCTGAGGTGTTTCCACATCCCTTTGTTTGTTCCTCTTTAGAATCGTATCATACTCCTCCACTTGAAAATGATTTGTCCTCAAATCATGCTTGTCCCCTACATCAAACGGAAACAATGGATGTTTTGAACCAAAATAAACTCGAACTTGCCTCGACACCTTTACTTCACCACCATTATTCAAACGTTGCAGCTTGTAAAATCGCTTCTTTTTGTCACACCTCGTCCACTTTTTACCTTATCAACCAAAGGATCAAGTTTTTGAGTTCCTTTTCGAGTACAAAATGTTTTTGCAACTCCATTCTCTTTAAACAGCTAGAACTCAATGTGGCCTTTTCTTTTGCATAGAAAGTTCATTCCTTTTGCTTGCTTGTAGTTCACAACTCTCTCATTCGGACTTAGGTTCAAAATCTGAAGTAAAACAAACCTAGTCTCGTTCTTTGCTTGCCAAAATGTTGAATCTCCAAAGACAAAATCAACATCTTCGGTTTTCTGCTTGTAAGATAGTGGATTGAAAATCAAATCAAGGTCCACCAACTTCAAGCTCTCACTTAACCACGTGTTCCTTTGATTCGCCGCACAAATCTCAAAATCCCCTAACTTGATACCCTCGAGATGTGATCCTTGAAATTCGTCTTGTAATGCACAAAGCTCCCTCTTATCCCAACTATCTATCTTTTCCAACAATTCAAAGGATAGAATATATGGATCGGGATCAAGAAACAGAGAGGATACCTTCTTGAAAGTGCACAAACTTCACTTTCAGCCTTTCTTTGAATTATGCTTTGAGGTTGAAATATCATCTCATGTTGCACTTCCACCATAGGATCAAAATGTGAAAGAACCTTATGCACATCTTCAAAATCAGATTCTTCGACAACCTCTTCAACTTTTTCTTCTAAAACTTTCTGATTTCCCTTTAAATCAAAAGAGTTTTGAAGTTCTTCTTTAAACTCATGAATATGTTGTTGTTCTTGTTGTTGTTGTTGCTGCTGTGGATAGTACTTCTTTTTTGTTGCCTTCTCTTCATAACAGAAATTATGATTATACTGTAACTTGTAAGAAGAAGTATCATGTCTTGTAGATGATGGTGTATCTTCTTTGTTTCTTTCTCTCTGTTGAATACTTTCTCTTCTAAAAATATGAGAAACACTTTGTTGATTCCTTTCTTGTGTTCTCTCTTGAATTTGATCCAACCTTTTGTTTAAAACTTGCACTTCACCTCTCAATAACTTTTGAAACTCTTCCATCAAATCTTTAATTTGAAGTTTTGAGAAACTCGGTTGATGATTCTTCTTCAAAGAAATCGAAAATCTCAAAGTGGGTATGGGTAATACGGAATAACAGAAGATTATAAAGGTTATAAGGGTTATAAGGCTTATAAGGGTTATAAGGATTATAACATAAGGGTTATAACGATTATAAGGATTATAACAGAACGAAAATGAAAGAAATTTAAGAACAAAGAAATGGTAATCCAGAACTTTTATGATATCTTTTTTTTTTTTTACTTTTTTTTTGATTTTCGTTTTTTTTTCTTTTTTTATTTAAATCTGGATTTTCGTAAAGATAATAACAAAAAAAAAGAAATAGAAATAGAAGATGATAGAAAGAAGATGAACAGATTTGAAAATGATAGAAAGAAGATGAATAAAAAAAAAGATAAAACCAAGCTTAGAGATGGCTCTAATACCAAATGATGCGGAAATGACCAATGATTGGATCTCTAAGAAGGTTGAAGAGGATAATCCTCGACTTCGATGAACTCGCGAAGCACAAACCTAAGGTATATTAAACCTTAGACCCAATACTCTCTTAAAACGCTTCAACAAAACAAGGCGGTGGACCTTAGTTCGAAGAACTTGGTAAGTACAAACCTTAGGTATATTAAACCTAAGACCCAATACTCTCAACAAGAAACAACTAACTTTGGTAATGAAAGGCGCCACAAACAGGGATGAATAACTGTTTGATAAGCCGATTGATCACTCGGAATCACACCGAATATCGAAAAGTTAACAAGGAACTAAATGAGAATCACTCTCACAAAAAGATAGAAAAATATATTTGATTAAAAAGTTGTATGTCTTTCTCCAATGGAGATTACATGTATTTAAAGGGAAATAAAACTTGTAGAGAAAGAAGTTCAAAGGATGTAGTAAACATAATTAAAGATAGAATTAAAAGATGTGTTGAATGACTCTTGAACTTCAAATGTGACTCTTGAACTTCAAATGTGACTCTTGACCTTGTATTTTCGTCTCTTTATTGACCAAATTATAAGTGCTTCAGTTTGGGCTTTCTTGGGCTTGAATCATGCTTAGAAGTGGCTGAACTTGATGTATATCATATCCAATGGACTTGTGAATGTTTACTTTGTCTAAAGGCTCTTGAATCAGCCCGTTAAGTGCCTCCTTGATCTGCTTTGCTCTTGCTGTTGTCATTGGTCCAATGGGTACTTGCAAAGCATCATCTTTATCATCCTTGCTGCTTTGGATATCCTCATCATTCTCCATAGGCTTTTTCATGCTCTCTTTGTCCAAAATGTCTTGAAACAGCCCATCAAATCCGTCTTTGATCTTCTTGTCTTGTGATATTTTAAATGGTTCAATGGCTAGCTGAGGTGTTTCCACATCCCTTTGTTTGTTCCTCCTTAGAATCGTATCAACAAAACTCACTGAGACAATTATAAGCACTCATGTTGCATGCAACTTGGTTTAGAGTCCTAAAAACGCGTTGTTCGATGTTTCATAAGTTCGTCAAACTAGTACAAAACTCATTGAGACACTTATAAGCACTCATGTTGCATGAAACTTAGTTTAGAGTCCTAGAAACTGCGTTGTTAGATGTTTCATAAGTTCGTCAAACTAGTACAAAGCTCATTGAGACACTTATATGCACTCATGTTGCATGAAACTTGGTTTAGATTCCTAGAAACCGCGTTGTTAGATGTTTCATAAGTTCGTCAAACTAGTACAAAGCTCATTGAGACACTTATAAGCACTCATGTTGAATGAAACTTGGTTTAGAGTCCTAGAAACGCGTTTTTTAGATGTTTCATAAGTTCGTAAAACTAGTACAAAGCTCATTGAGACACTTATAAGCACGCATGTTGAATGAAACTTGGTTTAGAGTCCTAGAAATGTGTTGTTAGATGTTTCATAAGTTCGTCAAACTACTACAAAGCTCATTGAGACACTTATAAGCACTCATGTTGCATAAAACTTTGTTTAGAGTCCTAGAAACGCGTTGTTAGATGTTTCATAAGTTCGTCAAATATGTACAAAGCTCATTGAGACACTTATAAGCACTCATGTTGCATGAAACTTGGTTTAGAGTCCTAGAAACGCGTTGTTAGATGTTTCATAAGTTCGTCAAACAAGTACAAAGCTCATCGAGACACTTATAAGAATTCATGTTGCATGAAACTTGGTTTAGAGTCCTAGAAACGCGTTGTTAGATGTTTCATAAGTTCGTCAAACTTGTACAAATTAAGCTCATTGAGACACTTATAAGCACTCTTGTGGAATGAAACTTTGGTTTAGAGTCCTAGAAACGCGTTGTTAGATGTTTCATAAGTTTGTCAAACTAGTACAAAGCTCATTGAGACACTTATAAGCACTCATGTTGCATGAAACTTGGTTTACAGTCCTAGAAACGCGTTGTTCGATGTTTCATAAGTTCGTCAAACTAGTACAAAGCTCATTGAGACACTTATCAGCACTCATGTTGCATGAAACTTGGTTTAGAGTCCTAGAAACGAGATGTTAGATGTTTCATAAGTTCGTCAAACTAGTACAAAGCTCATTGAGACACTTATAAGCACTCATGTTGAATGAAACTTGGTTTAGAGTCCTAGAAACGCGTTGTTAGATGTTTCATAAGTTCGTAAAACTAGTACAAACCTCATTGAGACACTTATAAGCACTCATGTTGCATGAAACTTGGTTTAGAGTCCTAGAAACCGCATTGTTAGATGTTTCATAAGTTTTTCAAACTTGTACAAAGCTCATTGAGACACTTATAAGTACTCATGTTGCATGAAATTTGGTTTAGAGTCTTAGAAATCGCGTTGTTAGATGTTTCATAAGTTCGTCAAACCAGTACAAAGCTTATTGAGACACTTATAAGCACTCATGTTGCATGAAACTTGGTGTAGAGTCCTAGAAACGCGTTGTTAGATGTTTCATAAGTTCGTCAAGCTTGTACAAAGCTCATTGAGACACTTATAAGCACTCATGTTGCATGAAACTTGATTTAGAGTCCTAGAAACGCGTTGTTAGATGTTTCATAAGTTCGTCAAACAAGTACAAAGCTCATCGAGACACTTATAAGAATTCATGTTGCATGAAACTTGATTTAGAGTCCTAGAAACGCGTTGTTAGATGTTTCATAAGTTCGTCAAACTTGTACAAAGCTCATTGAGACACTTATAAGCACTCATGTGGAATGAAACTTGGTTAAGAATCCTAGAAACGCGTTGTTAGATGTTTCATAAGTTTGTCAAACTAGTACAAAGCTCATTGAGACGCATATAAGCAATCATGTTGCATGAAACTTGGTTTAGAGTCCTAGAAACAGCGTTGTTAGTTGTTTCATATGTTCGTCAAACTTGTACAAAGCTCATTGAGACACTTATAAGCACTCATGTTGCATGAAACTTGGTTTAGAGTCCTAGAAACGCGTTGTTAGAGGTTTCATAAGGTCGTCAAACTAGTACAAAGCTCATTGAGACACTTATAAGCACTCATGTTTCATGAAACTTGGTTTAGAGTCCTAGAAACGCATTGTTAGATGTTTCATAAGTTCGTAAAACTAGTACAAAGCTCATTGAGACACTTATAAGCACTCATGTTGAATGAAAATTGGTTTATAGTCCTAGAAATGCGTTGTTAGATGTTTCATAAGTTCGTCAAACTAGTACAAAGCTCATTGAGACACTTATAAGCATTCATGTTGCATGAAACTTGGTGTAGAGTCCTAGAAACGCGTTGTTAGTGTTTCATAAGTTCGTCAAACTTGTACAAAGCTCATTGAGACACTTATAAGCACTCTTGTGGAATGAAACTTTGTTTAGAGTCCTAGAAACGCGTTGTTAGATGTTTCATAAGTTCGTCAAACAAGTACAATGCTCATCGAGACACTTATAAGAATTCATGTTACATGAAACTTGGTTTAGAGTCCTAGAAACGCGTTGTTAGATGTTTCATAAGTTCATCAAACTTGTACAAAGCTCATTGAGACATTTATAAACACTCATGTTGCATGAAACTTAGTTTAGAGTCCTAGAAACGCGTTGTTAGATGGTTCATAAGTTCGTCAAACTAGTAAAAAGCTCATTGAGACACTTATAAGCACTCATGTTGCATGAAACTCGGTTTAGAGTCCTAGAAACCCTTTGTTAGATGTTTCATAAGTTCGTCAAACTTGTACAAAGCTCATTGAGACGCTTATAAGCACTCATGTTGCATGAAACTTGGTTTAGAGTCCTAGAAACCGCGTTGTTAGATGTTTCATCAGTTCGTCAAACTTGTACAAACCTCATTGAGACACTTATAAGCACTCATGTTGCATGAAACTTGGTTTAGAATCTTAGAAACCGCGTTGTTAGATGTTTCATAAGTTCGTTAAACTAGTACAAAGCTCATTGAGAAACTTATAAGCACTCATGTTGCATGAAACTTTGTTTAGAGTCCTAGAAACGCGTTGTTAGATGTTTCATAAGTTCGTCAAACAAGTAAAAAGCTCATTGAGACAACGATAAGCACTCATGTGGAATGAAACTTGGTTTAGAGTCCTAGAAACGTGTTGTTAGATGTTTCATAAATTCGTAAAACTTGTACAAAGCTCATTGATACACTTATAAGCACTCATGTAGAATGAAACTTGGTTTAGAGTCTTAGAAATCACGTTGTTAGATGTTTGTCAAACTAGTACAAAGCTCATTGAGACGCTTATAAGCACTCATGTTGCATGAAACTTGGTTTAGAGTCTTAGAAATCACGTTGTTAGATGTTTCATAAATTTGTCAAACCAGTACAAAGCTCATTGAGACACTTATAAGCACTCATGTTTCATGAAACTTGGTGTAGAGTCCTAGAAACGCGTTGTTAGATGTTGCATAAGTTCGTCAAACTTGTACAAAGCTCATTGACACACTTATAAGCACTCATGTTGCATGAAACTTGGTTTAGAGTCCTAGAAACGCGTTGTTAGATATTTCATAAGTTCGTCAAACAAGTACAAAGCTCATCGAGACACTTATAAGCACTCATGTTGCATGAAACTTGGTTTAGAGTCCTAGAAACGCGTTGTTAGATGTTTCATAAGTTCGTCAAACTTGTACAAAGCTCATTGAGACACTTATAAGCACTCATGTTGAATGAAACTTGGTTTAGAGTCCTAGAAACGCGTTGTTAGATGTTTCATAAGTTTGTCAAACTAGTACAAACCTCATTGAGACGCATATAAGCACTCATGTTGCATGAAACTTGGTTAGAGTCCTAGAAACATCGTTGTTAGTTATTTCATATGTTCGTCAAACTTGTACAAAGCTCATTGAGACACTTATAAGCACTCATGTGGAATGAAACTTGGTTTAGAGTCCTAGAAATGCGTTGTTAGATGTTTCATAAGTTCGTCAAACTTGTACAAAGCTCATTGAGACACTTATAAGCACTCATGTTGCATGAAACTTGGTTTAGAGTCTTAGAAACCGTGTTGTTAGACGTTTCATAAGTTCGTCAAACTAGTACAAAGCTCATTGAGACACTTATAAGCATTCATGTTGCATGAAACTTAGTGTAGAGTCCTAGAAACGAGTTGTTAGACGTTTCATTAGTTCGTCAAACAAGTACAAAGCTCATCGAGACACTTATAAGCACTCATGTTGTATGAAACTTGGTTTAGCGTCCTAGAAATGCATTGTTAAATGTTTCATAAGTTCGTCAAACTAGTACAAAGCTCATTGAGACACTTATAAGAACTCATGTTGCATGAAACTTGGTTTAGAGTCCTAGAAACGCGTTGTTAGATGTTTCATAAGTTCGTCATACTTGTACAAATCTCATTGAGACACTTATAAGCACTCATGTTGTATGAAATTTGGTTTAGAGTCCTAGAACCCGCGTTGTTAGATGTTTCATATGTTCGTCAAACTAGTCAAAAGCTCATTGAGACACTTATAAGCACTCATGTTGCATGAAACTTAGTTCAGATTCCTAGAAACCGCGTTGTTAGATGTTTCATAAGTTCGTAAAACTAGTACAAAGCTCATTGAGACACTTATAAGCACTCATGTTGCATGAAACTTGGTTTAGAGTCCTAGAAACGCGTTGTTAGATGTTTCATAAGTTCGTCAAACTTGTACAAAGCTCATTGAGACGCTTATAAGCACTCATGTTGCATGAAACTTTGTTTAGAGTCCTAGAAATGCGTTGTTAGATGTTTCATAAGTTCGTCAAACTTGTACAAAGCTCATTGAGACGCTTATAAGCACTCATGTTGCATGAAACTTTCTTTAGAGTCCTAGAAATGCGTTGTTAGATGTTTCATAAGTTCGTCAAACTTGTACAAAGCTCATTGAGACGCTTATAAGCACTCATGTTGCATGAAACTTTCTTTCGAGTCCTAGAAATGAGTTGTTAGATGTTTCATAAGTTTGTCAAACTTGTACAAAGCTCATTGACACACTTATAAGCACTCATGTTGCATGAAACTTGGTTTAGAGTCTTAGAAACCGCGTTGTTAGATGTTTCATAAGTTCGTCAAACTAGTACAAAGCTCATTGATTCACAAATAAGCACTCGTGTGTCATTAAACTTCGTTTAGAGTCCTAGAAACCGCGTTGTTAGATGTTTCATAAGTTCGTAAAACTAGTACAACGCTCATTGAGACACATATAAGCACTCATGTTGCATGAAACTTGGTTTAGAGTCCTAGAAACGCGTTGTTAGATGTTTCATAAGTTCGTCAAACTTGTACAAAGCTCATTGAGACACTTATAAGCACTCATGTTGTATGAAACTTGGTTTAGAGTCCTAGAACCCGCGTTGTTAGATGTTTCATATATTCGTCAAACTAGTCAAAAGCTCATTGAGACACTTTTAAGCACTCATGTTGCATGAAACTTAGTTTAGAGTCCTAGAAACTGCGTTGTTAGATGTTTCATAAGTTCGTTAAATTAGTACAAAGCTCATTGAGACACTTATAAGCACTCATGTTGCATGAAACTTGGTTTAGAGTCTTAGAAACGCGTTGTTAGATGTTTCATAAGTTCGTCAAACTTGTACAAAGCTCATTGAGACACTTATAAGCACTCATGTTGTATGAAACTTGGTTTAGAGTCTCCTAGAAACTCATTGTTAAATGTTTCATAATTTCGTTAAACTAGTACAAAGCTCAATCATACATTTATAAGCACTCATGTTGCATGAAACTTGGTTTAGAGTCCTAGAAACGTGTTGTTATATGTTTCATAAGTTCGTCAAACTAGTACAAAGCTCATTGAGACATTTATAAGCACTCATGTTGCATGAAACTTGCTTTAGGGTCCTAGAAACTTCGTTGTTCGATGTTTCATAAGTTCGTCAAACTAGTACAAAGCTCATTGAGACACTTATAAGCACTCATGTTGCATGAAACTTGGTTTAGAGTCCTAGAAACGCTTTGTTAGATGTTTCATAAGTTCGTCAAACTTGTACAAAGCTCATTGAGACGCTTATAAGCACTCATGTTGCATGAAACTTTCTTTAGAGTCCTAGAAATGCGTTGTTAGATGTTTCATAAGTTTGTCAAACTTGTACAAAGCTCATTGAGACACTTATAAGCACTCATGGTTCATGAAACTTGGTTTAGGGTCCTAGAAACTGCGTTGTTAGATGTTTCATAAGTTCGTCAAACTAGTACAAAGCTCATTGAGACACTTATAAGCACTCATGTTGCATGAAACTTGGTTTAGAGTCCTAGAAACGCTTTGTTAGATGTTTCATAAGTTCGTCAAACTTGTACAAAGCTCATTGAGACGCTTATAAGCACTCATGTTGCATGAAACTTTCTTTAGAGTCCTAGAAATGAGTTGTTAGATGTTTCATAAGTTTTTCAAACTTGTACAAAGCTCATTCAGACACTTATAAGCACTCATGTTGCATGAAACTTGGTTTAGAGTCTTTGAAACCGCGTTGTTAGATGTTTCATTAGTTCGTCAAACCAGTACAAAGCTCATTGAGACACAAATAAGCTCTCGTGTTGCATGAAACTTCGTTTAGAGTCCTAGAAACGGCGTTGTTAGATGTTTCATAAGTTCGTCAAACTAGTACAACGCTCATTGAGACACATATAAGCACTCATGTTGCATGAAACTTGGTTTAGAGTCCTAGAAACGCGTTGTTAGATGTTTCATAAGTTTGTCAAACAAGTAAAAAGCTCATTGAGACACTTATAAGCACTCATGTTTCATGAAACTTGGTTTAGAGTCCTAGAAACGCTTTGTTAGATTTTTCATAAGTTCGTCAAACTTGTACAATGCTCATTGAGACGCTTATAAGCACTCATGTTGCATGAAACTTTGTTTAGAGTCCTAGAAATGCGTTGTTAGATGTTTCATAAGTTTGTCAAACTTGTACAAAGCTCATTGAAACACTTATAAGAACTCATGTATCATGAAACTTGGTTTAGAGTCATAGAAACCGCGTTGTTAGATGTTTCATAAGTTCGTCAAACCAGTACAAAGCTCATTGAGACACAAATAAGCACACGTGTTACATGAAACTTCGTGTAGAGTCCTAGAAACCGCGTTGTTAGATGTTTCATAAGTTCGTCAAACTAGTACAACGCTCATTGAGACACATATAAACACTCATGTTGCATGAAACTTGGTTTAGAGTCCTAGAAACGCGTTGTTAGATGTTTCATAAGTTCGTCAAACTTGTACAAAGCTCATTGAGACACTTATAAGCACTCATGTTGTATGAAACTTGGTTTAGAGTCCTAGAACCCGCGTTGTTAGATGTTTAATATACTCGTCAAACTAGTAAAAAGCTCGTTGAGACACTCATGTTGCATGAAACTTAGTTTAGAGTCCTAGAAACCGCGTTGTTAGATGTTTCATAAGTTCGTCAAACTTGTACAAAGCTCATTGAGACACTTATAAGCACTCATGTTGCATGAAACTTGGTTTAGAGTCCTAGAAACGCGTTGTTAGATGTTTCATAAGTTCGTCAAACAAGTACAAAGCTCATCGAGACACTTATAAGCACTCATGTTGCATGAAACTTGGTTTAGAGTCCTAGAATAGCGTTGTTAGATGTTTCATAAGTTCGTCAAACTTGTACAAAGCTCATTGAGACACTTATAAGCACTCATGTGGAATGAAACTTGGTTTAGAGTCCTAGAAACGCGTTGTTAGATGTTTCATAAGTTTGTCAAACTAGTACAAAGCTCATTGAGACGCATATAAGCACTCATGTTGCATGAAACTTGGTTTAGAGTCCTAGAAACGAGTTGTTAGATGTTTCATAAGCTCGTAAAACTTGTACAAAGCTCATTGAGACGCTTATAAGCACTCATGTTGCATGAAACTTGGTTTAGAGTCCTAGAAACCGCATTGTTAGATGTTTCATAAGTTTTTCAAACTTGTACAAAGCTCATTGAGACACTATAAGCACTCATGTTGCATGAAACTTGGTTTAGAGTCTTAGAAATCGCGTTGTTAGATGTTTCATAAGTTCGTCAAACTTGTACAAAGCTCATTGAGACGCTTATAAGCACTCATGTTGCATGAAACTTTGTTTAGAGTCCTAGAAACCGCGTTGTTAGATGTTTCATAAGTTTTTCAAACTTGTACAAAGCTCATTGAGACACTTGTAAGCACTCATGTTGCATGAAACTTGGTTTAGAGTCTTAGAAATCGCGTTGTTAGATGTTTCATAAGTTCGTCAAACCAGTACAAAGCTCATTGAGACACTTATAACCACTCATGTTGCATGAAACATGGTGTAGAGTCCTAGAAACGCGTTGTTAGATGTTTCATAAGTTCGTCAAACTTGTACAAATCTCATTGAGACACTTATAAGCACTCATGTTGCATGAAACTTGGTTTAGAGTCCTAGAAACGCGTTGTTAGATGTTTCATAAGTTCGTCAAACAAGTACAAAGATCATCGAGACACTTATAAGAATTCATGTTGCATGAAACTTGTTTAGAGTCCTAGAAACGCGTTGTTAGATGTTTCATAAGTTCGTCAAACAAGTACAAAGCTTATCGAGACACTTATAAGAATTCATGTAGCATGAAACTTGGTTTAGAGTCCTAGAAACGCGTTGTTAGATGTTTCATAAGTTCGTCAAACTTGTACAAAGCTCATTGAGACACTTATTAGCACTCATGTAGAATGAAACTTGGTTTAGAGTCCTATAAACGTGTTGTTAGATGTTTCATAAGTTTGTCAAACTAGTACAAAGCTCATTGAAACACTTATAAGCACTCATGTTGCATGAAACTTGGTTTAGAGTCCTAGAAACGCGTTGTTATATGTTTCATAAGTTCGTCAAACAAGTACAAAGCTCATCGAGACACTTATAAGAATTCATGTTGCATGAAACTTGGTTTAGAGTCCTAGAAACGCGTTGTTAGATTTTTCATAAGTTCGTCAAACTTGTACAAAGCTCATTGAGACACTTATAAGCACTCATGTAGAATGAAACTTGGTTTAGAGTCCTAGAAACGCGTTGTTAGATGTTTCATAAGTTTGTCAAACTAGTACAAAGCTCATTGAGACACTTATAAGCACTCATGTTGCATGAAACTTGGTTTAGAGTCCTAGAAACGCGTTGTTAGATGTTTCATAAGTTCGTCAAACAAGTACAAAGCTCATCGAGACACTTTTAAGAATTCATGTTGCATGAAACTTGGTTTAGAGTTCTAGAAATGCGTTGTTAGATGTTTCATAAGTTCGTCAAACTTGTACAAAGCTCATTGAGACACTTATAAGCACTCATGTAGAATGAAACTTGGTTTAGAGTCCTAGAAACGCGTTGTTAGATATTTCATAAGTTCGTCAAACTTGTACAAAGCTCATTGAGACACTTATAAGCACTCATGTGGAATGAAACTTGGTTTAGAGTCCTAGAAACGCGTTGTTAGATGTTTCATAAGTTTGTCAAACTAGTACAATGCTCATTGAGACGCATATAAGCACTCATGTTGCATGAAACTTGGTTGAGTCCTAGAAACCGTGTTGTTAGTTGTTTCATATGTTCGTCAAACTTGTACAAAGCTCATTGATACACTTATAAGCACTCATGTTGCATGAAACTTGGTTTAGAGTCCTAGAAACGTGTTGTTTGACGTTTCATAAGTTTGTCAAACTAGTACAAAGCTCATTGAGACACTTATAACCACTCATGTTGCATGAAACATGGTTTAGAGTCCTAGAAACGAGTTGTTAGACGTTTCATAAGTTCGTAAAACTTGTACAAAACTCATTGAGACACTTATAAGCACTCATGTTGCATGAAACTTGGTTTAGAGTCCTAGAAACGTGTTGTTAGATGTTTCATAAGTTTGTCAAACTAGTACAAAGCTCATTGAAACACTTATAAGCACTCATGTTGCATGAAACTTGGTTTAGAGTCCTAGAAACGCGTTGTTATATGTTTCATAAGTTCGTCAAACAAGTACAAAGCTCATCGAGACACTTATAAGAATTCATGTTGCATGAAACTTGGTTTACAGTCCTAGAAACGCGTTGTTAGATTTTTCATAAGTTCGTCAAACTTGTACAAAGCTCATTGAGACACTTATAAGCACTCATGTAGAATGAAACTTGGTTTAGAGTCCTAGAAATGCGTTGTTAGATGTTTCATAAGTTTGTCAAACTAGTACAAAGCTCATTGAGACACTTATAAGCACTCATGTTGCATGAAACTTGGTTTAGAGTCCTAGAAACGCGTTGTTAGATGTTTCATAAGTTCGTCAAACAAGTACAAAGCTCATCGAGACACTTTTAAGAATTCATGTTGCATGAAACTTGGTTTAGAGTTCTAGAAATGCGTTGTTAGATGTTTCATAAGTTCGTCAAACTTGTACAAAGCACATTGAGACACTTATAAGCACTCATGTAGAATGAAACTTGGTTTAGAGTCCTAGAAACGCGTTGTTAGATATTTCATAAGTTCGTCAAACTTGTACAAAGCTCATTGAGACACTTATAAGCACTCATGTGGAATGAAACTTGGTTTAGAGTCCTAGAAACGCGTTGTTAGATGTTTCATAAGTTTGTCAAACTAGTACAATGCTCATTGAGACGCATATAAGCACTCATGTTGCATGAAACTTGGTTGAGTCCTAGAAACCGCGTTGTTAGTTGTTTCATATGTTCGTCAAACTTGTACAAAGCTCATTGATACACTTATAAGCACTCATGTTGCATGAAACTTGGTTTAGAGTCCTAGAAACGTGTTGTTTGACGTTTCATAAGTTTGTCAAACTAGTACAAAGCTCATTGAGACACTTATAACCACTCATGTTGCATGAAACATGGTTTAGAGTCCTAGAAACGAGTTGTTAGACGTTTCATAAGTTCGTAAAACTTGTACAAAACTCATTGAGACACTTATAAGCACTCATGTTGCATGAAACTTGGTTTAGAGTCCTAGAAACGTGTTGTTTGACGTTTCATAAGTTTGTCAAACTAGTACAAAGCTCATTGAGACATTTATAAGCACTCATGTTGCACGAAACATGGTTTAGAGTCCTAGAAACGAGTTGTTAGACGTTTCATAAGTTCGTAAAACTTGTACAAAGCTCATTGAGACACTTATAAGCACTCATGTGGAATGAAACTTGGTTTAGAGTCCTAGAAACGCGTTGTTAGATGTTTCATAAGTTTTTCAAACTAGGAGAAAGCTCATTGAGACACTTATAAGCATTCATGTTGCATGAAACTTGGTTTAGAGTCCTAGAAACGCGTTGTTCGATGTTTCATAAGTTCGTCAAACTAGTACAAATCTCATTGAGACACTTATAAGCACTCATGCTGCATGAAACTTGGTTTAGAGTCCTAGAAACTGCGTTGTTAGATGTTTCATAAGTTCGTCAAATTAGTACAAAGCTCATTGAGACGCATATAAGCACTCATGTTGCATGAAACTTGGTTTAGAGTCCTAGAAACCGCGTTGTTAGTTGTTTCATATGTTCGTCAAACTTGTACAAAGCTCATTGAGACACTTATAAGCACTCATGTTGCATGAAACTTGGTTTAGAGTCCTAGAAACGCGTTGTTAGACGTTTCATAAGTTCGTCAAACTAGTACAAAGCTCATTGAGACACTTATAAGCACTCATGTTTCATGAAACTTGGTTTAGAGTCCTAGAAACGAGTTGTTAGATGTTTCATAAGTTCGTAAAACTTGTAAAAAGCTCATTGAGACACTTATAAGCACTCATGTTGAATCAAACTTGGTTTAGAGTCCTAGAAACGCGTTGTTAGATCTTTCATAAGTTCGTCAAACTAGTACAAAGCTCATTGAGACACTTAAAAGCACTCATGTTGTATGAAACTTGGTTTAACGTCCTAGAAATGCATTGTTAAATGTTTCATAAGTTCGTCAACCTAGTACAAAGCTCATTGAGACACTTATAAGCACTCATGTTGCATGAAACTTGGTTTAGAGTCCTAGAAACGCGTTGTTAGATGTTTCATAAGTTCGTCAAACCAGTACAAAGCTCATTGAGACACAAATAAGTTCTCGTGTTGCATGAAACTTCGTTTAGAGTCCTAGAAACCGCGTTGTTAGATGTTTCATAAGTTCGTCAAACTAGTACAACGCTCATTGAGACATATATAAGCACTCATGTTGCATGAAACTTGGTTTAGAGTCCTAGAAACGCGTTGTTAGATGTTTCATAAGTTCGTCAAACTTGTACAAAGCTCATTGAGACACTTATAAGCACTCATGTTGTATGAAACTTGGTTTAGAGTCCTACAACCCGCGTTGTTAGATGTTGCATATATTCATCAAACTAGTCAAAAGCTCATTGAGACACTTATAAGCACTCATGTTGCATGAAACTTAGTTTAGAGTCCTAGAAACCGCGTTGTTAGATGTTTCATAAGTTCGTAAAACTAGTATAAAGCTCATTGAGACACTTATAAGCACTCATGTTGCATGAAACTTGGTTTAGAGTCCTAGAAACGCGTAGTTAGATGTTTCATAAGATCGTCAAACTTGTACAAAGCTCATTGAGACACTTATAAGCACTCATGTTGTATGAAACTTGGTTTAGAGTCCTAGAAACGCATTGTTAAATGTTTCATAAGTTCGTCAAACTAGTACAAAGCCTAATGATACACTTATAAGCAATCATGTTGCATGAAACTTGGTTTAGAGTCCTAGAAACGTGTTGTTAGATGTTTCATAAGTTCGTCAAACTAGTACAAAGCTCATTGAGACACTTATAAGCACTCATGTTGAACGAAACTTGTTTTAGAGTCCTAGAAACGCGTTGTTAGATGTTTCATAAGTTCGTCAAACTGGTACAAAGCTCATTGAGACAATTATAAGCACTCATGTTGCATGAAACTTGGTTTAGAATCCTAGAAACGTGTTGTTAGATGTTTCATAAGTTCGTCAAACAAGTAAAAAGCTCATTGAGACACTTATAAGCACTCATGTTGCATGAAACTTGGTTTAGGGTCCTAGAAACTGCGTTGTTAGATGTTTCATAAGTTTGTCAAACTAGTACAAAGCTCATTGAGACACTTATAAGCACTCATGTTGCATGAAACTTGGTTTAGAGTCTTAGAAATGCTTTGTTAGATGTTTCATAAGTTCCTCAAACTTGTACAAAGCTCATTGAGACGCTTATAAGCACTCATGTTGCATGAAACATTGTTTAGAGTCCTAGAAATGCGTTGTTAGATGTTTCAGAAGTTTGTCAAACTTGTACAAAGCTCATTGAGACACTTATAAGCACTCATGTTGCATGAAACTTGGTTTAGAGTCTTAGAAACCGAGTTGTTAGATGTTTCATAAGTTCGTCAAACCAGTACAAAGCTCATTGAGACACAAATAAGCACTCGTGTTGCATGAAACTTCGTTTAGAGTCCTAGAAACCGCGTTGTTAGATGTTTCATAAGTTCGTCAAACTAGTACAACGCTCATTGAGACACATATAAGCACTCATGTTGCATGAAACTTGGTTTAGAGTCCTAGAAACGCATTGTTAGATGTTTCATAAGTTCGTCAAACTTGTACAAAGCTCATTGAGACACTTACAAGCACTCATGTTGTATGAAACTTGGTTTAGAGTCCTAGAACCCGCGTTGTTAGATGTTTCATAAATTCGTCAAACTAGTCAAAAGCTCATTGAGACACTTATAAGCACTCATGTTGCATGAAACTTAGTTTAGAGTCCTAGAAACCGCGTTGTTAGATGTTTCATAAGTTCATCAAACTAGTACAAAGCTCATTGAGACACTTATAAGCACTCATGTTGCATGAAACTTGGTTTAGAGTCTTAGAAACGCGTTGTTAGATGTTTCATAAGTTCGTCAAACTTGTACAAAGCTCATTGAGACACTTATAAGCACTCATGTTGTATGAAACTTGGTTTAGAGTCCTAGAAACGCATTGTTAAATGTTTCATAAGTTCGTTAAACTAGTACAAAGCTCAATGATACACTTATAAGCACTCATGTTGCATGAAACTTGGTTTAGAGTCCTAGAAACGTGTTGTTAGATGTTTCATAAGTTCGTCAAACTAGTACAAAGCTCATTGAGACACTTATAAGCACTCATGTTGAATGAAACTTGGTTTAGAGTCCTAGAAACGCGTTGTTAGATGTTTCATAAGTTCGTCAAACTTGTACAAAGCTCATTGAGACACTTATAAGCACTCATGTTGCAAGAAACTTGGTTTAGGGTCCTAGAAACTGCGTTGTTAGATGTTTCATAAGTTCGTCAAACTAGTACAAAGCTCATTGAGACACTTATAAGCACTCATGGTGCATGAAACTTGGTTTAGAGTCCTAGAAACGCTTTGTTAGATGTTTCATAAGTTCGTCAAACTTGTACAAAGCTCATTGAGATGCTTATAAGCATTCATGTTGCATGAAACTTTGTTTAGAGTCCTAGAAATGCGTTGTTAGATGTTTCATAAGTTTGTCAAACTTGTACAAAGCTCACATCGAAAAACTTATAAGCACTCATGTTGCATGAAACTTGGTTTAGAGTCATAGAAACTGCGTTGTTAGATGTTTCATAAGTTCGTCAAACCAGTTCAAAGCTCATTGAGACACAAATAAGCACTCGTGTTGCATGAAACTTCGTTTAGAGTCCTAGAAACCGCGTTGTTAGATGTTTCATAAGTTCGTCAAACTAGTACAACACTCGTTGAGACACATATAAACACTCATGTTGCATGAAACTTGGTTTAGATTCCTAGAAACGCGTTGTTAGATGTTTCATAAGTTCGTCAAACTTGTACAAAGCTCATTGAGACACTTATAAGCACTCATGTTGTATGAAACTTGGTTTAGAGTCCTAGAACCCGCGTCGTTAGATGTTTCATATATTCGTCAAACTAGTCAAAAGCTCATTGAGACACTTATAAGCACTCATGTTGCATGAAACTTAGTTTAGAGTCCTAGAAACCGCGTTGTTAGATGTTTCATAAGTTCGTCAAACTAGTACAAAGCTCATTGAGACACTTACAAGCACTCATGTTGCATGAAACTTGGTTTAGAGTCCTAGAAACGCGTTGTTAGATGTTTCATAAGTTCGTCAAACAAGTACAAAGCTCATCGAGACACTTATAAGCACTCATGTTGCATGAAACTTGGTTTAGAGTCCTAGAAACGCTTTGTTAGATGTTTCATAAGTTCGTCAAACTTGTACAAAGCTCATTGAGACGCTTATAAGCACTCATGTTGCATGAAACTTTCTTTAGAGTCCTAGAAATGCGTTGTTAGATGTTTCATAAGTTTGTCAAACTTGTACAAAGCTCATTGAGAAACTTATAAGCACTCATGTTGCATGAAACTTGGTTTAGAGTCTTAGAAACCGCGTTTTTAGATGGTTCATAAGTTCGTCAAACCAGTACAAAGCTCATTGAGAAAAAAATAAGTTCTCGTGTTGCATGAAACTTCGTTAAGAGTCCTAGAAACCGCGTTGTTAGATGTTTCATAAGTTCGTCAAACTAGTACAACGCTCATTGAGACACATATAAGCACTCATGTTGCATGAAACTTGGTTTAGAGTCCTAGAAACGCGTTGTTAGATGTTTCATAAGTTCGTCAAACTTGTACAAAGCTCATTGAGACACTTATAAACACTCATGTTGTATGAAACTTGGTTTAGAGTCCTAGAACCCGCGTTGTTAGATGTTGCATATATTCGTCAAACTAGTCAAAACCTCATTGAGACACTTATAAGCACTCATGTTGCATGAAACTTAGTTTAGAGTCCTAGAAACCGCGTTGTTAGATGTTTCATAAGTTCGTAAAACTAGTACAAAGCTCATTGAGACACTTATAAGCACTCATGTTGCACGAAACATGGTTTAGAGTCCTAGAAACGAGTTGTTAGACGTTTCATAAGTTCGTAAAACTTGTACAAAGCTCATTGAGACACTTATAAGCACTCATGTGGAATGAAACTTGGTTTAGAGTCCTAGAAACGCGTTGTTAGATGTTTCATAAGTTTTTCAAACTAGGAGAAAGCTCATTGATACACTTATAAGCATTCATGTTGCATGAAACTTGGTTTAGAGTCCTAGAAACGCGTTGTTCGATGTTTCATAAGTTCGTCAAACTAGTACAAATCTCATTGAGACACTTATAAGCACTCATGCTGCATGAAACTTGGTTTAGAGTCCTAGAAACTGCGTTGTTAGATGTTTCATAAGTTCGTCAAATTAGTACAAAGCTCATTGAGACGCATATAAGCACTCATGTTGCATGAAACTTGGTTTAGAGTCCTAGAAACCGCGTTGTTAGTTGTTTCATATGTTCGTCAAACTTGTACAAAGCTCATTGAGACACTTATAAGCACTCATGTTGCATGAAACTTGGTTTAGAGTCCTAGAAACGCGTTGTTAGACGTTTCATAAGTTCGTCAAACTAGTACAAAGCTCATTGAGACACTTATAAGCACTCATGTTTCATGAAACTTGGTTTAGAGTCCTAGAAACGAGTTGTTAGATGTTTCATAAGTTCGTAAAACTTGTAAAAAGCTCATTGAGACACTTATAAGCACTCATGTTGAATCAAACTTGGTTTAGAGTCCTAGAAACGCGTTGTTAGATCTTTCATAAGTTCGTCAAACTAGTACAAAGCTCATTGAGACACTTATAAGCACTCATGTTGTATGAAACTTGGTTTAACGTCCTAGAAATGCATTGTTAAATGTTTCATAAGTTCGTCAACCTAGTACAAAGCTCATTGAGACACTTATAAGCACTCATGTTGCATGAAACTTGGTTTAGAGTCCTAGAAACGCGTTGTTAGATGTTTCATAAGTTCGTCAAACCAGTACAAAGCTCATTGAGACACAAATAAGTTCTCGTGTTGCATGAAACTTCGTTTAGAGTCCTAGAAACCGCGTTGTTAGATGTTTCATAAGTTCGTCAAACTAGTACAACGCTCATTGAGACATATATAAGCACTCATGTTGCATGAAACTTGGTTTAGAGTCCTAGAAACGCGTTGTTAGATGTTTCATAAGTTCGTCAAACTTGTACAAAGCTCATTGAGACACTTATAAGCACTCATGTTGTATGAAACTTGGTTTAGAGTCCTACAACCCGCGTTGTTAGATGTTGCATATATTCATAAAACTAGTCAAAAGCTCATTGAGACACTTATAAGCACTCATGTTGCATGAAACTTAGTTTAGAGTCCTAGAAACCGCGTTGTTAGATGTTTCATAAGTTCGTAAAACTAGTATAAAGCTCATTGAGACACTTATAAGCACTCATGTTGCATGAAACTTGGTTTAGAGTCCTAGAAACGCGTAGTTAGATGTTTCATAAGATCGTCAAACTTGTACAAAGCTCATTGAGACACTTATAAGCACTCATGTTGTATGAAACTTGGTTTAGAGTCCTAGAAACGCATTGTTAAATGTTTCATAAGTTCGTCAAACTAGTACAAAGCCTAATGATACACTTATAAGCAATCATGTTGCATGAAACTTGGTTTAGAGTCCTAGAAACGTGTTGTTAGATGTTTCATAAGTTCGTCAAACTAGTACAAAGCTCATTGAGACACTTATAAGCACTCATGTTGAACGAAACTTGTTTTAGAGTCCTAGAAACGCGTTGTTAGATGTTTCATAAGTTCGTCAAACTGGTACAAAGCTCATTGAGACAATTATAAGCACTCATGTTGCATGAAACTTGGTTTAGAATCCTAGAAACGTGTTGTTAGATGTTTCATAAGTTCGTCAAACAAGTAAAAAGCTCATTGAGACACTTATAAGCACTCATGTTGCATGAAACTTGGTTTAGGGTCCTAGAAACTGCGTTGTTAGATGTTTCATAAGTTTGTCAAACTAGTACAAAGCTCATTGAGACACTTATAAGCACTCATGTTGCATGAAACTTGGTTTAGAGTCTTAGAAATGCTTTGTTAGATGTTTCATAAGTTCGTCAAACTTGTACAAAGCTCATTGAGACGCTTATAAGCACTCATGTTGCATGAAACATTGTTTAGAGTCCTAGAAATGCGTTGTTAGATGTTTCAGAAGTTTGTCAAACTTGTACAAAGCTCATTGAGACACTTATAAGCACTCATGTTGCATGAAACTTGGTTTAGAGTCTTAGAAACCGAGTTGTTAGATGTTTCATAAGTTCGTCAAACCAGTACAAAGCTCATTGAGACACAAATAAGCACTCGTGTTGCATGAAACTTCGTTTAGAGTCCTAGAAACCGCGTTGTTAGATGTTTCATAAGTTCGTCAAACTAGTACAACGCTCATTGAGACACATATAAGCACTCATGTTGCATGAAACTTGGTTTAGAGTCCTAGAAACGCATTGTTAGATGTTTCATAAGTTCGTCAAACTTGTACAAAGCTCATTGAGACACTTACAAGCACTCATGTTGTATGAAACTTGGTTTAGACTCCTAGAACCCGCGTTGTTAGATGTTTCATAAATTCGTCAAACTAGTCAAAAGCTCATTGAGACACTTATAAGCACTCATGTTGCATGAAACTTAGTTTAGAGTCCTAGAAACCGCGTTGTTAGATGTTTCATAAGTTCATCAAACTAGTACAAAGCTCATTGAGATACTTATAAGCACTCATGTTGCATGAAACTTGGTTTAGAGTCTTAGAAACGCGTTGTTAGATGTTTCATAAGTTCGTCAAACTTGTACAAAGCTCATTGAGACACTTATAAGCACTCATGTTGTATGAAACTTGGTTTAGAGTCCTAGAAACGCATTGTTAAATGTTTCATAAGTTCGTTAAACTAGTACAAAGCTCAATGATACACTTATAAGCACTCATGTTGCATGAAACTTGGTTTAGAGTCCTAGAAACGTGTTGTTAGATGTTTCATAAGTTCGTCAAACTAGTACA
Source organism: Cochlearia excelsa (assembly GCA_963556525.1). Classification (NCBI taxonomy): domain Eukaryota; kingdom Viridiplantae; phylum Streptophyta; class Magnoliopsida; order Brassicales; family Brassicaceae; genus Cochlearia; species Cochlearia excelsa. Next base: position 903,023 of record CAUVZT010000027.1, on the reverse strand, counting down.
AAGCTCATTGAGACACTTATAAGCACTCATGTTGAATGAAACTTGGTTTAGAGTCCTAGAAACGCGTTGTTAGATGTTTCATAAGTTCGTCAAACTTGTACAAAGCTCATTGAGACACTTATAAGCACTCATGTTGCAAGAAACTTGGTTTAGGGTCCTAGAAACTGCGTTGTTAGATGTTTCATAAGTTCGTCAAACTAGTACAAAGCTCATTGAGACACTTATAAGCACTCATGGTGCATGAAACTTGGTTTAGAGTCCTAGAAACGCTTTGTTAGATGTTTCATAAGTTCGTCAAACTTGTACAAAGCTCATTGAGATGCTTATAAGCATTCATGTTGCATGAAACTTTGTTTAGAGTCCTAGAAATGCGTGGTTAGATGTTTCATAAGTTTGTCAAACTTGTACAAAGCTCACATCGAAAAACTTATAAGCACTCATGTTGCATGAAACTTGGTTTAGAGTCATAGAAACTGCGTTGTTAGATGTTTCATAAGTTCGTCAAACCAGTTCAAAGCTCATTGAGACACAAATAAGCACTCGTGTTGCATGAAACTTCGTTTAGAGTCCTAGAAACCGCGTTGTTAGATGTTTCATAAGTTCGTCAAACTAGTACAACACTCGTTGAGACACATATAAACACTCATGTTGCATGAAACTTGGTTTAGATTCCTAGAAACGCGTTGTTAGATGTTTCATAAGTTCGTCAAACTTGTACAAAGCTCATTGAGACACTTATAAGCACTCATGTTGTATGAAACTTGGTTTAGAGTCCTAGAACCCGCGTTGTTAGATGTTTCATATATTCGTCAAACTAGTCAAAAGCTCATTGAGACACTTATAAGCACTCATGTTGCATGAAACTTAGTTTAGAGTCCTAGAAACCGCGTTGTTAGATGTTTCATAAGTTCGTCAAACTAGTACAAAGCTCATTGAGACACTTACAAGCACTCATGTTGCATGAAACTTGGTTTAGAGTCCTAGAAACGCGTTGTTAGATGTTTCATAAGTTCGTCAAACAAGTACAAAGCTCATCGAGACACTTATAAGCACTCATGTTGCATGAAACTTGGTTTAGAGTCCTAGAAACGCTTTGTTAGATGTTTCATAAGTTCGTCAAACTTGTACAAAGCTCATTGAGACGCTTATAAGCACTCATGTTGCATGAAACTTTCTTTAGAGTCCTAGAAATGCGTTGTTAGATGTTTCATAAGTTTGTCAAACTTGTACAAAGCTCATTGAGAAACTTATAAGCACTCATGTTGCATGAAACTTGGTTTAGAGTCTTAGAAACCGCGTTTTTAGATGGTTCATAAGTTCGTCAAACCAGTACAAAGCTCATTGAGAAAAAAATAAGTTCTCGTGTTGCATGAAACTTCGTTTAGAGTCCTAGAAACCGCGTTGTTAGATGTTTCATAAGTTCGTCAAACTAGTACAACGCTCATTGAGACACATATAAGCACTCATGTTGCATGAAACTTGGTTTAGAGTCCTAGAAACGCGTTGTTAGATGTTTCATAAGTTCGTCAAACTTGTACAAAGCTCATTGAGACACTTATAAACACTCATGTTGTATGAAACTTGGTTTAGAGTCCTAGAACCCGCGTTGTTAGATGTTGCATATATTCGTCAAACTAGTCAAAACCTCATTGAGACACTTATAAGCACTCATGTTGCATGAAACTTAGTTTAGAGTCCTAGAAACCGCGTTGTTAGATGTTTCATAAGTTCGTAAAACTAGTACAAAGCTCATTGAGACACTTATAAGCACTCATGTTGCATGAAACTTGGTTTAGAGTCCGAGAAACACGTAGTTAGATGTTTCATAAGTTCGTCAAACTTGTACAAAGCTAATTGAGACACTTATAAGCACTCATGTTGTATGAAACTTGGTTTAGAGTCTTAGAAACGCATTGTTAAATGTTTCATAAGTTCGTCAAACTAGTACAAAGCTCAGTGATACACTTATAAGCACTCATGTTGCATGAAACTTGGTTTAGAGTCCTAGAAACTGTTGAGGAGAAAACACACAAGGAGGAAAAGACTTGGCGGATTTAAGTATGACACAACATGGCGTGACCTACAAGGCACGGGTAACGTTGGTCAATGGCGCCAAGGTCTCCAACGATCATAAGAAGGATAAGGAAGAGAGAAGATAAGCGTTAAAATGGAGGAAAAGTGTCTTTGACCGAGAAAGAACCAATCGGAGCGGTACACGGTAAAAGCGCATCCGGTAAGTGAATCATCGGGCTCCAGCGCATACCGGTACGCGCTACATCGGGCTCCGAGAATGGACAGCGCATAAAAGCGTCCGGTACGGACGCCAGCGCACAAAAAGGATCTTTTACGCGTCTTATCTTTTAACGGCTCTTTCTCTAGGGCTTTTATTCTCCTTCACTTCCTCTTATATATACACCATTGTATCCTCCTATGTAATAACTTATGAAATACATATTCTCCATTTTATACAATCATGAAACCGAAAGTTCTAATCTCTATCTTTCTAATCTCTATCTCTTAATCATAAAACACAAAACTTATCATGGTATCAGAGCATTTTTGCTCCAAAAATCTCTCTTTCCGCAAACAAAAGTTCATAACTTTGGATCTAAACATCAAAGTTATTAACTTTTCTTATAGAAACTTTCGGTGTTCTTCATTCTTATCGCAAAAAATCTCTTGGCTTTGGTGAAATCTCTCTCTTTTGTTGATAGATATCATAAAAGGAGCTCCCTTTTTCACTTTAATCTCATAGATCTAGCCGGATCTAGTCCCAAATACTCTGTTTTTCACCAAGATCCAAACTTTATCACCAAGATCCAATCTTTCTCATGGAAGACAACAAAGAAAGCTCCAAGTTTTACATTGCACTGGTCACTCTAGAGGGAATCAACTACCTGCTTTGGACAAGAACAATCAAAACCGCCTTATGCAGCCGTGGTCTTTGGAGCCATGTCTTGAAGAATCAAGCTCCAATAGATGCAGAAACGGCGAGTGGAGAGGAGACCATTACAACCGAAGAAGGAAAATGGTTCCAAGAGAATCAGAAAGTTCTTGGAATCATCCAAAGCTCGCTAGATCCATCCATTCTAGAGGCATATTCCTACTGTGAGACGGCAAAGGAACTTTGGGACACCTTGCAAACCATATACGTCAACATCTCAAATCTAAGCCGGGTTTATGAGGTGAAGAAAGCTCTCACGGATCTCTCTCAAGAAGACATGGAATTTACCCAACACTTTGGCAAGTTTCGAGCTTTATGGGCAGAACTAGAAATGCTAAGGCCAAGTTCCGTGGATGCCAAGGTGCTAAATGAGAGAAAGGAGCAAGATAAAGTCTTCGGCTTACTCTTGACCCTAAACTCAAGCTATAAAGATCTCATCAAGCACCTCCTTAGGGCGGATACTTTGCCATCTCTGGAAACAGTGTGTTCTCAGCTCCAAAGAGAACAAGGATCTCATGACTTATTCGGAGGAAAGAAGGAGTTGGTTGCCGCCAACAAAGCCGTCTACAAGCCGAATGAAGATAGGAGGGCAATGGTTTGTGAATATTGCAAGAAGAAGGGCCATATCAAAGACAAATGCTGGATTCTTCATCCTCATCTCAAGCCGAACAAGTTCAAGGACCAAAAGGCGAATCTCTCTCAAGATGACTCGGTCACACCAAGCGGTTCATCAAGTCAAGGCAAGGATGATGATTCATTAGCCGTGGTTCCTTTCAACGATGAGTATGTCAGGAAATCCGATTTGGAAGCTCTCATTAAGGCCCTTAAGGGGTCCGGTATGGTTTCTAATATCTCTTTGAATGCTAGGATAGAACGGCCATTAGTGGTAGATTCGGGTGCATCTCACCACATGATTAGTAGTCCAAAACTTATGAAAAATATCAAACCGACTATAGGAAACGTGATAGTTGCAAATGGTAGTAAGGTACCGATTAAGGGGTTAGGTAAACTTAGGTTATTCAATAGAGATATGAATGCTCTTTATATGCCTACCTTTACCTCAAATCTCTTATCCGTTAAACGCATATCAACCGATTTGAATTGCAATGTTACTTTTGGTCCTAATAGTGTTATTTTTCAGGATATTGACTCTAAGAATGTCATTCGTAAGGGAAGCACCAAAGGGGATCTCTATGTGCTTGAAGGAAATCCAAGCTCCCATCTATCTTATGCATTCAATTCTGTCTTAGTAGAAGCTAATAACACCATTTGGCATGCTAGATTAGGCCATCCAAACTCTAGAGCTTTGAAGTTGTTGTTTCCAAATGTTTCCTTTGATAATAACTCTTGTGAATCTTGCATCCTTGGTAAACATTGTAGAACGGTTTTTCCAAATTCAAATAAAGTTTATGAATTATGTTTTGATTTGATCCACTCCGATGTATGGACATCACCATGCATCTCAAGAGAAAATCATAAATATTTTGTTACTTTTATAGATGAAAAATCAAAATACACATGGATTACCTTGTTAGCTTCTAAGGATAGAGTTCTTGATGCATTTAAAAATTTCCAAACATATGTCACTAATCTTTATAATGCCAAGATCAAGTTTTTCAGGTCGGATAATGGTGGTGAATACATTAGTCATCCGTTTAAAGAGCACCTTGCCAAGCACGACATCATCCACCAAACTAGTTGTCCATACACACCTCAACAGAATGGTGTAGCCGAGAGAAAGAATAGGCACCTAATGGAAGTAGCTAGAGCTATCATGTTCTAAACCAATGTGCCTAAACGGTTCTGGTTGGATGTTGTCATGACCGCATGCTATCTCATTAACCGGACACCAACACAAATCCTTCTAAACTCATCTCCTTTTCAAATTTTAAACAAAGCTAATCCATATCTTGCTCACTTAAGGGTCTTTGGTTGTCTTTGCTTTGTGTTAATACCAGGAGAACAGAGGAACAAGCTTGATCCGAAGAGTATCAAGGCAATGTTCATCGGTTACTCCAACACACAAAAAGGGTACAAGTGTTATGTACCGGATACAAGAAGAGTGCTTGTATCAAGGGACGTGAAGTTTATAGAAGGGAAAGGGTACAATGAGGATAAAAATTGGGAGAGCATTAAGGATCTACCCAATTCAGCCTCGGATAGGGCCACATCTCTTCGGAAGCTCATGGAAAGTCTTGGTATGAAACTAGGGGAAGAACCTAGTCAAGAAACAGATGTACAACCTCCTACCCATCTTGATCATGAGGGGGAGAGTGATGAAGTGTCTACAAGCAATAATGAGCAAGTGGAAACCAGAATCTCATGGAGAACAAGGTGAATCAGAATCACATGCTCATGGACAAACAACATCAAGTAGCCAAGAAGAGGATCACGTTTGCACCTGTGGCTAAACTACATACGGTTAGAGTTCTCTTCTCTCTAGCAACAAACCTGGAGTGGGATCTATGGCAGATGGATGTCAAAAATGCCTTCCTCCAAGGAGAACTAGAAGATGAAGTGTACATGACTCCTCCTCCCGGGAAAAAGGTTACACCGGGAAAGGTTTTTTAGACTGAAGAAGGCTATATACAGATTGAAGCAATCTCCAAGGGCTTGGTATCACAAATTGAGCAAGAGCCTTCTTGAGACAGACTTCAAGAAATCTGAAGCCGATCACACCCTCTTTACAAAACAAAGCCAAAGAGGTATTATAGTCATTCTCGTGTATGTTGATGATATCATCATAACCGGGAATGACAAGGTAGGCATTCAAGAGTCTAAAGATTACCTTAAATCTGTATTTGATATCAAAAATCTAGGAGAACTAAAGTATTTTCTAGGCATTGAAGTGTGCAGGTCTAAGGAAAGACTATTCTTATCCCAACGCAAGTACACCCTTGACCTCTTAAAAGAGACGGGTAAACTTGGAGCAAAACCAGCAAGGACACCCTTGGAAAATGACTACAAAGTCATACGCAAGGGGGAGATTGAAGACGAGCCATATAAGGAAGTCAAGCAATATAGACGCCTTGTGGGTTAGCTCATTTACTTAACAATTACACGACCTGATATATGCTTTGCTGTGAATCAGGTGTCTCAACATATGCAAAACCCAAAGGTGCATCATTGGAACATGGTGGATAGAATCCTGAAGTATCTAAAAGGAGCACCGGGACAAGGCATATGGAAGGGATGCAATGGAAGCACGGAGCTGGTCGGCTATTGTGATGCAGACTACGCCGGTGATCAAGGAGACAGGAGATCAACAACCGGCTACGCACATTCATAGGAGGAAATCTTGTAACCTGGAAGAGCAAGAAGCAGAAGATAGTATCACTATCTAGCACGAATCGAATACGGGCAATGAGGAAACTAACACAAGAGATCATGTGGTTAAAAGCTCTCCTCAAAGACTTGGGTATCGAATCAAAGGAGCCGGTTACAATGCATGCCGACAACAAAGCTGCAATCAACCTTGCATCAAACTCTGTCTTCCATGAAAGAACCAAGCATGTTGAAGTGGATTGCCACAAAGTTAGAGAGCAAATGGTGAAAGGGGTCATTCTTCCGTGCTTCACCAAAAGCTCCGATCAGTTGGCAGATATATTCACCAAGGCAGCAAGCATTAGTGTGTGTGAGTTCATCCATCCAAATCTTGGACTCACAGATGCTATCAAATGCTAAGTCCTTTAAACCGTATGGCTAAGTACTCTTTTCCCTCAATGTGGTTTTATCCCATAGGGTTTTCCCATTGAGGTTTTAACGAGGATTAGACATATGGTTCCAAGCTTAGCCGTGCCACTAGGCTAAGCTTGAGGGGGAGTGTTGAGGAGAAAACACACAAGGAGGAAAAGACTTGGCGGATTTAAGTATGACACAACATGGCGTGACCTAAAAGGCACGGTCAACGTTGGTCAATGGCGCCAAGGTCTCCAACGGTCATAAGAAGGATAAGGAAGAGAGAAGATAAGCATTAAAATGGAGGAAAAGTGTCTTTGACCGAGAAAGAACCAATCGGAGCGGTACACGGTAAAAGCGCATCCGGTAAGCGAATCATCGGGCTCCAGCGCATACCGGTACGCGCTACATCGGGCTCCGAGAATGAACAGCGCATAAAAGCGTCCGGTATGGACGCCAGCGCACATAAAGGATCTTTTACGCGTCTTATCTTTTAACGACTCTTTCTCTAGGGATTTTCTTCTCCTTCTCTTCCTCTTATATATACCATTGTATCCTCCTATGTAATAACTTATGAAATACATATTCTCCATTTTATACAATCATGAAACCGAAAGTTCTAATCTCTATCTTTCTAATCTCTATCTCTTAATCATAAAACACAAAACTTATCAGAAACGTGTTGTTAGATGTTTCATAAGTTCGTCAAACTAGTACAAAGCTCATTGAGAAACTTATAAGCAATCATGTTGAACGAAACTTTGTTTAGAGTCCTAGAAACGCGTTGTTAGATGTTTCATAAGTTCGTCAAACTGGTACAAAGCTCATTGATACAATTATAAGCACTCATTTTGCATGAAACTTGGTTTAGAGTCCTAGAAACGCGTTGTTAGATGTTTCATAAGTTCGTCAAACAAGTAAAAAGCTCATTGAGACACTTATAAGCACTCATGTTGCATGAAACTTGGTTTAGGGTCCTAGAAACTTCGTTGTTAGATGTTTCATAAGTTCGTCAAACTAGTACAAAGCTCATCGAGACACTTATAAGCACTCATGTTGCATGAAACTTGGTTTAGAGTCTTAGAAACCGCGTTGTTAGATGTTTCATAAGTTCGTCAAACCAGTACAAAGATCATTGAGACACAAATAAGCACTCGTGTTGCATAAAACTTCGTTTAGAGTCCTAGAAACCGCGTTGTTAGATGTTTCATAAGTTCGTCAAACTAGTACAACGCTCATTGAGACACATATAAGCACTCATGTTGCATGAAAATTGGTTTAGAGTCCTAGAAACGCGTTGTTAGATGTTTCATAAGTTCGTCAAACTTGTACAAAGCTCATTGAGACACTTATAAGCACTCATGTTGCATGAAACTTGGTTTAGAGTCTTAGAAACGCGTTGTTAGATGTTTCATAAGTTCATAAAACTTGTACAAAGCTCATTGAGACACTTATAAGCACTCATGTTGTATGAAACTTGGTTTATAGTCCTAGAAACGCATTGTTAAATGTTTCATAAGTTCGTCAAACTAGTACAAAGCTCATTGAGACACTTATAAGCACTCATGTTGCATGAAACTTGGTTTAGAGTCCTAGAAACGCTTTGTTAGATGTTTCATAAGTTCGTCAAACTTGTAAAAAGCTCATTGAGACGCTTATAATCACTCATGTTGCATGAAACTTTGTTTAGAGTCCTAGAAATGCGTTGTTAGATGTTTCATAAGTTTGTCAAACTTGTACAAAGCTCATTGAAACACTTATAAGCACTCATGTTGCATGAAACTTGGTTTAGAGTCATAGAAACCGTGTTGTTAGATGTTTCATAAGTTCGTCAAACTAGTACAAAGCTCATTGAGACACAAATAAGCACTCGTGTTGCATGAAACTTCGTTTAGAGTCCTAGAAACCGCGTTGTTAGATGTTTCATAAGTTCGTCAAACTAGTACAACGCTCATTGAGACACATATAAACACTCATGTTGCATGAAACTTGGTTTAGAGTCCTAGAAACGCGTTGTTAGATGTTTCATAAGTTCGTCAAACTTGTACAAAACTCATTGAGACACTTATAAGCACTCATGTTGTATGAAACTTGGTTTAGAGTCCTAGAACCCGCGTTGTTAGATGTTTCATATATTCGTCAAACTAGTCAAAAGCTCATTGAGACACTTATAAGCACTCATGTTGCATGAAACTTAGTTTAGATTCCTAGAAACCGCGTTGTTAGATGTTTCATAAGTTCGTCAAACTAGTACAAAGCTCATTGAGACACTTATAAGCACTCATGTTGCATGAAAGTTGGTTTAGAGTCCTAGAAACGCGTTGTTAAATGTTTCATAAGTTCGTCAAACTTGTACAAAGCTCATTGAGACACTTATAAGCACTCATGTTGTATGAAACTTGGTTTAGAGTCCTAGAAACGTGTTGTTAGATGTTTCATAAGTTCGTCAAACTAGTACAAAGCTCAATGATACACTTATAAGCACTCATGTTGCTTGAAACTTGGTTTAGAGTCCTAGAAACGTGTTGTTAGATGTTTCATAAGTTCGTGAAACTAGTACAAAGCTCATTGAGACACTTATAAGCACTCATGTTGAACGAAACTTGGTTTAGAGTCCTAGAAACGCGTTGTTAGATGTTTCATAAGTTCGTCAAACTTGTACAAAGCTCATTTAGACACTTATAAGCACTCATGTTGCATGAAACTTGGTTTAGATTCCTAGAAACGTGTTGTTCGATGTTTCATAAGTTCGTGAAACTAGTACAAAGCTCATTGAGACACTTATAAGCACTCATGTTGCATGAAACTTGGTTTAGAGTCCTAGAAACTGCGTTGTTAGATGTTTCATAAGTTCGTTAAACTAGTACAAAGCTCATTGAGACACTTATAAGCACTCATGTTGCATGAAACTTGGTTTAGATTCCTAAAAACTGCGTTGGTAGATGTTTCATAAGTTCGTCAAACTAGTACAAAGCTCATTGAGACGCTTATAAGCACTCATGTTGAATGAAACTTTGTTTAGAATCCTAGAAATGCGTTGTTAGATATTTCATAATTTCGTCAAGCTAGTACAAAGCTCATTGAGACACTTATAAGCACTCATGTTGCATGAAACTTGGTTTAGATTCCTAGAAACGCTTTGTTAGATGTTTCATAAGTTCGTCAAACTTGTACAAAGCTCATTAAGACGCTTATAAGCACTCATGTTGCATGAACCTTGGTTTAGAGTCCTAGAAACCTCGTTGTTAGATGTTTCATAAATTTGTAAAACTTGTACAAAGCTCATTGAGACACTTATAAGCACTCATGTTGCATGAAACTTGGTTTAGAGTCTTAGAAACCGCGTTGTTTGATGTTTCATAATTTCGTCAAACCAGTACAAAGCTCATTGAGACACTTATAAGCACTCATGTTGCATGAAACTTCGTTTAGAGTCCTAGAAACCGCTTTGTTAGATGTTTCATAAGTTCGTCAAACTAGTACAAAGCTCATTGAGACACATATAAGCACTCATGTTGCATGAAACTTGGTTTAGAATCCTAGAAACGCGTTGTTAGATGTTTCATAAGTTCGTAAAACTAGTACAAAGCTCATTGAGACACTTATAAGCACTCATGTTGAATGAAACTTTGTTTAGAATCCTAGAAATGCGTTGTTAGATATTTCATAAATTCGTCAAGCTAGTACAAAGCTCATTGAGACACTTATAAGCACTCATGTTGCATGAAACTTGGTTTAAAGTCCTAGAACCCCCTTTGTTAGATGTTTCATAAGTTCGTCAAACTTGTACAAAGCTCATTGAGACGCTTATAAGCACTCATGTTGCAGGAAACTTGGTTTAAAGTCCTAGAAACCTCGTTGTTAGATGTTTCATAAATTTGTAAAACTTGTACAAAGCTCATTGAGTCACTTATAAGCACTCATGTTGCATGAAACTTGGTTTAGAGTCTTAGAAACTGCGTTGTTTGATGTTTCATAAGTTCGTCAAACCAGTACAAAGCTCATTGAGACACTTATAAGCACTCATGTTGCATGAAACTTTGTTTAGAGTCCTAGAAACCGCGTTTTTAGATGTTTCATAAGTTCGTCAAACTAGTACGAAGCTCATTGAGACACATATAAGCCCTCATGTTGCATGAAACTTGGTTTAGAATCCTAGAAACGCGTTGTTAGATTTTTCATAAGTTCGTCAAACTTGTACAAAGCTCATTGAGACACTTATAAGCACTCATGTTGTATGAAACTTGGTTTAGAGTCCTAGAACCCGCGTTGTTAGATGTTTCATATATTCGTCAAACTAGTCAAAAGCTCATTGAGACACTTATAAGCACTCATGTTGCATGAAACTTCGTTTAGAGTCTTAGAAACCGCGTTGTTAGATGTTTCATAAGTTCGTCAAACTAGTACAAAACTCATTGAGACACATATAAGCACTCATGTTGCATGAAACTTTGTTTAGAGTCCTATAAATGCGTTGTTAGATGTTTCATAAGTTCGTCAAACTAGTACAAAGCTCTTTGAGACACTTATAAGCATTTATGTTGCATGAAACTTGGTTTAGAGTACTAGAAACGCGTTGACAGACTTTTCATAAGTTCGTAAAACTAGTACAAAGCTCATTGAGACACTTATAAGCACTCATGTTGAATGAAACTTGGTTTAGAGTCCTAGAAACGCGTTGTTAGATGTTTCATAAGTTCGTAAAACTTGTAAAAAGCTCATTGAGACACTTAAAAGCACTCATGTTGCATGAAACTTGGTTTAGAGTCATAGAAATGCGTTGTTAGATGTTTCATAAGTTCGTCAAACTAGTACAAAGCTCATTGAGACCATTATAAGCACTCATGTTGAATGAAACTTGGTTTAGAGTCCTAGAAACGCGTTGTTAGATGTTTCATAAGTTCATCAAACTTGTACAAAGCTCATTGAGACACTTATAAGCACTCATGTTGCATGAAACTTAGTTTAGAGTCCTAGAAACGCGTTGTTAGATGTTTCATAAGTTCGTCAAACTAGTAAAAAGCTCATTGAGAAACTTATAAGCACTCATGTTGCATGAAACTTGGTTTAGAGTCCTAGAAACTCGTTGTTAGATGTTTCATAAGTTCGTCAAACTTGTACAAAGCTCATTGAGACATTTATAAGCACTCATTTGCATGAAACTTGGTTTAGAGTCCTAGAAACGCGTTGTTAGATGTTTCATAAGTTCGTCAAACAAGTACAAAGCTCATTGAGACACTTATAAGAACTCATGTTGCATGAAACTTGGTTTAGAGTCCTAGAAACGAGTTGTTAGATGTTTCATAAGTTCGTAAAACTTGTACAAAGTTCATTGACACACTTATAAGCACTCATGGGGAATGAAACTTGGTTTAGAGTCCTAGAAACGCGTTGTTAGATGTTTCATAATTTCGTCAAACTAGTACAAAGCTCATTGAGACACATATAAGCACTCATGTTGCATGAAACTTGGTTTAGAATCCTAGAAACGCGTTGTTAGATGTTTCATAAGTTCGTCAAACTAGTACAAAGCTCATTGAGACACTTATAAGCACTCATGTTGTATGAAACTTGGTTTAGAATCCTAGAACCCGCGTTGTTAGATGTTTCATATATTCGTCAAACTAGTCAAAAGCTCATTGAGACACTTATAAGTACTCATGTTGCATGAAACTTAGTTTAGAGTCCTAGAAACCGCGTTGTTAGATGTTTAATAAGTTCGTCAAACTAGTACAAAGCTCATTGATACAATTATAAGCACTCATGTTGCATGAAACTTGGTTTAGAGTCCTAGAAACGCGTTGTTAGATGTTTCATAAGTTCGTCAAACAAGTAAAAAGCTCATTGAGACACTTATAAGTACTCATGTTGCATGAAACTTGGTTTAGGGTCCTAGAAACTGCGTTGTTAGATGTTTCATAAGTTCGTCAAACAAGTACAAAGCTCATTGAGACACTTATAAGCACTCATGTTGCATGAAACTTGGTTTAGAGTCTTAGAAACGCTTTGTTAGATGTTTCATAAGTTCGTCAAACTTGTACAAAGCTCATTGAGACACTTATAAGCACTCATGTTGCATGAAACTTTGTTTAGAGTCCTAGAAATGCGTTGTTAGATGTTTCAGAAGTTTGTCAAACTTGTACAAAGCTCATTGAGACACTTATAAGCACTCATGTTGCATGAAACTTGGTTTAGAGTCTTAGAAACCGCGTTGTTAGATGTTTCATAAGTTCGTCAAACCAGTACAAAGATCATTGAGACACAAATAAGCACTCGTGTTGCATGAAACTTCGTTTAGAGTCCTAGAAACCGCGTTGTTAGATGTTTCATAAGTTCGTCAAACTAGTACAACGCTCATTGAGACACATATAAGCACTCATGTTGCATGAAACTTGGTTTAGAGTCCTAGAAACGCGTTGTTAGATGTTTCATAAGTTCGTCAAACTTGTACAAAGCTCATTGAGACACTTATAAGCACTCATGTTGCATGAAACTTGGTTTAGAGTCTTAGAAACGCGTTGTTAGATGTTTCATAAGTTCGTCAAACTTGTACAAAGCTCATTGAGACACTTATAAGCACTCATGTTGTATTGAACTTGGTTTATAGTCCTAGAAACGCATTGTTAAATGTTTCATAAGTTCGTCAAACTAGTACAAAGCTCATTGAGACACTTATAAGCACTCATGTTGCATGAAACTTGGTTTAGAGTCCTAGAAACGCTTTGTTAGATGTTTGATAAGTTCGTCAAACTTGTACAAAGCTCATTGAGACGGTTATAATCACTCATGTTGCATGAAACTTTGTTTAGAGTCCTAGAAATGCGTTGTTAGATGTTTCATAAGTTTGTCAAACTTGTACAAAACTCATTGAAACACTTATAAGCACTCATGTTGCATGAAACTTGGTTTAGAGTCATAGAAACCGTGTTGTTAGATGTTTCATAAGTTCGTCAAACTAGTACAAAGCTCATTGAGACACAAATAAGCACTCGTGTTGCATGAAACTTCGTTTAGAGTCCTAGAAACCGCGTTGTTAGATGTTTCATAAGTTCATCAAACTAGTACAACGCTCATTGAGACACATATAAACACTACAAGAAAAACACGGTATAGCCACGGCAGATACCGTGGCTATGAACCGATTTTCGTGGCTATATGGGTCCACAGCTACGGATAGCCACGACAAAAATACGTGGCTATAGCGTCGTAGCTGTGCAATAATCGTGGCTATTCGTAGCTACGTAGCCACGATATAGCCACGGACTGTCACGGAATAGATAGCCACGGATTTACCACGGATTTATCGTGGCCATATTAGCCACGATAAAATTCGTAGTTGTTTCGTGGCTATATTTGCCACGGTTGTATTTCGTGACTATTCGTGGCTCATTTGCCACAACAATATTCGTGGTTTTTCCGTGGCTCCGTAGCCACGATTATAATCGTGGCTTATCGTGGCAAATATAGCCACATAACTATCCGTGGCTATTTCGTAGCTACGCACCTACGGTTTAATACGTAGCTTTGTCGTGGCTGTCTTAGCTACGGATTAATACGTAGCTGGTCGTGACTGTCTTAGCTACGGATTAATACGTAGCTGGTCGTGGCTAGACTGCCACGATACATTCCGTAGCAATTCGTGGCTACACCTAATTAGCCACGGAATAGACCGTGGCTACCTTGTTTTAATTATAAAAAAAAAATTACTATTTAAACTAAACTCGATTAATTATATAATCAAAATATAATTAAAACCCATTGTATTAAAACAAAACCTAATCATGTTTTTGATTAGGTATTCAATATTAAAAAAAAACTACAAGTTATAAGAACCAATTACAAGTTTTTTACTAATCAAAACAATGTTTTGCGAACCAAACGATCACCCTCCTCCTCCTCCTCATCATCATCATCATCACCATCACCATCACCATCATCCTCACCCTCACCCTCACGGACACGGTCAGCCATAACACCAACACCAGCCTCCATAACACCTTCCTCGCGGTTATCTTGATCGCGATTAACGCTTTGAGAAGCGAAGTTGCCACTGGGTTGAGGCGTTGAGTTGGAGGCTGCAGCATGTGGAGAAGGGGTCGCAAATGGCTGGTTTGTCTCTGGATTGATCCCAAGACTAGCGAGAATCACCTTCTGCGACTCTATCATGACCTTCGCGACTCGAGTATGGCTGAAACCGTTGTCTCGAGAGTTCCCACACGCAACTCCGTGCTGACATTACGCGCAAGAGAATCCGCCACAGCTTCGGACGGTTCGAAAACTTCGAACTGCTTGCTTCCGAGGCCGTATATACGGCCTCTGTTTGGCTTGACCCGCTGGAAATACAAACACATTTGCTCACATTTAGCAACAACAACATAAAACAAGAAAACCTAACCAAAACAACAAGAGTGGTGAAGGAGTCTAACCTCTAGATACGCCTTGTTAATCAAGTAGTGGTGAAGGAGTCTCATCATCTTGGGTGACCTGAGAAGCTACCGACTCTACGTCCTTGACTATCGACTCCGCCCGACGGTCGACGAAGCTGCCATCTCTGCGAGTGTGAGTCTTACGCACGAGGTCAGTGAAGGATGGTTCAACACCACCAGCCTTCTGCGTCTGCACAACAACAAAACAACACAGCAAGTAAACAACAACTAATCAAGACATAAACAACAACTAAACATAAACATAAACAGAACAACAACAAGTAAACAACAAAGGATTAGTTCACGAAGCCACAAATTTAACAAGAACTAAACGCTAAGTATAACCAAAGCTGCAACAATAACAAAACATAACCTTTTTACAAATCTAAATAGAAAGTATACACAAAAGCATGAAGATAGTATGTGTTACCATGTCATAGCCGATCTTCGCAAACCCCACAGTCCAGCACTATGCTTGTGAGGACCAAGACCATCGGGATTGGACATTCTGTTCTTGGAGTTTGTGTCCGACTTCTTTTGGCATGGTTCGTATCCCATTGCTCTTGCATCTCTAGCCACGCGGTGTCTGAAACGTAATCGGGTTTCTTGTTCTTTCTCTTTTTTGCTTGACTCGTCCCGGATTGACTCCATGCATTCTTTCTTCCACATGAAGTACACCTGGTCATGGTGAGAAGGAGACCGATAGTACGCTTGCCGAAAAGGAAATAAAAAACATTACACAAGTAAGTGATTAATAAACAGATTTGAAAAGAAAAAACAATAAGACTTAAGTTATAAAGTAACACTTACCACAAAGTCTTGCCACCATTCCTCCGCTTTCTCATCCGGAACCATAGACCGGTTCCACCATGCTCCCATATAATTGGACTGCCAAGTACGTACGACGATCTTGTTAACTTCAGGATCAATCCCAAACCTGAAAAGTGATGAACATATATGTGAGCAAGCAATGCAAATCATCAACATCATAATCAGCTATACCTATGGAAACAAAAAGAGACAGAGATTTACTTACCAGAGAGCTCCATCCACCTTCTTTGGATGGAGGACAGGTTGGGTTTTCTTGATGGGGCGTTTAGAAGAGCTTCTAAACGAGTGGAGCGGCTGCATTTGAAGAAGAGGCACCTTGACTTGGTTGCCTTTCTCCGGTTGAACCGGGGGAGTGAGAACTTGAGGCGGACGGTTCGGTGTTAATGTTGTCCGAACTCTACGTACAGGAGGCATAGGAGGAGTCATCTCCATCGTCGGGGCTGGATGACCACGTCCTCTTGGTCTTCCTCTCCCTCTCCCTCTTGGAGCCATTACTGCATTTACAACAATACAATAAGATTTATAAAAGAACTTAACTATATAATGAATCAAAACAATACTTAACAAAACAAAAGTCAAAAACGAAGTTAAAAACATAAAACAAAATCAAAAGTTAAAAACGAGAAAACAAAATCAAAAAACAGATGTTAAATCAAAAACGAAGGCAAAAACTGAAAACAAAATCAAACCTAAACGAAACCCTAAACGAAACCCTAAAGCAAACCTAAACGAAACCCTAAACGAAACCCTAAACGAAACCCTAAAGCAAACCTAAACGAAACCCTAAATGAAACCCTAAAGCAAACCTAAACGAAACCCTAAACGAAACCCTAAAGCAAACCCTTAAACAAACCCTAAATCAAACCCTAAACCCGCAACAAAACACAAACAAGACGATGAAATCAAAGTGAAGTAAAGATGCGAAAAGGAAGAAATCATGTAAACAAAAAGGAAGAAGAAATCGAAGATTTGCGATGAGTTTGGATGAGTTTTGCGATGAATCACCGGCGAAGAACTCAAGAGAGAAAAGGAAGAACATGTAAACAAAAACAAACGGTTAAAAGATGAGTACGAAGGGAAATGAAGGGAAGGAGAAGAAGAAATCGAAGATTTAAGATGTTTACCTTCGGATTTGCCGAATTTTTCGGTGAATCGCCGGAGAAGAAAGGGAAAGGGACGATGGAGGCGGATGGAGAAAGTGAGATCTATTTTCGCGAAAAATTAGGTTAATTTAGTCATAGCCACGGATATTCCGTGGCCATCCGTAGCTAAGCATTAAGCCATGACTAAAAATATGGCCCAATAGCCCAATAAATTAAGTAGCCACGAAACAATCGTGACTAAATCGTGGCTAAATTAAATAAAGCTACGAATTAGCCACGATTCTTTCGTGGCTGTTCCTTGTCGAATTATCTAAGCTTAAAATTTATTTGGTGTTACTTAGCCACAGATGGAAACGTGGCAAAACCGTGGCTAAAGAACATATAGCTACGATGTAGCCACGTATTTTCCGTGGCTGTGCCTTGCCAAATTATCGAAGTTTAAAATTGATTTAGGGGTTAGTAAGCTACGGACAGAAACGTGGCTAAACCGTAGCTTAATTAGCATATAGCTACGGTGTAGCCACGAATTATCAGTGGCTATACCTCCACGAATTATATAGCTACGGATTAGCCACAAAACTGTCGTGGGTATTTACCGCTATAGCTACGGTTAAGCCACGGATATTCCGTGGCTACGAAGTATATATTTAGGGTTTGTTTAGGGTTTAGACTTTACATGTTCTAAAACCTTAAAACATGACTCAATTTAATGTATTACAACAAAAAATAGTAAATAGAATGTTTTTTGAAAAAAAAAATTTCAAAACATTAATATAAATTAATTACTAAGTAGTATTATATATAAGTTTATAAAGAACATTCATATGAAGTCATCAAATACTCTTATTATGCATTTTAGAGTTATATATTTTGAAAATTGTAATTTTCTTTGATGCATTGCATTATATATGCAAAAATGTGAATATATGTATGAGAAATTTTATTTGAAACGCAAAAATTTCATGTAATTTTGATATTTTCATTATAGCCACGGTTATATCCGTGGCTAAAGTAGCCACGGATATTTTCGAGTTGCCACGATTAATGTCGTGACTCGCCGTTTTATTAACATCGGATCTGGACCTGACAATGACCATGTACTTGCGTGTCTTTCATCAATTAGCCACGGAATAATCCGTGGCAATCCGTGGCTCTTGTTTTGTTGTTGAATGTATGTAGACTATAAGGTGTCCATATACGTATATTACAAAAGTATAAAAACATAAATTATAATTAGATAATAAGTTTTATACTAAAAATTTCATAACCAAAAAACCATAAATCAACACAAGTTTCACAATATATTACATTATAAAGTTTCAGAATATAGTACAAAAAGTTTCAGAATATTGGTACAAAAAGTTTCGAAATAATACAACAAGTTTTAACTAAATTTCAGAATATGTTGACGAATCCGAATCGAATCCCACGAAGACTGGCGAACCATCGTCTTCGACATTTTCGTAATCCAAAGGCTCCACATCGCCAAATCATCATAATCGAAGCATTTTCATCAACGACATGTGTTGTTACTCGAATCATTGAACTAGGAACAACGACGTTGTCGACCGTATCATCTGAAGGGCTGTCAAAGAAATTTCGTCATTCTCGCGATAACCCCTCGGTATAACTTTTGCACATGCCCACCAATCGTCTCTCGCCGAGCCGATACGCGTGGATAGGGAATGAAACACACTTGGTCACATTGACCAGCTAGAACGAAAGGGTCATATTTCTCGTATCGTCTACGCGGGGCCACATCAACTAAACCAAATGGGTGTCTACGCAATCCGATACCGTACGTATTGTCGAACCAAGAGCATCTGAAAATCATCGCTTTAAGACCAACTCCACCGCGATACTCGATCTTCATTATCTCTTCTATAAGACCGTAATAAGTAGTTTCTATTGTACCTCGTACAACAACTCCATAGTTTTGAGTTCTTTTATCCTGACCGTGTCTGTGATTGTGGAAATGGTATCCACGAGTGAAATACATAGGCCATGACGTGTAATTGTTTCTCGGACCTTGTATAAATTCCAACATCCATAATGGAAATTCATAATTCTTACTCGCTTCATTTATCTGAACAAATTAAAGTGCACAATTAATTTATTGTTGAGAACTTGATATATAGAGACAACATTAGCATATAAAGTACCCACGTAGTCCCGACACCATTTCGCGTAATGAGCGTCTCTAGCTTTGCCCATTTCATCATCTGTAATACCTGGCATACTCACTCTCATTGCTTCCTCAAACATCCTGTAACGAAAATGCAATACTCATTTTATTAGAATTTGAGTCTTTAAAGTAAACAAAATTTACCATTTAATCGCTTACGTTTCATAAGGTGCAAATTCTTCAGAATTAAGCAACATGAATGTTTGGATGATGTTGTAATCTGGATCTTCTAGCCACCCATCTACCCTTCTTCCGCTCACACGTCCGATGTGATGAAATATGTTCGGGACACTTGGGTAATCATCATATGCAAATCGAATTTCCCCAGGACCGTCATTGATTCCATCTTCCGTATTCCCGTAATAGTTGCTTGCTGCATAAGAAATCTCTTCTTGGACACATTGTGCGACAATGGAACCTCCAATACGAGCCTTGTTCTTGACCTTCTTTTTCAGGTGATACATGTAGCGCTCAAATGGATACATCCATCTGTATTGCACCGGACCACCTAAGGCAGCTTCATCAGGGAGATGCACGGGTAAATGTTCCATGTCATCAAAGAACGAAGGTGGAAATATCTTCTCCAAATTGCACAATTTTATTGCAATGTTATTCTTCATTACGCTCACATCCTCTACTCGCAACATTTTGGCGAGATATCACGAAAAAACACGGCAATCTCTGCAATTGTTCAAAAACCTTATAATTAGAAACATCCTAGTGTTACATGCATGAAACATGTGTTAAGAAAAAAATGTGCACATACACGAAATTGCCTTGTGCACGTTGTTATCCAAAAGCTCTAACATCGCAAATGGAAGTAGGCGTTGCATGATCACATGAGAATCATGACTTTTCAGCCCCGATAGTTTCCCACAACTCTCATCAACACATCTAGTTAAATTAGATGCATATCCATCCGGAAATCCGATGTCATTTCTCAACCAAGAGAGAAACTTCCGTTTTGCTACGTTTGCCAATCGAACATTGGAATGGGAACTGTTCCATCAGCTCTTATTTGTAAATCAGGTCTTGTACATATGTACGGAAGATCCAACCTTGATTTTATATTGTCCTTCGTCTTCCCCTTCGTATTCGAAGAGTGTGGATGAGATTGTCGAAAAAGTTTTTCTCGATGTGCATGAAGTCGAGGTTGTGTCGAGAAGTTGATTTTCCCAATAAGGCAAGTCCCAAAATATACTCTTCTTGTGCCAATTATGGTACTCACCATATCCATCGATTGTTCGACTCGGGTTATCATGTCCTTTTCCTCCACAATCGATTGTTTTCTCTAATCCACCAATGGTGTTTATTCTTTCATTCGAGAACTTCGTAACCCGTCAACCATGGTGGAGGGTTACCTCGAAATGTCTTACCTTTCCTGAAAGCTTTGTTATTACGCCGATATGAATGATCATGAGGTAAAAATTTGCGGTGACAATCGTACCAACTATGTTTTCTTCCATGTGGTAACCAAAACGATTCTGTTTCTTCTTGACAATATGGACATGATAGTCGACCATGCGTCGTCCACCCGAAACCATTCCATATGCTGGAAAATCATTTATCGTCCACATCAATGCAACTCGCATTGTAAAATTCTGGTTCCTAGAAACATCATAAGCACCCACACCTTCCCTCCATAAGAGTTGCAACTCTTCAATCAATGGTTGAAGATAAATATCTAGACTTTTCTTCGGATGTTTTGGTCCGGGCACCAAAACCGCCAAAAAGAAAAACTCCCTCTTCATGCACATACCAGGAGGTAAATTGTAAGGGGTGACTATAACAGAGCCAAACCGAGTGTGCCTCACCATTCATTCCAATAGGATTAAATCCATCGGTTGCTAAGCCTAAATAGATATTCCGACTTTCGAACTAAAATCAGGATATACCTTATTAAAATGCTTCCACGCCTCTCCGTCTGATGGGTGATGCATTTCTCCTTCAGGAGACTCGTGCTCTGCGTGCCAGCGCATATGCGAAGCTGTGCCCTCCACTTGGTATAATCGCTTCAGTCGATCCGCAATAGGGAGATAGAACATTCTCTGCTTTGCTATGTTCTTTCCCTTCCCTCTGTTGGTGTGATATCGATTCTTGTTACAAAAACGACATTGTAAAAGGTTGCGATCTTCGCCCTTCCAGAAAATCATGCAGTTGTCCTCACAAACATCAATCTTATGAACTGGCATTCCTAACGAACGCGTTAGCTTCTTCGTCTCATAGTATGACCCGGAGCTTTATTAGGTTGTGGAAGAATCCGCTTAAATGCTTGTGTTATGTCATCTACACAACTCTCAGCCAAATTGTGCTTCGTCTTTATGCCCATTACTTCAGACGCCAAAGACAACTGTGAAATTCCTTCAACACAACCATCATAGAGTGGTTCACTAGCTGCTTCAAAGGCTCTGTAAATATTATCGTGGTTTGCCTCTTCCTCAATATTATCATGAATAATGTCTTCTGTTGGAACTCCTTGTTCTTCTCCCATATTAAGATGACCATAAGGATTGTCATGAACATTCCAAGCTTCTTCTCCGGGTAGATAGTGACTCGGCATTGAAGACTCCCCTACATCGTAACAATTTTCACCGTGACTTGTCCAAACGTAGTAATTTTTCTTGAAACCGACTCTATAGAGGTGTTTAAAAACTGTATATGCATCACGTTGCTTCAAATTTCGGCACCGAGAACACGGACATGGCATAGTACCACGCTCTTGATATGATTGTTGGTTGGAAGCAAAAGCAATGAACATATTAATACCCTCTCCAAATTCTTCATAAACACAATCTCTTATAGGATCAATATGACGATCCATCCACTCTCTAGAACGAAAGAAATCGACATTTTGAACTCTTCAAAATCGCCAAATTAAGTGAAGAAAACGAAAAGAAGAGGAAAAATCGTTTTACCTTGTGTTTTACCAAGGGAGAGGGAAGAACAAGCCATTACATATCTTTACACTAAGCCACGGATTGGCCACGGATTATATCCGTGGCTAATTCAAATTATTAAACTGTCGGTTTTAAAGTGATTGGACGTATCGCGGAGACCACCGGCTTGCTTGCCGACATCAACATTGCCACGGAATAGCCACGAATATATTTCATGGCTACCATTAGCCACGGATTGCCACGACAAATTCCGTGGCAATATTTTGCTGCTCCATTCGTAGCTATTTCGTGGCAAAATTTTGCCACGACTTTTTTCCGTAGCTAAATCGTGGCTAACTTACCACGGAAAGCCACGATTTAGCCACGAAACTTTTATTATTTTTTTCGTGGCTTTCCGTGGCAAATTCGTGGCTTTTTTTCGTTTAGCCACGATTATTCCGTGGCTTTGTCGTGGCTATATCTGTTTTTTCTTGTAGTGAAACACTCATGTTGCATGAAACCTTGTTTAGAGTCCTAGAAACGCGTTGTTAGATGTTTCATAAGTTCGTCAAACTTGTACAAAACTCATTGAGACACTTATAAGCACTCATGTTGTATGAAACTTGGTTTAGAGTCCTAGAACCCGCGTTGTTAGATGTTTCATATATTCGTCAAACTAGTCAAAAGCTCATTGAGACACTTATAAGCACTCATGTTGCATGAAACTTAGTTTAGAGTCCTAGAAACCGCGTTGTTAGATGTTTCATAAGTTCGTCAAACTAGTACAAAGCTCATTGAGACACTTATAAGCACTCATGTTGCATGAAAGTTGGTTTGGAGTCCTAGAAACGCGTTGTTAAATGTTTCATAAGTTCGTCAAACTTGTACAAAGCTCATTGAGACACTTATAAGCACTCATGTTGTATAAAACTTGGTTTAGAGTCCTAGAAACGTGTTGTTAGATGTTTCATAAGTTTGTCAAACTAGTACAAAGCTCAATGATACACTTATAAGCACTCATGTTGCATGAAACTTGGTTTAGAGTCCTAGAAACGTGTTGTTAGATGTTTCATAAGTTCGTCAAACTAGTACAAAGCTCATTGAGACACTTATAAGCACTCATGTTGAACGAAACTTGGTTTAGAGTCCTAGAAACGCGTTGTTAGATGTTTCATAAGTTCGTCAAACTTGAACAAAGCTCATTTAGACACTTATAAGCACTCATGTTGCATGAAACTTGGTTTAGAGTCCTAGAAACGCGTTGTTCGATGTTTCATAAGTTCGTCAAACTAGTACAAAGCTCATTGAGACACTTATAAGCACTCATGTTGCATGAAACTTGGTTTAGAGTCCTAGAAACTGCGTTGTTAGATGTTTCATAAGTTCGTTAAACTAGTACAAAGCTCATTGAGACACTTATAAGCACTCATGTTGCATGAAACTTGGTTTAGATTCCTAAAAACTGCGTTGTTAGATGTTTCATAAGTTCGTCAAACTAGTACAAAGCTCATTGAGACGCTTATAAGCACTCATGTTGAATGAAACTTTGTTTAGAATCCTAGAAATGTGTTGTTAGATATTTCATAATTTCGTCAAGCTAGTACAAAGCTCATTGAGACACTTATAAGCACTCATGTTGCATGAAACTTGGTTTAGATTCCTAGAAACGCTTTGTTAGATGTTTCATAAGTTCTTCAAACTTGTACAAAGCTCATTGAGACGCTTATAAGCACTCATGTTGCATGAACCTTGGTTTAGAGTCCTAGAAACCTCGTTGTTAGATGTTTCATAAATTTGTAAAACTTGTACAAAGCTCATTGAGACACTTATAAGCACTCATGTTGCATGAAACTTGGTTTAGAGTCCTAGAACCCCCTTTGTTAGATGTTTCATAAGTTCGTCAAACTAGTACAAAGCTCGTTGAGATACTTATAAGCACTCATGTTGAACGAAACTTGGTTTAGAGTCCTAGAAACGCGTTGTTTGATGTTTCATAAGTTCGTCAAACTTGTACAAAGCTCATTGAGACAATTATAAGAACTCATGTTGCATGAAACTTTGTTTAGAGTCCTAGAAACACGTTGTTAGATGTTTCATAAGCTCGTCAAACAAGTACAAAGCTCATTGAGACACTTATAAGCACTCATGTTGCATGAAACTTGATTTAGGGTCCTAGAAACTGCGTTGTTAGATGTTTCATAAGTTCGTCAAACTAGTACAAAGCTCATTGAGACACTTATAAGCACTCATGTTGCATGAAACTTGGTTTAGAGTCCTAGAAACGCTTTGTTAGATGTTTCATAAGTTCGTCAAACTTGTACAAAACTCATTGAGACGCTTATAAGCACTCATGTTGCATGAAACTTTGTTTAGAGTCCTAGAAATGCGTTGTTAGATGTTTCATAAGTTTGTCAAACTAGTACAAAACTCATTGAGACACTTATAAGTACTCATGTTGCATGAAACTTGTTTTAGAGTCTTAGAAACCGCGTTGTTAGATGTTTCATAAGTTCGTCAAACCAGTACAAAGCTCATTGAGACACAAATAAGCACTCGTGTTGCATGAAACTTCATTTAGAGTCCTAGAAACCGCGTTGTTAGATGTTTCATAAGTTCGTCAAACTTGTACAACGCTTATTGAGACACATATAAGCACTCATGTTGCATGAAACTTGGTTTAGAGTCCTAGAAACCCGTTGTTAGATGTTTCATAAGTTCGTCAAACTTGTACAAAGCTCATTGAGACACTTATAAAAACTCATGTTGTATGAAACTTGGTTTAGAGTCCTAGAACCCGCGTTGTTAGATGTTTCATATATTCGTCAAACTAGTCAAAAGCTCATTGAGACACTTATAAGCACTCATGTTGCATGAAACTTAGTTTAGAGTCCTAGAAACCGCGTTGTTAGATGTTTCATAAGTTCGTCAAACTAGTACAAAGCTCATTGAGACACTTATTATTAAGACTAATGATAACCTACAAAGGCATTAGATCAAGATACATCAAAGAGGGGGAAAAGTATAGTTGAGGCGTGTAGTCGACTACATCACAATGTAGTTGAGTCATGTAGTCGACCAATGTAGTTGAGTCATGTAGTCGACTACATCGCAAGACTAAAGAGCCGTTAGAGCTATGGACCAACGGACAAAGGAGTGTTCCCTTTTGAATTCTAGCCGTTGGAGACTTCCCTTGTTGCGCTTTTCTTTATATAATGGTGATAAGCTCTTGTAAAACCTTCAAGGAGGTGATTCCTCTCTTCATAATCTAAAACAAATTCTCCTCATACTTTCTCTAATCTCACTTAAACACTCAAGATCCGAATTAGTGTAATTCGGATCTTAATCTCTCATAATCTCCCTTAATCTCCCTTAATCTCTCAAGGACCAAGCTCATCACTTTGCTCCTATTCTCCTTACATAAACTATCATCACATACTATTAGAGCATGAAGCTCCTTCTACCTAGGCTAATCCGCAAGCTTAGTTCTTGAGGAGGAAGAGAACCAAGCTACTTCGCTCCTATGAATGTAAGAGCTTGATGAATCCGAATCCCCTCTTTTCTTCTTTGTGTGTTTAGTTAACTCTAGATCCGAGACTAATCAAGATCAAAACTTGAATTAGATCTCAAGGAAGAGAACCAAGTTTCCCTTTACTCATATGAGATAAAGAGAGCTTGTTGAATCCAAATCCTATCAAGATCTTGAGTAAACCGAATGTTATGGATGAGAACCATGGTTTCCTTACTCTTATGAGTTCAAAGGAACCTTGATAAATCCAAGATCTCAATGACTTCGGCTTTTAGACAATGAACAAGGATTCAAGATCAAATTTTGAACCTTGCGAGTCAAAAGAATGTGAACCTTGTGTGCTCACTCTTATGAGTCCAAAGCCGCTTGATGAATCCAAAACTCCTTCCTTTTATGCTTTAAACAAGACCTTTGGAAAGTGAACCATGATCCGCTTAACTCTTAGTGAGTAAAGGACATGTTGAATCCAATTTCCTTGGTAAGTACAAGACAATCAAAACACAATCATTGTTAGCATAAATCAACAAGATCTAGCTACATGATAGTTTTGGTTGTATTGTTATTTAAGGTCGTTGTGTAACCCAAGACTAATGGATGAGAACCATGGCTTCTAAAAGAATCTTGATGAATCCAATACCATGAAAGTTTCGGTTTAAAAGCATGTTCTTGAGCATATGATGTTTTTCAAAAGTTTTTAAAGAACATATGCTCATTTGGTCCGAATTTAAATCTCCAAGACATTGAAGATGATGAGTGGCGGTTGTGTAAGTGGAAACACAAGGGGGAGATAAAGAGAGTAGTAGTTACCTTGAGTCCTAAAGATCTTTAAAGATAAATAAGGAATCGGTTAAGCTCTATACCCTTTATCCTCTCCATACCCCACTCAAACATCTAAGTCTTGTTTCTTGTTTAAAGTCTTAAATCACTAATCGCATTTAGTAAAGTGGTTTAAATCTTTGAAAGATCTAGGATACAAGGTCCACTTATGTCTTTGTCTAAGACCAAATCACTAGTCCTTGTTTGGTGAAGTGGTTTGAATCTTGGTGAAAGACTAAGTGAACTTAAAACCTTGGTTAATCCAAAAGATCTTCGGTTTTCTTTATATAATGGTGATAAGCTCTTGTAAAACCTTCAAGGAGGTGATTCCTCTCTTCATAATCTAAAATAAATTCTCCTCATACTTTCTCTAATCTCACTTAAACACTCAAGATCCGAATTAGTGTAATTCGGATCTTAATCTCTCTTAATCTCCCTTAATCTCTCAAGGACCAAGCTCATCACTTTGCTCCTATTCTCCTCACAGAAACAATCATCACATACTCCAAAATCCAACACTTATAAGCACTCATGTTGTATGAAACTTGGTTTAGAGTCCTAGAAACGCGTTGTTAGATGTTTCATAAGTTCGTCAAACTTGTACAAAGCTCATTGAGACACTTATAAGCACTCATGTTGTATGAAACTTAGTTTAGAGTCCTAGAAACTCTTTGTTAGATGTTTCATAAGTTCGTCAAACTTGTACAAAGCTCATTGAGACGCTTATAAGCACTCATGTTGCATGAAACTTGGTTTAGAGTCCTAGAAACGTGTTGTTAGATGTTTCATAAGTTCGTCAAACTAGTACAAAGCTCATTGAGACACTTATAAGCACTCATGTTGAACGAAACTTGGTTTAGAGTCCTATAAACGCGTTGTTAGATGTTTCATAAGTTCGTCAAACTTGTACAAAGCTCATTTAGACACTTATAAGCACTCATGTTGCATCACACTTGGTTTAGAGTCTTTGAAACGCGTTGTTCGATGTTTCATAAGTTCGTCAAACTAGTACAAAGCTCATTGAGACACTTATAAGCACTCATGTTGCATGAAACTTGGTTTAGAGTCCTAGAAACTGCGTTGTTAGATGTTTCATAAGTTCGCCAAACTAGTACAAAGCTCATTGAGACACTTATAAGCACTCATGTTGCATGAAACTTGGTTTAGAGTTCTAGAAACGCGTTGTTAGATGTTTCATAAGTTCGTAAAACTTGTACAAAGTTCATTGAGACACTTATAATCACTCATGTTGAATGAAACTTGGTTTAGAGTCCTAGAAACGCGTTGTTAGATGTTTCATAAGTTCGTAAAACTAGTACAAAGCTCATTGAGACACTTATAAGCAGTCATGTTGAATGAAACTTTGTTTAGAATCCTAGAAATGCGTTGTTAGATATTTCATAAATTCGTCAAGCTAGTACAAAGCTCATTGAGACACTTATAAGCACTCATGTTGCATATAACTTGGTTTAGAGTCCTAGAACCTGCTTTGTTAGATGTTTCATAAGTTCGTCAAACTTGTACAAAGCTCATTGAGACGCTTATAAGCACTCATGTTGAATGAAACTTGGTTTAGAGTCCTAGAAACCTCGTTGTTAGATGTTTCATAAATTTGTGAAACTTGTACAAAGCTAATTGCGACACTTATAAGCACTCATGTTGCATGAAAGTTGGTTTAGAGTCTTAGAAACCGCGTTGTTTGATGTTTCATAAGTTCGTAAAACCAGTACAAAGCTTATTGAGACACTTATAAGCACTCATGTTACATGAAACTTCGTTTAGAGTCTTAGAAACCGCGTTGTTAGATGTTTCATAAGTTCGTCAAACTAGTACAAAGCTCATTGAGACACATATAAGCACTCATGTTGCATGAAACTTGGTTTAGAGTCCTAGAAATGCGTTGTTAGATGTTTCATAAGTTCGTCAAACTAGTACAAAGCTCATTGAGACACTTATAAGCATTCATGTTGCATGAAACTTTGTTTAGAGTACTAGAAACGCGTTGTTAGACGTTTCATAAGTTCGTAAAACTAGTACAAAGCTCATTGAGACGCTTATAAACACTCATGTTGAATGAAACTTGGTTTAGAGTCCTAGAAACGCGTTGGTAGATGTTTCATAAGTTCGTAAAACTTGTACAAAGCTCATTGAGACACTTATAAGCACTCATGTTGTATGAAACTTGGTTTAGAGTCCTAGAAATGCATTGTTAAATGTTTCAAAAGTTCGTCAAACTAATACAAAGCTCATTGAGACACTTATAAGCACTCATGTTGAATGAAACTTTGTTTCGAATCCTAGAAATGTGTTGTTAGATATTTCATAAATTCGTCAAGCTAGTACAAAGCTCATTGAGACACTTATAAGCACTCATGTTGCATGAAACTTGGTTTAGAGTCCTAGAACCCGCTTTGTTAGATGTTTCATAAGTTCGTCAAACTTGTACAAAGCTCATTGAGACGCTTATAAGCACTCATGTTGCATGAAACTTGGTTTAGAGTCCTAGAAACGCGTTGTTAGATGTTTCAGAAGTTCGTCAAACTAGTAAAAAGCTCATTGAGACACTTATAAGGACTCATGTTGCATGAAACTTGGTTTAGAGTCCTAGAACCCGCTTTGTTAGATTTTTCATAAGTTCGTCAAACTAGTACAACGTTCATTGAGACACATATAAGCACTCATGTTGCATGAAACTTGGTTTAGAGTCTTAGAAACGAGTTGTTAGATGTTTCATAAGTTCGTCAAACTAGTACAAAGCTCATTGAGACACTTATAAGCACTCATGTTGAATGAAACTTGGTGTAGAGTCCTAGAAACGCGTTGTTAGATGTTTCATAAGTTCGTCAAACTTGTACAAAGCTCATTGAGACACTTATAAGCACTCATGTTGAATGAAACTTGGTTTAGAGTCCTAGAAACGCGTTGTTAGATGTTTCATAAGTTCGTCAAACTTGTACAAAGCTCATTGAGACACTTATAAGCACTCATGTTGCATGAAACTTAGTTTAGAGTCCTAGAAACGAGTTGTTAGATGTTTCATAAGTTCGTCAAACTAGTAAAAAGCTTATTGAGACTCTTATAAGCACTCATGTTGAATGAAACTTGGTTTAGAGTCCTAGAAACGCGTTGTTAGATGTTTCATAAATTCGTCAAACTTGTACAAAGCTCATTGAGACACTTATAAGCACTCATGTTGCATGAAACTTGGTTTAGAGTCCTAGAAACCGCGTTGTTAGTTGTTTCATATGTTCGTCAAACTTGTACAAAGCTCATTGAGACACTTATAAGCACTCATGTTGCATGAAACTTCGTTTAGAGTCCTAGAAACCGCGTTGTTAATTAGATGTTTCATAAGTTCGTCAAACTAGTACAAAGCTCATTAGGACAGTTATAAGCACTCATGTTGCATGAAACTTGGTTTAGAATCCTAGAAAAGCATTGTTAGATGTTTCATAAGTTCGTCAAACTTGTACAAAGGTCATTGAGACGCTTATAAGCACTCATGTTGCATCAAACTTGGTTTAGAGTCCTAGAAACCGCGTTGTTAGATGTTTCATAAGTTCGTCAAACTTGTACAAAGCTCATTGAGCCACTTATAAGCACTCATGTTGCAAGAAACTTGGTTTAGAATCTTAGAAACCGCGTTGTTAGATGTTTCATAAGTTCGTCAAACAAGTACAAAGCTCATTGAGACACTTATAAGCACTCATGTTGCATGAAACTTGGTTTAGAGTCCTAGAAACGCGTTGTTAGATGTTTCATAAGTTCGTCAAACTAGTACAAAGCTCATTGAGACAGTTATAAGCACTCATGTTGCATGAAACTTTGTTTAGAGTCCTAGAAACGCGTTTTTAGATGTTTCATAAGTTCGTAAAACAAGTACAAAGCTCATTGAGACACTTATAAGCACTCATGTTGCATGAAACTTGGTTTAGAGTCCTAGAAAAGCGTTGTTAGATGTTTCATAAATTCGTAAAACTTGTACAAAGCTCATTGAGACACATAGAAGCACTCATGTGGAATGAAACTTGGTTTAGAGTCCTAGAAACGCGTTGTTAGATGTTTCATAAGTTCGTCAAACTAGTACAAAGCTCATTGAGACACATATAAGCACTCATGTTGCATGAAACTTGGTTTAGAGTCCTAGAAACCGCGTTGTAAGTTGTTTCATATGTTCGTCAAACTTGTACAAAGCTCATTTAGACACTTATAAGCATTCATGTTGCATAAAACTTGGTTTAGAGTCCTAGAAACGCGTTGTTAGATGTTTCATAAGTTCGTAAAACTTGTACAAAGCTCATTGAGACACTTATAAGCACTCATGTGGAATGAAACTTGGTTTAGAGTCCTAGAAAGGCGTTGTTAGATGTTTCATAAGTTTGTCAAACTAGTACAAAGCTCATTGAGATAATTATAAGCACTCATGTTGCATGAATCTTGGTTTAGAGTCCTAGAAACGCGTTGTTCGATGTTTCATAAGTTCGTGAAACTAGTACAAAGCTCATTGAGACACTTATAAGCACTCATGTTGCATGAAACTTGGTTTAGAGTCCTAGAAACTGCGTTGTTAGATGTTTCATAATTTCGTCAAAGTAGTACAAAGCTCATTGAGACACTTATAAGCACTCATGTTGCATGAAACTTGGTTTAGAGTCCTAGAAACCGCGTTGTTAGTTGTTTCATATGTTCGTCAAACTTGTACAAATCTCATTGATACACTTATAAGCACTAATGTTGCATAAAACTTGGTTTAGAGTCCTAGAAACGAGTTGTTAGATATTTCATAAGTTCGTAAAACTTGTACAAAGCTCATTGAGACACTTATAAGCACTCATGTTGAATGAAACTTGGTTTAGAGTCCTAGAAACGCGTTGTTAGATGTTTCATAAGTTCGTCAAACTAGTAAAAAGCTCAGTGAGACACATATAAGCACTCATGTTGCATGAAACTTGGTTTAGAGTCCTAGAAACCGCGTTGTTAGTTGTTTCATATGTTCCTCAAACTTGTACAAAGCTCATTGAGACACTTATAAGCACTCATGTTGCATGAAACTTCGTTTAGAGTCCTAGAAACCGCGTTGTTAGATGTTTCATAAGTTCGTCAAACTAGTACAAAGCTCATTGAGACAGTTATAAGCACTCATGTTGCATGAAACTTGGTTTAGAATCCTAGAAAAGCATTGTTAGATGTTTCATAAGTTCGTCAAACAAGTACAAAGCTCATTGAGACACTTATAAGCACTCATGTTGCATGAAACTTGGTTTAGAGTCCTAGAAACGCTTTGTTTGATGTTTCATAAGTTCGTCAAACTTGTACAAAGCTGATTGAGACGCTTATAAGCACTCATGTTGCATGAAACTTGGTTTAGAGTCCTAGAAATGCGTTGTTAGATGTTTCATAAGTTCGTCAAAACTAGTACAAAGCTCATTGAGACACTTATAAGCACTCATGTTGCATGAAACTTGGGTTAGAGTCCAAGAAACCGCGTTGTTAGTTGTTTCATATGTTCGTCAAACTTGTACAAAGCTCATTGAGACACTTATAAGCACTCATGTTGCATGAAACTTGGTTTAGAGTCCTAGAAACGCGTTGTTAGATGTTTCATAAGTTCGTAAAACTTGTACAAAGCTCATTGAGACACTTATAAGCACTCATGTGGAATGAAAGTTGGTTTAGAGTCCTAGAAACGCGTTGTTAGATGTTTCATAAGTTCGTCAAACTAGTACAAAGCTCATTGAGACACATATAAGCACTCATGTTGCATGAAACTTGGTTTAGAGTCCTAGAAACCGCGTTGTTAGTTGTTTCATATGTTCGTCAAACTTGTACAAAGCTCATTGAGACACTTATAAGCACTCATGTTGCCTGAAACTTGGTTTAGAGTCCTAGAAACGCGTTGTTAGATGTTTCATAAGTTCGTAAAACTTGTACAAAGCTCATTGAGACACTTATAAGCACTCATGTGGAATGAAAGTTGGTTTAGAGTCCTAGAAACGCGTTGTTAGATGTTTCATAAGTTCGTCAAACTAGTACAAAGCTCATTGAGACACATATAAGCACTCATGTTGCATGAAACTTGGTTTAGAGTCCTAGAAACCGCGTTGTTAGTTGTTTCATATGTTCGTCAAACTCGTACAAAGCTCATTTAGACACTTATAAGCACTCATGTTGCATGAAACTTGGTTTAGAGTCCTAGAAACGCGTTGTTAGATGTTTCATAAGTTCGTAAAACTTGTACAAAGCTCATTGAGACACTTATAAGCACTCATGTGGAATGAAACTTGGTTTAGAGTCCTAGAAACGCGTTGTTAGATGTTTCATAAGTTTGTCAAACTAGTACAAAGCTCATTGAGACAATTATAAGCACTCATGTTGCATGAATCTTGGTTTAGAGTCATAGAAACGCGTTGTTCGATGTTTCATAAGTTCGTGAAACTAGTACAAAGCTCATTGAGACACTTATAAGAACTCATGTTGCATGAAACTTGGTTTAGAGTCCTAGAAACCGCGTTGTTAGTTGTTTCATATGTTTGTCAAACTTGTACAAAGCTCATTGAGACACTTATAAGCACTCATGTTGCATGAAACTTGGTTTAGAGTCCTAGAAACCGCGTTGTTAGTTGTTTCATATGTTCGTCAAACTTGTACAAAGCTCATTGAGACACTTATAAGCACTCATGTTGCATGAAACTTGGTTTAGAGTCCTAGAAACCGCGTTGTTAGTTGTTTCATATGTTCGTCAAACTTGTACAAAGCTCATTGAGACACTTATAAGCACTCATGTTGCATGAAACTTGGTTTAGAGTCCTAGAAACGCGTTGTTCGATGTTTCATAAGTTCGTGAAACTAGTACAAAGCTCATTGAGACACTTATAAGCACTCATGTTGCATGAAACTTGGTTTAGAGTACTAGAAACTGCATTGTTAGATGTTTCATAAGTTCGTCAAACTAGTACAAAGCTCATTGAGACACTTATAAGCACTCATGTTGCATGAAACTTGGTTTAGAGTCCTAGAAACGCTTTGTTTGATGTTTCATAAGTTCGTCAAACTTGTACAAAGCTGATTGAGACGCTTATAAGCACTCATGTTGCATGAAACTTGGTTTAGAGTCCTAGAAACCGCGTTGTTAGTTGTTTCATAAGTTCGTCAAACTAGTACAAAGCTCATTGAGACACATATAAGCACTCATGTTGCATGAAACTTGGTTTAGAGTCCTAGAAACCGCGTTGTTAGTTGTTTCATATGTTCGTCAAACTTGTACAAAGCTCATTGAGACACTTATAAGCACTCATGTTGCATGAAACTTGGTTTAGAGTCCTAGAAACGCGTTGTTAGATGTTTCATAAGTTCGTAAAACTTGTACAAAGCTCATTGAGACACTTATAAGCACTCATGTGGAATGAAAGTTGGTTTAGAGTCCTAGAAACGCGTTGTTAGATGTTTCATAAGTTCGTCAAACTAGTACAAAGCTCATTGAGACACTTATAAGCACTCATGTTGAATGAAACTTGGTTTAGAGTCCTAGAAACGCGTTGTTAGATGTTTCATAAGTTCGTCAAACTTGTACAAAGCTCATTGAGACACTTATAAGCACTCATGTTGCATGAAACTTGGTTTAGAGTCCTAGAAACGCGTTGTTCGATGTTTCATAAGTTCGTGAAACTAGTACAAAGCTCATTGAGACACTTATAAGCACTCATGTTGCATGAAACTTGGTTTAGAGTACTAGAAACTGCATTGTTAGATGTTTCATAAGTTCGTCAAACTAGTACAAAGCTCATTGAGACACTTATAAGCACTCATGTTGCATGAAACTTGGTTTAGAGTCCTAGAAACGCTTTGTTTGATGTTTCATAAGTTCGTCAAACTTGTACAAAGCTGATTGAGACGCTTATAAGCACTCATGTTGCATGAAACTTGGTTTAGAGTCCTAGAAACCGCGTTGTTAGTTGTTTCATAAGTTCGTCAAACTAGTACAAAGCTCATTGAGACACATATAAGCACTCATGTTGCATGAAACTTGGTTTAGAGTCCTAGAAACCGCGTTGTTAGTTGTTTCATATGTTCGTCAAACTTGTACAAAGCTCATTGAGACACTTATAAGCACTCATGTTGCATGAAACTTGGTTTAGAGTCCTAGAAACGCGTTGTTAGATGTTTCATAAGTTCGTAAAACTTGTATAAAGCTCATTGAGACACTTATAAGCACTCATGTGGAATGAAAGTTGGTTTAGAGTCCTAGAAACGCGTTGTTAGATGTTTCATAAGTTCGTCAAACTAGTACAAAGCTCATTGAGACACTTATAAGCACTCATGTTGAATGAAACTTGGTTTAGAGTCCTAAAAAAGCGTTGTTAGATGTTTCATAAGTTCGTCAAACTTGTACAAAGCTCATTGAGACACTTATAAGCACTCATGTTGCATGAAACTTAGTTTAGAGTCCTAGAAACGAGTTGTTAGATGTTTCATAAGTTCGTCAAACTAGTAAAAAGCTTATTGAGACTCTTATAAGCACTCATGTTGAATGAAACTTGGTTTAGAGTCCTAGAAACGCGTTGTTAGATGTTTCATAAATTCGTCAAACTTGTACAAAGCTCATTGAGACACTTATAAGCACTCATGTTGCATGGAACTTGGTTTAGAGTCCTAGAAACCGCGTTGTTAGTTGTTTCATATGTTCGTCAAACTTGTACAAAGCTCATTGAGACACTTATAAGCACTCATGTTGCATGAAACTTCGTTTAGAGTCCTAGAAACCGCGTTGTTAGATGTTTCATAAGTTCGTCAAACTAGTACAAAGCTCATTGAGACAGTTATAAGCACTCATGTTGCATGAAACTTGGTTTAGAATCCTAGAAAAGCATTGTTAGATGTTTCATAAATTCGTCAAACTTGTACAAAGCTCATTGAGACGCTTATAAGCTCTCATGTTGCATCAAACTTGGTTTAGAGTCCTAGAAACCGCGTTGTTAGATGTTTCATAAGTTCGTCAAACTTGTACAAAGCTCATTGAGCCACTTATAAGCACTCATGTTGCATGAAACTTGGTTTAGAATCTTAGAAACCGCGTTGTTAGATGTTTCATAAGTTCGTCAAACAAGTACAAAGCTCATTGAGACACTTATAAGCACTCATGTTGCATGAAACTTGGTTTAGAGTCCTAGAAACGCGTTGTTAGATGTTTCATAAGTTCGTCAAACTAGTACAAAGCTCATTGAGACAGTTATAAGCACTCATGTTGCATGAAACTTTGTTTAGAGTCCTAGAAACGCGTTTTTAGATGTTTCATAAGTTCGTAAAACAAGTACAAAGCTCATTGAGACACTTATAAGCACTCATGTTGCATGAAACTTGGTTTAGAGTCCTAGAAAAGCGTTGTTAGATGTTTCATAAATTCGTAAAACTTGTACAAAGCTCATTGAGACACTTAGAAGCACTCATGTGGAATGAAACTTGGTTTAGAGTCCTAGAAACGCGTTGTTAGATGTTTCATAAGTTCGTCAAACTAGTACAAAGCTCATTGAGACACATATAAGCACTCATGTTGCATGAAACTTGGTTTAGAGTCCTAGAAACCGCGTTGTAAGTTGTTTCATATGTTCGTCAAACTTGTACAAAGCTCATTTAGACACTTATAAGCACTCATGTTGCATAAAACTTGGTTTAGAGTCCTAGAAACGCGTTGTTAGATGTTTCATAAGTTCGTAAAACTTGTACAAAGCTCATTGAGACACTTATAAGCACTCATGTGGAATGAAACTTGGTTTAGAGTCCTAGAAACGCGTTGTTAGATGTTTCATAAGTTTGTCAAACTAGTACAAAGCTCATTGAGATAATTATAAGCACTCATGTTGCATGAATCTTGGTTTAGAGTCCTAGAAACGCGTTGTTCGATGTTTCATAAGTTCGTGAAACTAGTACAAAGCTCATTGAGACACTTATAAGCACTCATGTTGCATGAAACTTGGTTTAGAGTCCTAGAAACTGCGTTGTTAGATGTTTCATAATTTCGTCAAACTAGTACAAAGCTCATTGAGACACTTATAAGAACTCATGTTGCATGAAACTTGGTTTAGAGTCCTAGAAACGCTTTGTTAGATGTTTCATAAGTTCGTCAAACTTGTACAAAGCTGATTGAGACGCTTATAAGCACTCATGTTGAATGAAACTTGGTTTAGAGTCCTAGAAATGCGTTGTTAGATGTTTCATAAGTTCGTCAAACTAGTACAAAGCTCTTTGAGACACTTATAAGCACTCATGTTGCATGAAACTTGGTTTAGAGTCCTAGAAACCGCGTTGTTAGTTGTTTCATATGTTCGTCAAACTTGTACAAAGCTCATTGATACACTTATAAGCACTCATGTTGCATGAAACTTGGTTTAGAGTCCTAGAAACGCGTTGTTAGATATTTCATAAGTTCGTAAAACTTGTACAAAGCTCATTGAGACACTTATAAGCACTCATGTGGAATGAAACTTGGTTTAGAGTCCTAGAAACGCGTTGTTAGATGTTTCATAAGTTCGTCAAACTAGTAAAAAGCTCAGTGAGACACATATAAGCACTCATGTTGCATGAAACTTGGTTTAGAGTCCTAGAAACCGCGTTGTTAGTTGTTTCATATGTTCGTCAAACTTGTACAAAGCTCATTGAGACACTTATAAGCACTCATGTTGCATGAAACTTCGTTTAGAGTCCTAGAAACCGCGTTGTTAGATGTTTCATAAGTTCGTCAAACTAGTACAAAGCTCATTGAGACAGTTATAAGCACTCATGTTGCATGAAACTTGGTTTAGAATCCTAGAAAAGCATTGTTAGATGTTTCATAAGTTCGTCAAACAAGTACAAAGCTCATTGAGACACTTATAAGCACTCATGTTGCATGAAACTTGGTTTAGAGTCCTAGAAATGCGTTGTTAGATGTTTCATAAGTTCGTCAAAACTAGTACAAAGCTCATTGAGACACTTATAAGCACTCATGTTGCATGAAACTTGGGTTAGAGTCCAAGAAACCGCGTTGTTAGTTGTTTCATATGTTCGTCAAACTTGTACAAAGCTCATTGAGACACTTATAAGCACTCATGTTGCATGAAACTTGGTTTAGAGTCCTAGAAACGCGTTGTTAGATGTTTCATAAGTTCGTAAAACTTGTACAAAGCTCATTGAGACACTTATAAGCACTCATGTGGAATGAAAGTTGGTTTAGAGTCCTAGAAACGCGTTGTTAGATGTTTCATAAGTTCGTCAAACTAGTACAAAGCTCATTGAGACACATATAAGCACTCATGTTGCATGAAACTTGGTTTAGAGTCCTAGAAACCGCGTTGTTAGTTGTTTCATATGTTCGTCAAACTTGTACAAAGCTCATTGAGACACTTATAAGCACTCATGTTGCATGAAACTTGGTTTAGAGTCCTAGAAACGCGTTGTTAGATGTTTCATAAGTTCGTAAAACTTGTACAAAGCTCATTGAGACACTTATAAGCACTCATGTTGCATGAAACTTGGTTTAGAGTCCTAGAAACGCGTTGTTAGATGTTTCATAAGTTCGTAAAACTTGTACAAAGCTCATTGAGACACATATAAGCACTCATGTTGCATGAAACTTGGTTTAGAGTTCTAGAAACCGCGTTGTTAGTTGTTTCATATGTTCGTCAAACTCGTACAAAGGTCATTGAGACACTTATAAGCACTCATGTTGCATGAAACTTGGTGTAGAGTCCTAGAAACGCGTTGTTAGATGTTTCATAAGTTCGTAAAACTTGTACAAAGCTCATTGAGACACTTATAAGCACTCATGTGGAATGAAACTTGGTTTAGAGTCCTAGAAACGCGTTGTTAGATGTTTCATAAGTTTGTCAAACTAGTACAAAGCTCATTGAGACAATTATAAGCACTCATGTTGAATGAATCTTGGTTTAGAGTCATAGAAACGCGTTGTTCGATGTTTCATAAGTTCGTGAAACTAGTACAAAGCTCATTGAGACACTTATAAGCACTCATGTTGAATTGAAACTTGGTTTAGAGTCCTAGAAACCGCGTTGTTAGTTGTTTCATATGTTCGTCAAACTTGTACAAAGCTCATTGAGACACTTATAAGCACTCATGTGGAATGAAACTTGGTTTAGAGTCCTAGAAACGCGATGTTAGATGTTTCATAAGTTTGTCAAACTAGTACAAAGCTCATCGAGACAATTATAAGCACTCATGTTGCATGAAACTTTGGTTTAGAGTCCTAGAAACGCGTTGTTCGATGTTTCATAAGTTCGTGAAACTAGTACAAAGCTCATTGAGACACTTATAAGCACTCATGTTGCATGAAACTTGGTTTAGAGTCCTAGAAATGCGTTGTTAGATGTTTCATAAGTTCGTCAAAACTACAAAGCTCATTGAGACACTTATAAGCACTCATGTTGCATGAAACTTGGGTTAGAGTCCAAGAAACCGCGTTGTTAGTTGTTTCATATGTTCGTCAAACTTGTACAAAGCTCATTGAGACGCTTATAAGCACTCATGTTGCATGAAACTTGGTTTAGAGTCCTAGAAACGTGTTGTTAGATGTTTCATAAGTTCGTAAAACTTGTACAAAGCTCATTGAGACACTTATAAGCACTCATGTGGAATGAAACTTGGTTTAGAGTCCTAGAAACGCGTTGTTAGATGTTTCATAAGTTCGTCAAACTAGTACAAAGCTCATTGAGACACTTATAAGCACTCATGTTGCATGAAAATTGGTTTAGAGTCCTAGAAACCGCGTTGTTAGTTGTTTCATATGTTCGTCAAACTTGTACAAAGCTCATTGAGACACTTATAAGCACTCATGTTGCATGAAACTTGGTTTAGAGTCCTAGAACCCGCGTTGTTAGATGTTTCATATATTCGTCAAACTTGTACAAAGCTCATTGAGACACTTATAAGCACTCATGTGGAATGAAACTTGGTTTAGAGTCCTAGAAACGCGTTGTTAGATGTTTCATAAGTTCTTCAAACTAGTAAAAAGCTCAGTGAGACACATATAAGCACTCATGTTGCATGAAACTTGGTTTAGAGTCCTAGAAACCGCGTTGTTAGTTGTTTCATATGTTCGTCAAACTTGTACAAAGCTCATTGAGACACTTATAAGCACTCATGTTACATGAAACTTGGTTTAGAGTCCTAGAAACGCGTTGTTAGATGTTTCATAAGTTCGTAAAACTTGTACAAAGCTCATTGAGACACTTATAAGCACTCATGTGGAATGAAACTTGGTTTAGAGTCCTAGAAACGCGTTGTTAGATGTTTCATAAGTTTTTCAAACTAGTACAAAGCTCATTGAGACAATTATAAGCACTCATGTTGCATGAATCTTGGTTTAGAGTCATAGAAACGCGTTGTTCGATGTTTCATAAGTTCGTGAAACTAGTACAAAGCTCATTGAGACACTTATAAGCACTCATGTTGCATGAAACTTGGTTTAGAGTCCTAGAAACCGCGTTGTTAGTTGTTTCATATGTTCGTCAAACTTGTACAAAGCTCATTGAGACACTTATAAGCACTCATGTGGAATGAAACTTGGTTTAGAGTCCTAGAAACGCGATGTTAGATGTTTCATAAGTTTGTCAAACTAGTACAAAGCTCATCGAGACAATTATAAGCACTCATGTTGCATGAAACTTTGGTTTAGAGTCCTAGAAACGCGTTGTTCGATGTTTCATAAGTTCGTGAAACTAGTACAAAGCTCATTGAGACACTTATAAGCACTCATGTTGCATGAAACTTAGTTTAGAGTCCTAGAAATGCGTTGTTAGATGTTTCATAAGTTCGTCAAAACTAGTACAAAGCTCATTGAGACACTTATAAGCACTCATGTTGCATGAAACTTGGGTTAGAGTCCAAGAAACCGCTTTGTTAGTTGTTTCATATGTTCGTCAAACTTGTACAAAGCTCATTGAGACACTTATAAGCACTCATGTTGCATGCAACTTGGTTTAGAGTCCTAGAAACGTGTTGTTAGATGTTTCATAAGTTCGTAAAACTTGTACAAAGCTCATTGAGACACTTATTATAAGCACTCATGTGGAATGAAACTTGGTTTAGAGTCCTAGAAACGCGTTGTTAGATGTTTCATAAGTTCGTCAAACTAGTAAAAAGCTCAGTGAGACACATATAAGCACTCATGTTGCATGAAACTTGGTTTAGAGTCCTAGAAACCGCGTTGTTAGTTGTTTCATATGTTCGTCAAACTTGTACAAAGCTCATTGAGACACTTATAAGCACTCATGTTACATGAAACTTGGTTTAGAGTCCTAGAAACGCGTTGTTAGATGTTTCATAAGTTCGTAAAACTTGTACAAAGCTCATTGAGACACTTATAAGCACTCATGTGGAATGAAACTTTGTTTAAAGTCCTAGAAACGCGTTGTTAGATGTTTCATAAGTTTGTCAAACTAGTACAAAGCTCATTGAGACACTTATAAGCACTCATGTTGCATGAAACTTGGTTTAGAGTCCTAGAAACGCGTTGTTCGATGTTTCATAAGTTCGTCAAACTAGTACAAAGCTCATTGAGACACTTATAAGCACTCATGTTGCATGAAACTTGGTTTAGAGTCCTAGAAACGAATTGTTAGATGTTTCATAAGTTCGTCAAACTAGTACAAAGCTTATTGAGACACTTATAAGCACTCATGTTGAATGAAACTTGGTTTAGAGTCCTAGAAACGCGTTGTTAGATGTTTCATAAGTTCGTCAAACTTGTACAAAGCTCATTGAGACACTTATAAGCACTCATGTTGCATGAAACTTGGTTTAGAGTCCTAGAAACGCTTTGTTAGATGTTTCATAAGTTCCTCAAACTAGTACAAAGCTCATTGAGACACTTATAAGGACTCATGTTGCATGAAACTTGGTTTAGAGTCCTAGAAACGAATTGTTAGATGTTTCATAAGTTCGTCAAACTAGTACAAAGCTCATTGAGACACTTATAAGCACTCATGTTGAATGAAACTTGGTTTAGAGTCCTAGAAACGCGTTGTTAGATGTTTCATAAGTTCGTCAAACTTGTACAAAGCTCCTTGAGACACATATAAGCACTCATGTTGCATGAAACTTGGTTTAGAATCTTAGAAACCGCGTTGTTAGATGTTTCATAAGTTCGTTAAACTAGTACAAAGATCATTGAGACGCTTATAAGCACTCATGTTGCATGAAACTTCATTTAGAGTCCTAGAAACCGCGTTGTTAGATTTTTAATAAGTTCGTCAAACTAGTACAAAGCTCATTGAGACAGTTATAAGCACTCATGTTGCATGAAACTTTGTTTAGAGTCCTAGAAACGCGTTGTTAGATGTTTCATGAGTTCGTCAAACAAGTACAAAACTCATTGAGACACTTATAAGCACTCATGTTGCATGAAACTTGGTTTAGAGTCCTAGAAACGCGTTGTTCGATATTTCATAAGTTCGTCAAACTAGTAGAAATCTCATTGAGACACTTATAAGCACTCATGTTGGATGAAACTTGGTTTAGAGTCCTAGAAAATGCGTTGTTAGATGTTTCATAAGTTCGTCAAACTAGTACAAAGCTCATTGAGACACATATAAGCACTCATGTTGCATGAAACTTGGTTTAGAGTCCTAGAAACCGCGTTGTTAGTTGTTTCATATGTTCGTCAAACTTGTACAAAGCTCATTGATACACTTATAAGCACTCATGTTGCATGAAACTTGGTTTAGAGTCCTAGAAACCGCGTTGTTAGTTGTTTCATATGTTCGTCAAACTTGTACAAAGCTCATTGAGATACTTAGAAGCACTCATGTTGCATGAAACTTGGTTTAGAGTCCTAGAAACGCGTTGTTAGATGTTTCATAAGTTCGTAAAACTTGTACAAAGCTCATTGAGACACTTATAAGCACTCATGTGGAATGAAACTTGGTTTAAAGTCCTAGAAATGCATTGTTAGATGTTTCATAAGTTTGTCAAACTAGTACAAAGCTCATTGAGACACTTATAAGCACTCATGTTGCATGAAACTTGGTTTAGAGTCCTACAAAACGCGTTGTTCGATGTTTCATAAGTTCCTCAAACTAGTACAAAGCCCATTGAGACACTTATAAGGACTCATGTTGCATGAAACTTGGTTTAGAGTCCTCGAAACGAATTGTTAGATGTTTCATAAGTTCGTCAAACTAGTACAAAGCTCATTGAGACACTTATAAGCACTCATGTTGAATGAAACTTGGTTTAGAGTCCTAGAAACGCGTTGTTAGATGTTTCATAAGTTCGTCAAACTTGTACAAAGCTCATTGAGACACATATAAGCACTCATGTTGCATGAAACTTGGTATAGAATCTTAGAAACCGCGTTGTTAGATGTTTCATAAGTTCGTTAAACTAGTACAAAGATCATTGAGACGCTTATAAGCACTCATGTTGCATGAAACTTCATTTAGAGTCCTAGAAACCGCGTTGTTAGATTTTTAATAAGTTCGTCAAACTAGTACAAAGCTCATTGAGACAATTATAAGCACTCATGTTGCATGAAACTTTGTTTAGAGTCCTAGAAACGCGTTGTTAGATGTTTCATGAGTTCGTCAAACAAGTACAAAGCTCATTGAGACACTTATAAGCACTCATGTTGCATGAAACTTGGTTTAGAGTCCTAGAAACGCGTTGTTAGATGTTTCATAAATTCGTAAAACTTGTACAAAGCTCATTGAGACACTTATAAGCACTCATGTGGAATGAAACTTGGTTTAGAGTCCTAGAAACGCATTGTTAGATGTTTCATAAGTTTTTCAAACTAGTACAAATCTCATTGAGACACTTATAAGCAGTCGTGTTGCATAAAACTTGGTTTAGAGTCCTAGAAACGCGTTGTTCGATATTTCATAAGTTCGTCAAACTAGTAGAAATCTCATTGAGACACTTATAAGCACTCATGTTGGATGAAACTTGGTTTAGAGTCCTAGAAATGCGTTGTTAGATGTTTCATAAGTTCGTCAAACTAGTACAAAGCTCATTGAGACACTTATAAGCACTCATGTTGGATGAAACTTGGTTTAGAGTCCTAGAAACCGCGTTGTTAGTTGTTTCATATGTTCGTCAAACTTGCACAAAGCTCATTGAGACACTTATAAGCACTCATGTTGCATGAAACTTGGTTTAGAGTCCTAGAAATGCGTTGTTAGATGTTTCATAAGTTCGTCAAACTAGTAAAAAGCTCATTGAGACACATATAAGCACTCATGTTGCATGAAACTTGGTTTAGAGTCCTAGAAACCGCGTTGTTAGTTGTTTCATATGTTCGTCAAACTTGTACAAAGCTCATTGAGACACTTATAAGCACTCATGATGCATGAAACTTGGTTTAGAGTCCTAGAAACGCGTTGTTAGATGTTTCATAAGTTCGTAAAACTTGTACAAAGCTCATTGAGACACTTATAAGCACTCATGTTGCATGAAACTTGGTTTAGAGTCCTAGAAACCGCGTTGTTAGATGTTTCATAAGTTCGTCAAACTTGTACAAAGCTCATTGAGACACTTATAAGCACTCATGTTGCATGAAACTTGGTTTAGAATCCTAAAAACCCGCGTTGTTAGATGTTTCATAAGTTCGTTAAACTAGTACAAAGATCATTGAGACGCTTATAAGCACTCATGTTGCATGAAACTTCATTTAGAGTCCTAGAAACCGCGTTGTTAGATGTTTCATAAGTTCGTTAAACTAGTACAAAGCTCATTGAGACAGTTATAAGCACTCATGTTGCATGAAACTTTGTTTAGAGTCCTAGAAACGCGTTGTTAGATGTTTCATGAGTTCGTCAAACAAGTATAAAGCTCATTGAGACACTTATAAGCACTCAGGTTGCATGAAACTTGGTTTAGAGTCCTAGAAACGCGTTGTTAGATGTTTCATAAATTCGTAAAACTTGTACAAAGCTCATTGAGACACTTATAAGCACTCATGTGGAATGAAACTTGGTTTAGAGTCCTAGAAACGCGTTGTTAGATGTTTCATAAGTTTTTCAAACTAGTACAAAGCTCATTGAGACACTTATAAGCATTCATGTTGCATGAAACTTGGTTTAGAGTCCTAGAAACGCGTTGTTCGATATTTCATAAGTTCGTCAAACTAGTAGAAATCTCATTGAGACACTTATAAGCACTCATGTTGGATGAAACTTGGTTTAGAGTCCTAGAAAATGCGTTGTTAGATGTTTCATAAGTTCGTCAAACTAGTACAAAGCTCATTGAGACACATATAAGCACTCATGTTGCATGAAACTTGGATTAGAATCCTAGAAACCGCGTTGTTAGTTGTTTCATATGTTCGTCAAACTTGTACAAAGCTCATTGATACACTTATAAGCACTCATGTTGCATGAAACTTGGTTTAGAGTCCTAGAAACCCGTTGTTAGATGTTTCAT
Source organism: Cochlearia excelsa (assembly GCA_963556525.1). Lineage (NCBI taxonomy): Eukaryota > Viridiplantae > Streptophyta > Magnoliopsida > Brassicales > Brassicaceae > Cochlearia > Cochlearia excelsa. The sequence goes on along the minus strand of CAUVZT010000027.1, from coordinate 858,230 downwards.
AAGTTCGTAAAACTTGTACAAAGCTCATTGAGACACTTATAAGCACTCATGTTGCATGAAACTTGGTTTAGAGTCCTAGAAACTGCGTTGTTAGATGTTTCATAAGTTTGTCAAACTAGTACAAAGCTCATTGAGACAATTATAAGCACTCATGTTGCATGAAACTTGGTTTAGAGTCCTAGAAACGCGTTGTTCGATGTTTCATAAGTTCGTGAAACTAGTACAAAGCTCATTGAGACACTTATAAGCACTCATGTTGCATGAAACTTGGTTTAGAGTCCTAGAAACTGCGTTGTTAGATGTTTCATAAGTTCGTCAAACTAGTACAAAGCTCATTGAGACACTTATAACCACTCATGTTGCATGAAACTTGGTTTAGAGTCCTAGAAACGCTTTGTTAGATGTTTCATAAGTTCGTCAAACTTGTACAAAGCTGATTGAGACGCTTATAAGCACTCATGTTGCATGAAACTTGGTTTAGAGTCCTAGAAATGCGTTGTTAGATGTTTCATAAGTTCGTCAAACTAGTACAAAGCTCATTGAGACACTTATAAGCACTCATGTTGCATGAAACATGGTTTAGAGTCCTAGAAACCGCGTTGTTAGTTGTTTCATATGTTCGTCAAACTTGCACAAAGCTCATTGAGACACTTATAAGCACTCATGTTGCATGAAACTTGGTTTAGAGTCCTAGAAACGCGTTGTTAGATATTTCATAAGTTCGTAAAACTTGTACAAAGCTCATTGAGACACTTATAAGCACTCATGTGGAATGAAACTTGGTTTAGAGTCCTAGAAACGCGTTGTTAGATGTTTCATAAGTTCGTCAAACTAGTAAAAAGCTCATTGAGACACATATAAGCACTCATGTTGCATGAAACTTGGTTTAGAGTCCTAGAAACCGCGTTGTTAGTTGTTTCATATGTTCGTCAAACTTGTACAAAGCTCATTGAGACACTTATAAGCACTCATGTTGCATGAAACTTGGTTTAGAGTCCTAGAAACGCGTTGTTAGATGTTTCATAAGTTTGTCAAACTTGTACAAAGCTCATTGAGACACTTATAAGCACTCATGTTCAATGAAACTTGGTTTAGAGTCCTAGAAACGCGTTGTTAGATGTTTCATAAGTTCGTCAAACTTGTACAAAGCTCATTGAGACACACTTATAAACACTCATGTTGCATGAAACTTAGTTTAGAGTCCTAGAAACACGTTGTTAGATGTTTCATAAGTTCGTCAAACTAGTAAAAAGCTCATTGAGACACTTCTAAGCACTCATGTTGCATAAAACTTGGTTTAGAGTCCTAGAAACGCTTTGTTAGATGTTTAATAAGTTCGTCAAACTTGTACAAAGCTCATTGAGACGCTTAGAAGCACTCATGTTGCATGAAACTTGGTTTAGAGTCCTAGAAACCGCGTTGTTAGATGTTTCATAAGTTCGTCAAACTTGTACAAAGCTCATTGAGACACTTATAAGCACTCATGTTGCATGAAACTTGGTTTAGAGTCCTAGAAACGAATTGTTAGATGTTTCATAAGTTCGTCAAACTAGTACAAAGCTCATTGAGACACTTATAAGCACTCATGTTGAATGAAACTTGGTTTAGAGTCCTAGAAACGCGTTGTTAGATGTTTCATAATTTCGTCAAACTTGTACAAAGCTCATTGAGACACTTATAAACACTCATGTTGCATGAAACTTAGTTTAGAGTCCTAGAAACGCTTTGTTAGATGTTTCATAAGTTCGTCAAACTAGTACAAAGCTCATTGAGACACTTATAAGCATTCATGTTGCATGAAACTTGGTTTAGAGTCCTAGAAACACGTTGTTAGATGTTTCATAAATTCGTAAAACTTGTACAAAGCTCATTGAGACGCTTATAAGCACTAATGCTGCATGAAACTTGGTTTAGAGTCCTAGAAACCGTGTTGTTAGATGTTTCATAAATTCGTAAAACTTGTACAAAGCTCATTGAGACACTTATAAGCACTCATGTGGAATGAAACTTGGTTTAGAGTCCTAGAAACGCGTTGTTAGATGTTTCATAAGTTTTTCAAACTAGTACAAAGCTCATTGAGACACTTATAAGCATTCATGTTGCATGAAACTTGGTTTAGAGTCCTAGAAACGCGTTGTTCGATATTTCATAAGTTCGTCAAACTAGTACAAATCTCATTGAGACACTTATAAGCACTCATGTTGGATGAAACTTGGTTTAGAGTCCTAGAAAATGCGTTGTTAGATGTTTCATAAGTTCGTCAAACTAGTACAAAGCTCATTGAGACACATATAAGCACTCATGTTGCATGAAACTTGGTTTAGAGTCCTAGAAACCGCGTTGTTAGTTGTTTCATATGTTCGTCAAACTTGTACAAAGCTCATTGATACACTTATAAGCACTCATGTTGCATGAAACTTGGTTTAGAGTCCTAGAAACGCGTTGATAGATGTTTCATAAGTTTGTAAAACTTGTACAAAGCTGATTGAGACACTTATAAGCACTCATGTGGAATGAAACTTGGTTTAGATTCCTAGAAACGCGTTGTTAGATGTTTCATAAGTTTGTCAAACTAGTACAAAGCTCATTGAGACAATTATAAGCACTCATGTTGCATGAAACTTGGTTTAGAGTCCTAGAAACGCGTTGTTCGATGTTTCATAAGTTCGTGAAACTAGTACAAAGCTCATTGAGACACTTATAAGCACTCATGTTGCATGAAAGTTGGTTTAGAGTCCTAGAAACGCTTTGTTAGATGTTTCATAAGTTCGTCAAACTTGTACAAAGCTCATTGAGACGCTTATAAGCACTCATGTTGCATGAAACTTGGTTTAGAGTCCTAGAAACTTGTTGTTAGATGTTTCATAAGTTCGTAAAACTTGTACAAAGCTCATTGAGACAATTATAAGCACTCATGAACAAAGCTCATTGAGGAACTTATTAGCTTTTATATTGCATGAAACTTGGTTTAGAGTCCTAGAAACGAGTTGTTAGATGTTTCATACACTACTAAAAAAAAGTCATATAGCCACGGTCGTTCCGTGGCTATAGAAAAAATCCGTGGCTATTTAGCCACGGTTTGCCACGGAAATTTTTAGCTACGACCGTATAGCCACGGATTTAACGTTATAGCCACGGATACGACCGTGGCTATATGATATTTTTCTTGTAGTGATAAGTTCGTCAAACTTATACAAAGCTCATTGAGATACTTATAAGCACTCATGTTGCATGAAACTTGGTTTAGAGTCCTAGAAACGCGTTGTTAGATGTTTCATAAGTTCGTAAAACTTGTACAAAGCTCATTGAGACACTTATAAGCACTCATGTGGAATGAAACTTGGTTTAGAGCCATAGAAACGCGTTGTTAGATGTTTCATAAGTTTGTCAAACTAGTACAAAGCTCATTGAGACAATTATCACTCATGTTGCATGAAACTTGGTTTAGAGTCCTAGAAACGCGTTGTTCAATGTTTCATAACTTCGTAAAACTAGTACAAAGCTCATTGAGACACTTATAAGCACTCATGTGGCATGAAACTTTGTTTAGAGTCCTAGAAACGCGTTTTAGATGTTTCATAAATTCGTCAAACTAGTAAAAAGCTCATTGAGACACATATAAGCACTCAGGTTGCATGAAACTTGGTTTAGAGTCCTAGAAACCGCGTTGTTAGTTGTTTCAAATGTTCGTCAAACTTGTACAAAGCTCATTGAGACACTTATAAGCACTCATGTTGCATGAAACTTGGTTTAGAGTCCTAGAAACGCGTTGTTAGATGTTTCATAAGTTTGTCAAACTTGTACAAAGCTCATTGAGACACTTATAAGCACTCATGTTCAATGAAACTTGGTTTTGAGTCCTAGAAACGCGTTGTTAGATGTTTCATAAGTTCGTCAAACTTGTACAAAGCTCATTGAGACACACTTATAAACACTCATGTTGCATGAAACTTAGTTTAGAGTCTTAGAAACACGTTGTTAGATGTTTCATAAGTTCGTCAAACTAGGAAAAAGATCATTGAGACACTTCTAAGCACTCATGTTGCATAAAACTTGGTTTAGAGTCCTAGAAACGCTTTGTTAGATGTTTAATAAGTTCGTCAAACTTGTACAAACCTCATTGAGACGCTTAGAAGCACTCATGTTGCATGAAACTTGGTTTAGAGTCCTAGAAACCGCGTTGTTAGATGTTTCATAAGTTCGTCAAACTTGTACAAAGCTCATTGAGACACTTATAAGCACTCATGTTGCATGAAACTTGGTTTAGAATCTTAGAAACCGCGTTGTTAGATGTTTCATAAGTTCGTTAAACTAGTACAAAGATCATTGAGACGCTTATAAGCACTCATGTTGCATGAAACTTCATTTAGAGTCTTAGAAACCGCGTTGTTAGATGTTTAATAAGTTCGTCAAACTAGTACAAAGCTCATTGAGACAGTTATAAGCACTCATGTTGCATGAAACTTGGTTTAGAGTCCTAGAAACCGCGTTGTTAGTTGTTTCATATGTTCGTCAAACTTGTACAAAGCTCATTGAGACACTTATAAGCACTCATGTTGCATGAAACTTGGTTTAGAGTCCTAGAAACGCGTTGTTAGATGTTTCATAAGTTCGTCAAACTTGTACAAAGCTCATTGAGACACTTATAAGCACTCATGTGGAATGAAACTTGGTTTAGAGTCCTAGAAACGCATTGTTCGATGTTTCATAAGTTCGTCAAACTAGTACAAAGCTCATTGAGACACTTATAAGCACTCATGTTCAATGAAACTTGGTTTAGAGTCCTAGAAACGCGTTGTTAGATGTTTCATAAGATCGTCAAACTAGTACAAAGCTCATTGAGACGCTTATAAGCACTCATGTTGCACGAAACTTGGTTTAGAATCCTAGAAACCGCGTTGTTAGATGTTTCATAAGTTTTTCAAACTTGTACAAAGCTCATTGAGACACTTATAAGCACTCATGTTGCATGAAACTTGGTTTAGAGTCCCAGAAACGCGTTGTTAGATGTTTCATAAGTTCGTCAAACAAGTACAAAGCTCATTGAGACACTTATAAGCACTCATGTTGCATGAAACTTGGTTTAGAGTCCTAGAAACGCGTTGTTAGATGTTTCATAACTTCGTAAAACTTGTACAAAGCTCATTGAGACACTTATAAGCACTCATGTGGAATGAAACTTGGTTTAGAGTCCTAGAAACGTGTTGTTAGATGTTTCATAAGTTTGTCAAACCAGTACAAAGCTCATTGAGACACTTATAAGCACTCATGTTGCATGAAACTTGGTTTAGAGTCCTAGAAACGCGTTGTTCGATGTTTCATAAGTTCGTCAAACTAGTACAAAGCTCATTGAGACACTTATAAGCACTCATGTTGCATGAAACTTGGTTTAGAGTCTTAGAAACGAGTTGTTAGATGTTTCATAAGTTCGTCAAACTAGTACAAAGCTCATTGAGACAATTATAAGCACTCATGTTGAATGAAACTTGGTTTAGAGTCCTAGAAACGCGTTGTTAGATGTTTCATAAGTTGGTCAAACTTTTACAAAGCTCATTGAGACACTTATAAGCACTCATGTTGCATGAAACTTGGTTTAGAGTCCTAGAAACCGCGTTGTTAGATGTTTCATAAGTTTTTCAAACTTGTACAAAGCTCATTGAGACACTTATAAGCACTCATGTTGCATGAAACTTGGTTTAGAGTCTTAGAAATCGCGTTGTTAGATGTTTCATAAGTTCGTCAAACCAGTACAAAGCTCATTGAGACACTTATAAGCACTCATGTTGCATGAAACTTTGTGTACAGTCCTAGAAACGCGTTGTTAGGTGTTTCATAAGTTCGTCAAACTTGTACAAAGCTCATTGAGACACTTATAAGCACTCATGTTGCATGAAACTTTGTTTAGAGTCCTAGAAACGCGTTGTTAGATGTTTCATAAGTTCGTCAAACAAGTACAAAGCTCATTGAGACACTTATAAGCACTCATGTTGCATGAAACTTGGTTTAGAGTCATAGAAACGCGTTGTTAGATGTTTCATAAGTTCGTCAAACTTGTACAAAGCTCATTGAGACACTTATAAGCACTCATGTGGAATGAAACTTGGTTTAGAGTCCTAGAAACGCGTTGTTAGATGTTTCATAATTTTGTCAAACTAGTACAAAGCTCATTGAGACACTTATAAGCACTCATGTTGCATGAAACTTGGTTTAGAGTCCTAGAAACGCGTTGTTCGATGTTTCATAAGTTCGTCAAACTAGTACAAAGCTCATTGAGACACTTATAAGCACTCATGTTGCATGAAACTTGGTTTAGAGTCTTAGAAACGAGTTGTTAGATGTTTCATAAGTTCGTCAAACTAGTACAAAGGTCATTGAGACACTTATAAGCACTCATGTTGAATGAAACTTGGTTTAGAGTCCTAGAAACGCGTTGTTAGATGTTTCATAAGTTCGTCAAACTAGTACAATTATCACTCATGTTGCATGAAACTTGGTTTAGAGTCCTAGAAACGCGTTGTTCGATGTTTCATAACTTCGTAAAACTAGTACAAAGCTCATTGAGACACTTATAAGCTCTCATGTGGAATGAAACTTGGTTTAGAGTCCTAGAAACAGCGTTGTTAGATGTTTCATAAGTTCGTCAAACTAGTACAAAGCTCATTGAGACGCTTATATGCACTCATGTTGCATGAAACTTGGTTTAGATTCCTAGAAAACGCGTTGTTAGATGTTTCATAAGTTCGTCAGCCTAGTACAAAGCTCATTGAGACACTTATAAGCACTCATGTTGAATGAAACTTGGTTTAGAGTCCTAGAAACGCGTTGTTAGATGTTTCATAAGTTCGTAAAACTAGTACAAAGCTCATTGAGACACTTATAAGCACTCATGTTGAATGAAACTGGGTTTAGAGTCCTAGAAATGCGTTGTTAGATGTTTCATAAGTTGGTCAAACTAGTACAAAGCTTATTGAGACACTTATAAGAACTCATGTTGCATGAAACTTTGTTTAGAGTCCTAGAAACGCGTTTTAGATGTTTCATAAGTTCATCAAACTTGTACAAAGCTCATTGAGACGCTTATAAGCACTCATGTTGCATGAAACTTGGTTTAGAGTCCTAGAAACGCGTTTTAGATGTTTCATAAGTTCATCAAACTTGTACAAAGCTCATTGAGACGCTTATAAGCACTCATGTTACACGAAACTTGGTTTAGAGTCCTAGAAACCGCGTTGTTAGATGTTTCATAAGTTTTTCAAACTTGTACAAAGCTCATTGAGACACTTATAAGCACTCATGTTGCATGAAACTTGGTTTAGAGTCCTAGAAACGCGTTGTTAGATGTTTCATAACTTCGTCAAACTTGTACAAAGCTCATTGAGACACTTATAAGCACTCATGTGGAATGAAACTTGGTTTAGAGTCGTAGAAACGTGTTGTTAGATGTTTCATAAGTTTGTCAAACCAGTACAAAGCTCATTGAGACACTTATAAGCACTCATGTTGCATGAAACTTGGTTTAGAGTCCTAGAAACGCGTTGTTCGATGTTTCATAAGTTCGTCAAACTAGTACAAAGCTCATTGAGACACTTATAAGCACTTATGTTGCATGAAACTTGGTTTAGAGTCTTGGAAAAGAGTTGTTAGATGTTTCATAAGTTCGTCAAACTAGTACAAAGCTCATTGAGACATTTATAAGCACTCATGTTGAATGAAACTTGGTTTAGAGTCCTAGAAACGCGTTGTTAGATGTTTCATAAGTTGGTCAAACTTGTACAAAGCTCATTGAGACACTTATAAGCACTCATGTTGCATGAAACTTGGTTTAGAGTCCTAGAAACCGCGTTGTTAGATGTTTCATAAGTTCGTCAAACTAGTAAAAAGCTCATTAAGACACTTATAAGCACTCATGTTGCATGAAACTTGGTTTAGAGTCCTAGAAACGCATTGTTAGATGTTTCATAAGTTCGTCAAACTTGTACAAAGATCATTGAGACACTTATAAGCACTCATGTTGCATGAAACTTCGTTTAGAGTCCTAGAAACCGCGTTGTTAGATGTTTCATAAGTTCGTCAAACTAGTACAAAGCTCATTTAGACAGTTATAAGCACTCATGTTGCATGAAACTTTGTTTAGAGTCCTAGAAACTCGTTGTTAGATGTTTCATAAGTTCGTCAAACAAGTACAAAGCTCATTGAGACACTTATAAGCACTCATGTTGCATGAAACTTGGTTTAGAGTCCTAGAAACGCGTTGTTAGATGTTTCATAAATTCGTAAAACTTGTAAAAAGCTCATTGAGACACTTATAAGCACTCATGTGGAATGAAACTTGGTTTAGAGTCCTAGAAACGCATTGTTAGATGTTTCATAAGTTTTTCAAACTAGTACAAAGCTCATTGAGACACTTATAAGCATTCATGTTGCATGAAACTTGGTTTAGAGTCCTAGAAACGCGTTGTTCGATATTTCATAAGTTCGTTAAACTAGTACAAATCTCATTGAGACATTTATAAGCACTCATGTTGGATGAAACTTGGTTTAGAGTCCTAGAAAATGCGTTGTTAGATGTTTCATAAGTTCGTCAATCTAGTACAAAGATCATTGAGGCACATATAAGCACTCATGTTGCATGAAACTTGGTTTAGAGTCCTAGAAACCGCGTTGTTAGTTGTTTCATAAGTTCGTAAAACTTGTACAAAGCTCATTGAGATACATATAAGCACTCATGTGGAATGAAACTTGGTTTAGAGTCCTAGAAACGCGTTGTTAGATGATTCATAAGTTTGTCAAACTAGTACAAAGCTCATTGAGACAATTATAAGCACTCATGTTGCATGAAACTTGGTTTAGAGTCCTAGAAACGCGTTGTTCGATCTTTCATAAGTTCGTGAAACTAGTACAAAGCTCATTGAGACACTTATAAGCACTCATGTTGCATGAAACTTGGTTTAGAGTCCTAGAAACGCTTTGTTAGATGTTTCATAAGTTCGTCAAACTTGTACAAAGCTCATTGAGACGCTTATAAGCACTCATGTTGCATGAAACTTGGTTTAGAGTCCTAGAAATGTGTTGTTAGATGTTTCATAAGTTAGTCAAACTAGTACAAAGCTCATTGAGACACTTATAAGCACTCATGTTGCATGAAACTTGGCTTAGAGTCCTAGAAACTCGTTGTTAGATGTTTCATAAGTTCGTAAAACTTGTACAAAGCTCATTGAGACAATTATAAGCACTCATGTACAAAGCTCATTGAGGAACTTATAAGCTTTTATATTGCATGAAACTTGGTTTAGAGTCCTAGAAACGAGTTGTTAGATGTTTCATAAGTTCGTCAAACTTATACAAAGCTCATTGAGACACTTATAAGCACTCATGTGGAATGAAACTTGGTTTAGAGCCATAGAAACGCGTTGTTAGATGTTTCATAAGTTTGTCAAACTAGTACAAAGCTCATTGAGACAATTATCACTCATGTTGCATGAAACTTGGTTTAGAGTCCTAGAAACGCGTTGTTCGATGTTTCATAACTTCGTAAAACTAGTACAAAGCTCAATGAGACACTTATAAGCACTCATGTGGAATGAAACTTTGTTTAGAGTCCTAGAAACTGCGTTGTTAGATGTTTCATAAGTTCGTCAAACTAGTACAAAGCTCATTGAGACACTTATATGCACTCATGTTGCATGAAACTTGGTTTAGATTCCTAGAAAACGCGTTGTTAGGTGTTTCATAAGTTCGTCAGCCTAGTACAAAGCTCATTGAGACACTTATAAGCACTCATGTTGAATGAAACTTGGTTTAGAGTCCTAGAAACGTGTTGTTAGATGTTTCATAAGTTCGTAAAACTAGTACAAAGCTCATTGAGACACTTATAAGTACTCATGTTGATTGAAACTGGGTTTAGAGTCCTAGAAATGCGTTGTTAGATGTTTCATAAGTTCGTCAAACTAGTACAAAGCTTATTGAGACACTTATAAGCACTCATGTTGCATGAAACTTTGTTTAAAGTCCTAGAAACGCGTTTTAGATGTTTCATAAGTTCATCAAACTTGTACAAAGCTCATTGAGACGCTTATAAGCACTCATGTTGCATGAAACTTGGTTTAGAGTCTTAGAAACGCGTTTTAGATGTTTCATAAGTTCATCAAACTTGTACAAAGCTCATTGAGACGCTTATAAGCACTCATGTTGCACGAAACTTGGTTTAGAGTCCTAGAAACCGCGTTGTTAGATGTTTCATAAATTTTTGAAACTTGTACAAAGCTCATTGAAACACTTATAAGCACTCATGTTGCATGAAACTTGGTTTAGAGTCCTAGAAACGCGTTGTTAGATGTTTCATAAGTTCGTCAAACAAGTACAAAGCTCATTGAGACACTTATAAGCACTCATGTTGCATGAAACTTGGTTTAGAGTCCTAGAAACGCGTTGTTAGATGTTTCATAACTTCGTCAAACTTGTACAAAGCTCATTGAGACACTTATAAGCACTCATGTGGAATGAAACTTGGTTTAGAGTCGTAGAAACGTGTTGTTAGATGTTTCATAAGTTTGTCAAACCAGTACAAAGCTCATTGAGACACTTATAAGCACTCATGTTGCATGAAACTTGGTTTAGAGTCCTAGAAACGCGTTGTTCGATGTTTCATAAGTTCGTCAAACTAGTACAAAGCTCATTGAGACACTTATAAGCACTTATGTTGCATGAAACTTGGTTTAGAGTCTTGGAAAAGAGTTGTTAGATGTTTCATAAGTTCGTCAAACTAGTACAAAGCTCATTGAGACATTTATAAGCACTCATGTTGAATGAAACTTGGTTTAGAGTCCTAGAAACGCGTTGTTAGATGTTTCATAAGTTGGTCAAACTTGTACAAAGCTCATTGAGACACTTATAAGCACTCATGTTGCATGAAACTTGGTTTAGAGTCCTAGAAACCGCGTTGTTAGATGTTTCATAAGTTCGTCAAACTAGTAAAAAGCTCATTGAGACACTTATAAGCACTCATGTTGCATGAAACTTGGTTTAGAGTCCTAGAAACGCTTTGTTAGATGTTTCATAAGTTCGTCAAACTTGTTCAAAGCTCATTGAGACGCTTATAAGCCCTCATATTGCATGAAACTTGGTTTAGAGTACAAGAAACTGCGTTGTTAGATGTTTCATAAGTTCGTCAAACTAGTACAAAGCTTATTGAGACACTTATATGCACTCATGTTGCATGAAACTTGGTTTAGATTCCTAGAAACCGCGTTGTTAGATGTTTCATAAGTTCGTCAGCCTAGTACAAAGCTCATTGAGACACTTATAAGCACTCATGTTGAATGAAACTTGGTTTAGAGTCCTAGAAACACGTTGTTAGATGTTTCATAAGTTCGTCAAACTAGTAAAAAGCTCATTGAGACACTTCTAAGCACTCATGTTGCATAAAAATTGGTTTAGAGTCCTAGAAACGCGTTGTTCGATGTTTCATAAGTTCGTCAAACTAGTACAAAGCTCATTGAGACACTTATAAGCACTCATGTTGCATGAAACTTGGTTTAGAGTCCTAGAAACCGAGTTGTTAGATGTTTCATAAGTTCGTCAAACTAGTAAAAAGCTCATTGAGACACTTATAAGCACTCATGTTGCATGAAACTTGGTTTAGAGTCCTAGAAACGCTTTGTTAGATGTTTCATAAGTTCGTAAAACTTGTACAAAGCTCATTGAGACGCTTATAAGCCCTCATGTTGCATGAAACTTGGTTTAGAGTCCTAGAAACCGCATTGTTAGATGTTTCATAAGTTCGTCAAACTTGTACAAAGCTCATTGAGACACTTATAAGCACTCATGTTGCATGAAACTTGGTTTAGAATCTTAGAAACCACGTTTTTAGATGTTTCATAAGTTCGTTAAACTAGTACAAAGCTCATTGAGACACATATAAGAACTCATGTTGCATGAAATTTCGTTTAGAGTCCTAGAAACCGCGTTGTTAGATGTTTCATAAGTTCGTCAAACTAGTACAAAGCTCATTGAGACAGTTATAAGCACTCATGTTGCATGAAACTTTGTTTAGAGTCCTAGAAACGCTTTGTTAGATGTTTAATAAGTTCGTCAATCTTGTACAAAGCTCATTGAGACGCTTATAAGCACTCATGTTGCATGAAACTTCGTTTAGAGTCCTTGAAACCGCGTTGTTAGATGTTTCATAAGTTCGTCAAACTAGTACAAAGCTCATTGAGACAGTTATAAGCACTCATGTTGCATGAAACTTTGTTTAGAGTCCTAGAAACACTTTGTTAGATGTTTAATAAGTTCGTCAAACTAGTAAAAAGCTCATTGAGACACTTCTAAGCACTCATGTTGCATGAAACTTGGTTTAGAGTCCTAGAAACGCTTTGTTAGATGTTTAATAAGTTCGTCAAACTTGTACAAAGCTCATTGAGACGCTTAAAAGCACTCATGTTGCATGAAACTTGGTTTAGAGTCCTAGAAACCGCGTTGTTAGATGTTTCATAAGTTCGTCAAACTTGTACAAAGCTCATTGAGACACTTATAAGCACTCATGTTGCATGAAACTTGGTTTAGAATCTTAGAAACCGCGTTGTTAGATGTTTCATAAGTTCGTTAAATAGTACAAAGATCATTGAGACACTTATAAGCACTCATGTTGCATGAAACTTCATTTAGAGTCCTAGAAACCGCGTTGTTAGATGTTTCATAAGTTCGTCAAACTAGTACAAAGCTCATTGAGACAGTTATAAGCACTCATGTTGCATGAAACTTTGTTTAGAGTCCTAGAAACGCGTTGTTAGATGTTTCATAAGTTCTTCAAACAAGTACAAAGCTCATTGAGACACTTATAAGCACTCATGTTGCATGAAACTAGGTTTAGAGTCCTAGAAACGCGTTGTTAGATGTTTCATAAGTTCGTCAAACTTGTACAAAGCTCATTGAGACATTTATAAGCACTCTTATTGCATGAAACTTGGTTTAGAGTCTTAGAAATCGCGTTGTTATATATTTCATAAGTTCGTTAAACCATTACAAAGCTCATTGAGACACTTACAAGCACTCATGTTGCATGAAACTTTGTGTAAAGTCCTAGAAACGCGTTGTTAGGTGTTTCATAAGTTCGTCAAACTTGTACAAAGCTCATTGAGACACTTATAAGCACTTATGTTGCATGAAACTTGGTTTAGAGTCCTAGAAACGCGTTGTTAGATGTTTCATAAGTTCGTCAAACAAGTACAAAGCTCATTGAGACACTTATAAGCACTCATGTTGCATGAAACTTGGTTTAGAGTCCTAGAAACGCGTTGTTAGATGTTTCATAAGTTCGTCAAACTTGTACAAAGCTCATTGAGACACTTATAAGCACTCATGTGGAATGAAACCTGGTTTAGAGTCCTAGAAACGTGTTGTTAGATGTTTCATAAGTTTGTCAAACCAGTACAAAGCTCATTGAGACACTTATAAGCACTCATGTTGCATGAAACTTGGTTTAGAGTCCTAGAAACGCGTTGTTCGATGTTTCATAAATTCGTCAAACTAGTACAAAGCTCATTGAGACACTTATAAGCACTCATGTTGCATGAAACTTGGTTTAGAGTCTTAGAAACGAGTTGTTAGATGTTTCATAAGTTCGTCAAACTAGTACAAAGCTCATTGAGAAACTTATAAGCACTCATGTTGAATGAAACTTGGCTTAGAGTCCTAGAAACGCGTTGTTAGATGTTTCATAAGTTGGTCAAACTTGTACAAAGCTCATTGAGACACTTATAAGCACTCATGTTGCATGAAACTTGGTTTAGAGTCCTAGAAACCGCGTTGTTAGATGTTTCATAAGTTCGTCAAACTACTAAAAAGCTCGTTGAGACACTTATAAGCACTCATTTTGCATGAAACTTGGTTTAGAGTCCTAGAAACGCTTTGTTAGATGTTTCATAAGTTCGTCAAACTTGTACAAAGCTCATTGAGACGCTTATAAGCACTCATGTTGCATGAAACTTGGTTTAGAGTCCTAGAAACTGCGTTGTTAGAAGTTTCATAAGTTCGTCAAACTAGTACAAAGCTCATTGAGACACTTATATGCACTCATGTTACATGAAACTTGGTTTAGATTCCTAGAAACCGCGTTGTTAGATGTTTCATAAGTTCGTCAGCCTAGTACAAAGCTCATTGAGACACTTATAAGCACTCATGTTGAATGAAACTTGGTTTAGAGTCCTAGAAACTCGTTGTAATATGTTTCATAAGTTCGTAAAACTAGTACAAAGCTCATTGAGACACTTATAAGCACTCATGTTGAATGAAACTGGGTTTAGAGTCCTTGAAATGCGTTGTTAGATGATTCATAAGTTCGTCAAACTAGTACAAAGCTTATTGAGACACTTATAAGCACTCATATTGCATGAAACTTGGTTTAGAGTCCTAGAAACGCGTTTTAGATGTTTCATAAGTTCATCAAACTTGTACAAAGCTCATTGAGACGCTTATAAGCACTCATGTTGCATGAAACTTGGTTTAGAGTCCTAGAAACCGCGTTGTTAGATGTTTCATAAGTTTTTCAAACTTGTACAAAGCTCATTGAGACACTTATAAGCACTCATGTTGCATGAAACTTGGTTTAGAGTCTTAGAAATCGCGTTGTTAGATATTTCATAAGTTCGTCAAACCATTACAAAGCTCATTGAGACACTTATAAGCACTCATGTTGCATGAAACTTTGTGTAGATTCCTAGAAACTCGTTGTTAGGTGTTTCATAAGTTCGTCAAACTTGTACAAAGCTCATTGAGACACTTATAAGCAGTTATGTTGCATGAAACTTGGTTTAGAGTCCTAGAAACGCGTTGTTAGATGTTTCATAAGTTCGTCAAACAAGTACAAAGCTCATTGAGACACTTATAAGCACTCATGTTGCATGAAACTTGGTTAAGAGTCCTAGAAACGCGTTGTTAGATGTTTCATAAGTTCGTCAAACTTGTACAAAGCTCATTGAGACACTTATAAGCACTCATGTGGAATGAAACCTGGTTTAGAGTCCTAGAAACGTGTTGTTAGATGTTTCATAAGTTTGTCAAACCAGTACAAAGCTCATTGAGACACTTATAAGGACTCATGTTGCATGAAACTTGGTTTAGAATCCTAGAAACGCGTTGTTCAATGTTTCATAAGTTCGTCAAACTAGTACAAAGCTCATTGAGACACTTATAAGCACTCATGTTGCATGAAACTTGGTTTAGAGTCTTAGAAACGAGTTGTTAGATGTTTCATAAGTTCGTCAAACTAGTACAAAGCTCATTGAGAAACTTATAAGCACTCATGTTGAATGAAACTTGGTTTAGAGTCCTAGAAACGCGTTGTTAGATGTTTCATAAGTTGGTCAAACTTGTACAAAGCTCATTGAGACACTTATAAGCACTCATGTTGCATGAAACTTGGTTTAGAGTCCTAGAAACCGCGTTGTTAGATGTTTCATAAGTTCGTCAAACTAATAAAAAGCTCATTGAGACACTTATAAGCACTCACGTTGCATGAAACTTGGTTTAGAGTCCTAGAAACGCTTTGTTAGATGTTTCATAAGTTCGTCAAACTTGTACAAAGCTCATTAAGACGCTTATAAGCCCTCATGTTGCATGAAACTTGGTTTAGAGTCCTAGAAACTGCGTTGTTAGATGTTTCATAAGTTCGTCAAACTAGTACAAAGCTCATTGAGACACTTATATGCACTCATGTTGCATGAAACTTTGTTTAGATTCCTAGAAACCGCATTGTTAGATATTTCATAAGTTCGTCAGCCTAGTACAAAGCTCATTGAGACACTTATAAGCACTCATGTTGAATGAAACTTGGTTTAGAGTCCTAGAAACGCGTTGTAAGATGTTTCATAAGTTCGTAAAACTAGTACAAAGCTCATTGAGACACTTATAAGCACTCATGTTGAATGAAACTGGGTTTAGAGTCCTAGAAATGTGTTGTTAGATGTTTCATAAGTTCGTCAAACTAGTACAAAGCTTATTGAGACACTTATAAGCACTCATGTTGCATAGAAACGCGTTTTTAGACGCTTTAGAGTCCTAGAAACGCGTTTTTAGACGCTTATAAGCACTCATGTTGAATGAAACTTGGTTTAGAGTCCTAGAAACGCGTTGTTAGATGTTTCATAAGTTCGTAAAACTAGTACAAAGCTCATTGAGACACTTATAAGCACTCATGTCGAATGAAACTTGGTTTAGAGTCCTAGAAACGCGTTGTTAGATGTTTCATAAGTTCGTCAGCCTAGTACAAAGCTCATTGAGACACTTATAAGCACTCATGTTGAATGAAACTTGGTTTAGAGTCCTAGAAACGCGTTGTTAGATGTTTCATAAGTTCGTAAAACTAGTACAAAGCTCATTGAGACACTTATAAGCACTCATGTTGAATGAAACTGGGTTTAGAGTCCTAGAAATGCGTTGTTAGATGTTTCATAAGTTGGTCAAACTAGTACAAAGCTTATTGAGACACTTATAAGCACTCATGTTGCATGAAACTTTGTTTAGAGTCCTAGAAACGCGTTTTAGATGTTTCATAAGTTCATCAAACTTGTACAGAGCTCATTGAGACGCTTATAAGCACTCATGTTGCATGAAACTTGGTTTAGAGTCCTAGAAACGCGTTTTAGATGTTTCATAAGTTCATCAAACTTGTACAAAGCTCATTGAGACGCTTATAAGCACTCATGTTGCACGAAACTTGGTTTAGAGTCCTAGAAACCACGTTGTTAGATGTTTCATAAGTTTTTCAAACTTGTACAAAGCTCATTGAGACACTTATAAGCACTCATGTTGCATGAAACTTGGTTTAGAGTCCTAGAAACGCGTTGTTAGATGTTTCATAAGTTCGTCAAACAAGTACAAAGCTCATTGAGACACTTATAAGCACTCATGTTGCATGAAACTTGGTTTAGAGTCCTAGAAACGCGTTGTTAGATGTTTCATAACTTCGTCAAACTTGTACAAAGCTCATTGAGACACTTATAAGCACTCATGTGGAATGAAACTTGGTTTAGAGTCCTAGAAACGTGTTGTTAGATGTTTCATAAGTTTGTCAAACCAGTACAAAGCTCATTGAGACACTTATAAGCACTCATGTTGCATGAAACTTGGTTTAGAGTCCTAGAAACGCGTTGTTCGATGTTTCATAAGTTCGTCAAACTAGTACAAAGCTCATTGAGACACTTATAAGCACTCATGTTGCATGAAACTTGGTTTAGAGTCTTAGAAAAGAGTTGTTAGATGTTTCATAAGTTCGTCAAACTAGTACAAAGCTCATTGAGACACTTATAAGCACTCATGTTGAATGAAACTTGGTTTAGAGTCCTTGAAACGCGTTGTTAGATGTTTCATAAGTTGTCAAACTTGTACAAAGCTCATTGAGACACTTATAAGCACTCATGTTGCATGAAACTTGGTTTAGAGTCCTAGAAACCGCGTTGTTAGATGTTTCATAAGTTCGTCAAACTAGTAAAAAGCTCATTGAGACACTTATAAGCACTCATGTTGCATGAAACTTGGTTTAGAGTCCTAGAAACGCTTTGTTAGATGTTTCATAAGTTCTTCAAACTTGTACAAAGCTCATTGAGACGCTTATAAGCCCTCATATTGCATGAAACTTGGTTTAGAGTCCTAGAAATGCGTTGTTAGATGTTTCATAAGTTCGTCAAACTAGTACAAAGCTCATTGAGACACTTATAAGCACTCATGTTGAATGAAACTGGGTTTAGAGTCCTAGAAATGCGTTGTTAGATGTTTCATAAGTTCGTCAAACTAGTACAAAGCTTATTGAGACACTTATAAGCACTCATGTTGCATGAAACTTTGTTTAGAGTCCTAGAAACGCGTTTTAGATGTTTCATAAGTTCATCAAACTTGTACAAAGCTCATTGAGACGCTTATAAGCACTCATGTTGCATGAAACTTGGTTTAGAGTCCTAGAAACGCGTTTTAGATGTTTCATAAGTTCATCAAACTTGTACAAAGCTCATTGAGACGCTTATAAGCACTCATGTTGCACGAAACTTGGTTTAGAGTCCTAGAAACCGCGTTGTTAGATGTTTCATAAGTTTTTCAAACTTGTACAAAGCTCATTGAGACACTTATAAGCACTCATGTGGAATGAAACTTGGTTTAGAGTCCTAGAAACGTGTTGTTAGATGTTTCATAAGTTTGTCAAACCAAGTACAAAGCTCATTGAGACACTTATAAGCATTCATGTTGCATGAAACTTGGTTTAGAGTCCTAGAAACGCGTTTTTCGATGTTTCATAAGTTCGTCAAACTAGTACAAAGCTCATTGAGACACTTATAATCACTCATGTTGCATGAAACTTGGTTTAGAGTCTTAGAAAAGAGTTGTTAGATGTTTCATAAGTTCGTCAAACTAGTACAAAGCTCATTGAGACACTTATAAGCACTCATGTTGAATGAAACTTGGTTTAGAGTCCTAGAAACGCGTTGTTAGATGTTTCATAAGTTGGTCAAACTTGTACAAAGCTCATTGAGACACTTATAAGCACTCATGTTGCATGAAACTTGGTTTAGAGTCCTAGAAACCGCGTTGTTAGATGTTTCATAAGTTCGTCAAACTAGTAAAAAGCTCATTAAGACACTTATAAGCACTCATGTTGCATGAAACTTGGTTTAGAGTCCTAGAAACGCTTTGTTAGATGTTTCATAAGTTCTTCAAACTTGTACAAAGCTCATTGAGACGCTTATAAGCCCTCATATTGCATGAAACTTGGTTTAGAGTCCTAGAAATGCGTTGTTAGATGTTTCATAAGTTCGTCAAACTAGTACAAAGCTCATTGAGACACTTATAAGCACTCATGTTGAATGAAACTGGGTTTAGAGTCCTAGAAATGCGTTGTTAGATGTTTCATAACTTCGTCAAACTAGTACAAAGCTTATTGAGACACTTATAAGCACTCATGTTGCATGAAACTTTGTTTAGAGTCCTAGAAACGCGTTTTAGATGTTTCATAAGTTCATCAAACTTGTACAAAGCTCATTGAGACGCTTATAAGCACTTATGTTGCATGAAACTTGGTTTAGAGTCCTAGAAACGCGTTTTAGATGTTTCATAAGTTCATCAAACTTGTACAAAGCTCATTGAGACGCTTATAAGCACTCATGTTGCACGAAACTTGGTTTAGAGTCCTAGAAACCGCGTTGTTAGATGTTTCATAAGTTTTTCAAACTTGTACAAAGCTCATTGAGACACTTATAAGCACTCATGTGGAATGAAACTTGGTTTAGAGTCCTAGAAACGTGTTGTTAGATGTTTCATAAGTTTGTCAAACCAGTACAAAGCTCATTGAGACACTTATAAGCATTCATGTTGCATGAAACTTGGTTTAGAGTCCTAGAAACGCGTTTTTCGATGTTTCATAAGTTCGTCAAACTAGTACAAAGCTCATTGAGACACTTATAAGCACTCATGTTGCATGAAACTTGGTTTAGAGTCTTAGAAAAGAGTTGTTAGATGTTTCATAAGTTCGTCAAACTAGTACAAAGCTCATTGAGACACTTATAAGCACTCATGTTGAATGAAACTTGGTTTAGAGTCCTAGAAACGCGTTGTTAGATGTTTCATAAGTTGGTCAAACTTGTACAAAGCTCATTGAGACACTTATAAGCACTCATGTTGCATGAAACTTGGTTTAGAGTCCTAGAAACCGCGTTGTTAGATGTTTCATAAGTTCGTCAAACTAGTAAAAAGCTCATTAAGACACTTATAAGCACTCATGTTGCATGAAACTTGGTTTAGAGTCCTAGAAACGCTTTGTTAGATGTTTCATAAGTTCGTCAAACTTGTACAAAGCTCATTGAGACGCTTATAAGCCCTCATGTTGCATGAAACTTGGTTTAGAGTCCTAGAAACTGCGTTGTTAGATGTTTCATAAGTTCGGCAAACTAGTACAAAGCTCATTGAGACACTTATATGCACTCATGTTGCATGAAACTTGGTTTAGATTCCTAGAAACCGCGTTGTTAGATGTTTCATAAGTTCGTCAGCCTAGTACAAAGCTCATTGAGACACTTATAAGCACTCATGTTGCATGAAACTTGGTTTAGAGTCCTAGAAACGCGTTGTTAGATGTTTCATAAGTTCGTCAAACAAGTACAAAGCTCATTGAGACACTTATAAGCACTCATGTTGCATGAACCTTGGTTTAGAGTCCTAGAAACGCGTTGTTAGATGTTTCAAAAGTTCGTCAAACTTGTACAAAGCTCATTGAGACACTTATAAGCACTCATGTGGAATGAAACTTGGTTTAGAGTCCTAGAAACGCGTTGTTAGATGTTTCATAAGTTTGTCAAACTAGTACAAAGCTCATTGAGACACTTATAAACACTCATGTTGCATGAAACTTGGTTTAGAGTCCTAGAAACGCGTTGTTCGATGTTTCATAAGTTCGTCAAACTAGTACAAAGCTCATTGAGACACTTATAAGCACTCATGTTGCATGAAACTTGGTTTAGAGTCTTAGAAACGAGTTGTTAGATGTTTCATAAGTTCGTCAAACTAGTACAAAGGTCATTGAGACACTTATAAGCACTCATGTTGAATGAAACTTGGTTTAGAGTCCTAGAAACGCGTTGTTAGATGTTTCATAAGTTCGTCAAACTTGTACAAAGCTCATTGAGACGCTTATAAGCCCTCATGTTGCATGAAACTTGGTTTAGAGTCCTAGAAACCGCGTTGTTAGATGTTTCATAAGTTCGTCAAACTTGTACAAAGCTCATTGAGACACTTATAAGCACTCATGTTGCATGAAACTTGGTTTAGAATCTTAGAAACCACGTTGTTAGATGTTTCATAAGTTCGTTAAACTAGTACAAAGCTCATTGAGACACATATAAGAACTCATGTTGCATGAAACTTCGTTTAGAGTCCTAGAAACCGCGTTGTTAGATGTTTCATAAGTTCGTCAAACTAGTACAAAGCTCATTGAGACAGTTATAAGCACTCATGTTGCATGAAACTTTGTTTAGAGTCCTAGAAACGCTTTGTTAGATGTTTAATAAGTTCGTCAAACTTGTACAAAGCTCCTTGAGACGCTTATAAGCACTCATGTTGCATGAAACTTCGTTTAGAGTCCTAGAAACCACGTTGTTAGATGTTTCATAAGTTCGTCAAACTAGTACAAAGCTCATTGAGACAGTTATAAGCACTCATGTTGCATGAAACTTTGTTTAGAGTCCTAGAAACGCTTTGTTAGATGTTTAATAAGTTCGTCAAAATAGTAAAAAGCTCATTGAGACACTTCTAAGCACTCATGTTGCATGAAACTTGGTTTAGAGTACTAGAAACGCTTTGTTAGATGTTTAATAAGTTCGTCAAACTTGTACAAAGCTCATTGAGACGCTTATAAGCACTCATGTTGCATGAAACTTGGTTTAGAGTCCTAGAAACCGCGTTGTTAGATGTTTCATAAGTTCGTCAAACTTGTACAAAGCTCATTGAGACACTTATAAGCACTCATGTTGCATGAAACTTGGTTTAGAATCTTAGAAACCGCGTTGTTAGATGTTTCATAACTTCGTTAAATAGTACAAAGATCATTGAGACACCTATAAGCCCTCATGTTGCATGAAACTTCATTTAGAGTCCTAGAAACCGCGTTGTTAGATGTTTCATAAGTTCGTCAAACTAGTACAAAGCTCATTGAGACAGTTATATGCACTCATGTTGCATGAAACTTTGTTTAGAGTCCTAGAAACGCGTTGTTAGATGTTTCATAAGTTCGTCAAACAACTACAAAGCTCATTGAGACACTTATAAGCACTCATGTTGCATGAAACTAGGTTTAGAGTCCTAGAAACGCGTTGTTAGATGTTTCATAAGTTCGTCAAACTTGTACAAAGCTCATTGAGACACTTATAAGCACTTATGTTGCATGAAACTTGGTTTAGAGTCTTAGAAATCGCGTTGTTAGATATTTCATAAGTTCGTGAAACCATTACAAAGCTCATTGAGACACTTATAAGCACTCATGTTGCATGAAACTTTGTGTAGAGTCCTAGAACCGCGTTGTTAGGTGTTTCATAAGTTCGTCAAACTTGTACAAAGCTCATTGAGACACTTATAAGCACTTATGTTGCATGAAACTTTGTTTAGAGTCCTAGAAACGCGTTGTTAGATGTTTCATAAGTTCGTCAAACAAGTACAAAGCTCATTGAGACACTTATAAGCACTCATGTTGCATGAAACTTGGTTTAGAGTCCTAGAAACGCGTTGTTAGATGTTTCATAAGTTCGTCAAACTTGTACAAAGCTCATTGAGACACTTATAAGCAATCATGTGGAATGAAACCTGGTTTAGAGTCCTAGAAACGTGTTGTTAGATGTTTCATAAGTTTGTCAAACCAGTACAAAGCTCATTGAGACACTTATAAGCACTCATGTTGCATGAAACTTGGTTTAAAGTCCTAGAAACGCGTTGTTCGATGTTTCATAAGTTCGTCAAACTAGTACAAAGCTCATTGAGACACTTATAAGCACTCATGTTGCATGAAACTTGGTTTAGAGTCTTAGAAACGAGTTGTTAGATGTTTCATAAGTTCGTCAAACTAGTACAAAGCTCATTGAGAAACTTATAAGCACTCATGTTGTATGAAACTTGGTTTAGAGTCCTAGAAACGCGTTGTTAGATGTTTCATAAGTTGGTCAAACTTGTACAAAGCTCATTGAGACACTTATAAGCACTCATGTTGCATGAAACTTGGTTTAGAGTCCTAGAAACCGCGTTGTTAGATGTTTCATAAGTTCGTCAAACTAGTAAAAAGTTCATTGAGACACTTATAAGCACTCATGTTGCTTGAAACTTGGTTTAGAGTCCTAGAAACACTTTGTTAGATGTTTCATAAGTTCGTCAAACTTGTACAAAGCTCATTGAGACGCTTATAAGCCCTCAAGTTGCATGAAACTTGGTTTAGAGTCCTAGAAACTGCGTTGTTAAATGTTTCATAAGTTCGTCAAACTAGTACAAAGCTCATTGAGACACTTTTATGCACTCATGTTGCATGAAACTTGGTTTAGATTCCTAGAAACCGCGTTGTTAGATGTTTCATAAGTTCGTCAGCCTAGTACAAAGCTCATTGAGACACTTATAAGCACTCATGTTGAATGAAACTGGGTTTAGAGTCCTAAAAATGCGTTGTTAGATGTTTCATAAGTTCGTCAAACTAGTACAAAGCTTATTGAGACAGTTATAAGCACTCATGTTGCATGAAACTTGGTTTAGAGTCCTAGAAACGCGTTTTTAGACGCTTATAAGCACTCATGTTGCATGAAACTTGGTTTAGAGTCCTAGAAACCGCGTTGTTAGATGTTTCATAAGTTTTTCAAACTTGTACAAAGCTCATTGAGACGCTTATAAGCACTCATGTTGCATGAAACTTGGTTTAGAGTCTTAGAAATCGCGTTGTTAGATGTTTCATAAGTTCGTCAAACCAGTACAAAGCTCATTGAGACAGTTATAAGCACTCATGTTGCATGAAACTTTGTGTAGAGTCCTAGAAACGCGTTGTTAGGTGTTTCATAAGTTCGTCAAACTTGTACAAAGCGCATTGAGACACTTATAAGCACTCATGTTGCATGAAACTTGGTTTAGAGTTCTAGAAACGCATTGTTAGATGTTTCATAAGTTCGTCAAACAAGTACAAAGCTCATTGAGACACTTATAAGCACTCATGTTGCATGAAACTTGGTTTAGAGTCCTAGAAACGCGTTGTTAGATGTTTCATAAGTTCGTCAAACTTGTACAAAGCTCATTGAGACACTTATAAGTGTTGGAATTCGAGTATAAGGATGAGAGAATCATGAGCTTGTGAGGCTCGAAGAGTAATGGGAGAATCCGTGAGAGTTTGTATTAATGTAGAAGAGAGGATATACCTCCTTAATGTTTACAATAGAGCTTGCACAGCTTATATAGAGATTACAATGGCATATAGCCGTTTAGAGATAAGAGAGAGTGTGTAACGGCTATATTTGTTCAAATGTATCGGCCAAGTGTGGCCGATATGATCCGACCGATATGAGCCAGATCCGACCGTTGGGAGAACGCAGTTTGAATGTATCGGCCAAGTGTGGCCGATATACTTGACCGATACAAGTCTTTCTCTTAGCCATATCGACTTCATCTTGTATCGGTTACTCTAGACCGGTACACCTTACCGATATAGGTCTCGCCACTTTGTATCGGTCACATTCTTGACCGATACCTTTGGTCGATACTCCACATCTTGTCATCTTCATATGTTTTGACATAATGCCCTTATGGGTTACCATTAGTCTCAACACTCCCCCTCAAGCTTAGCCTAATGAAATGGCTAAGATTGGAAATCGCTTAGACAAACCTCATTAAAACCCTTAGTAAGCAAAACCACTTGGGATAAAAGCATTACTAAGGGGAAAAAGAGTGTAAGTCTTTGCAATAGGGGTCTTCTTAATCTTGGCCTTTATCTTCTTGACTTGGCCGAAACTCCCCCTTAAGATAGAACCGGTTTGATCTTCTTGACTTTGCCGTGTTCTTCAATGAGGGTTCTTTGGATACTTGATTTGGTCTTCACGGTTTGTTCTTCACAAACTTTGGTGTGAGACTTTGATTTGATTCCTTTCCACGGCTTTGTTCTTCACAAGCTTGGGTGTGGATTTTGACCGAACACTCATGGCTTCCTCCTTTCTTCTCTTGATTTTTCCTTGATGGCATTCTTCTTGTCATTCAAGCAACCGAGAATGATCACTTGGCTCTCACTTCTTTTAACCTTCAAAGGATTCAAGAAAGGTGTAAAGCTTAGTGAAAGGGTTAACTTGATACGCTTAGATAGAAATGCACATAAGAAGCTTAAGTCTAGATGCAACTAATAAACCAATGAGTAATTTTGTTATTTAAACCTAAGTTCTTTAACAAATTTCAAATGATTTTATTTAGGCCTAATAGACTAAACAACTTTTAACAAGGGCAATGATTAGATTCATCAAGAACTAAGCAAGATTATGTGATGCGGCTCTAGTTCTTATGAGAATACGGATCATAATAAAGAGAGAGTGTTAAGGGACAGCCTTTAGTTTGTAGAGGAATGACTTGTCCTTGTAGTCGCATCTAGGTTTGAGCTTTGGCTTCTTCTTGAAGTCTTGCTTTCTTCTTTGTGCGGTTGGAACAAGGATTTGTCGGAGTATTTTGGCTTATCTCTTGATAGATGCATAAGCCGAGTAACAAGATTAGGCCTTGCACTTGGTAGTTGCTTTGGCCGATAGTGAGTAGAGCCGATTGTACTTGGCCGAGCCTAGTGTTGATGATGATGATGGTCTTGCTTCTTGTAGAGACTTGACCGAATGATTGATGAGAGCTCTTTACATCTTGGGACACTTTAGCATTCTCCAAGTGCATTTAGCCAAATGATGATTCTTCTTTGTTCCAAAGAAACTTTGGCCTTGTATCTTGTTGGTACTTAAGCCGATATGGATTGGTTGTGGAGGCTTCGTCCTTCTTGGTACTTTAGCCGAGAATGAGAGCTTTGTATTGACTTCGTCCTTCTTGGTACTTTAGTCAATACTTAGCCGGATTGGTGGTAGTGGCGGCTTAGTCCTTCTTGATACTTTGGCCGGGAGTGATGGATGATGAAATGGATAGATGAAGCTTTGCACTTTTGGTGAAGATGCTTTAGCCGCTTTGAGTGATTCTCCAAATTGATCATGAAGGAAGATATGTGATTTAACACTTTCTTTTCCCCCTTATGATCAAGATGGAGTAATCCCTTGATTGTTTGGTTCCTTTCTCGGCTTTGTTCTTCACAAGCTTGGTGAGAAAGGGTTCTCATCTTCTCTTTGGAAACCTTCCTTTGCACTTCTATTACCCTTTACCTCCTCTTTTATTTTCACATTTTCTAGTCACATAGCAATGCCTAGGGATTCTCATTGTTGATTCCTTGCTTGACTTTTAGAGATGATGATCCTACATCATCACAAAGATCAAAGGGAGTTTAATAACAATGGTAATCGGCAATGTTAGTGACATACTTGAAATACAAACCACTTAACTACTAGAACCAAGTACAAGGGAGGAAAAACAAGGAGAGCTTAAGCCTTAGATCAATAAATTCCCTAAGACATTTGACTAAGCTCGAGTATATATGTATCCTACCACAAGTTCAAGGTCTAGTTCTAGTTTCCATGGTTTGCACACAATTAATCCGAGAGGTTCAAAGCAAATAACAATTATAGACAATTATAGATAGTTAAGGTTTTAGAATTGGCCCTTTTTGGTTTGGTTCCTTGAGATGATGGTCATTGAGAAATTCTCTTGTTTGCTTCTTTACCTACACATAGATTCAAGTTAGCAACAAGGGACCATGGTCTTTTGTGCACAATGGCGGACCATGATCTTAAAACATAGATCATCACTCCATCTTCACCTTATATAGATGTTAATGTAGTGAATCATTTCCCCATGAGTCTAAAGATGGATTCATCATGACCCTTTAAAGTATCACCTTTCAAGTGGTCATGGATCTCTTTATAGACTCATGTTAGCCGAGGTTATGAAGGATTCATCAAGCTCTCGGTGTTTTATTAACACTTATGGAGGCTTGGTTCTCTTCCCTCTAAGAGAGTTTTGGATACCATAGACCTTAAGAGCTTTATCACAAGCGGGTCTTGGTACCTTACCCTTTTGATTAAACCGAAGATCTTTTGGATTAACCAAGGTTTGAAATTCACTTAGCCTTTCACCAAGATTCAAACCACTTCACCAAACAAGGACTAGTGGTTTGGTCTTGGACAAAGACATAAGTGAACCTTGTATCCTAGATCTTAAATTTGGACCAAGAACATGCTTTTAAACCGAAACTTTCATGGTATTGGATTCATCATGGTTCTTTTAGAAGCCATGGTTCTCATCCATTAGTCTTGGGTTAGACAAGGACCTTAAAGAACAATACAACCAAAACTATCATGTAGCTAAACCTTGTTGATTTATGCTAACAATGATTGTGTTTTGATTGTCTTGTACTTACCAAGGAAATTGGATTCAACATGTCCTTTACTCACTAAGAGTTAGGCGGATCATGGTTCACTTTCCAAAGGTCTTGTTTGAAGCATAAAAGGAAAGAGTTTTGGATTCATCAAGTGGCTTTGGACTCCTAAGAGTGAGCACACAAGGTTCACAAACCCTTTTGACTCGCAAGTTTCAAGTTTTGTTCTTGAATACTTGTTCATAGTCTAAACATGCCTAAGCAAAGTCCGATATGGATCTCAACATGGTTCCCTTTGGAGTCATAAGAGTGGGGAATCCATGGTTCTCATCCTCTTTGCTTTCGGCTTCTAAAAGTGCCTAAGCTTAGATGGCCTTGGATCTCAACATGGTTCCCTTTGGACTCATAAGAGTGGGGAATCCATGGTTCTCATCCTCTATGCTTTCGGCTTCCAAAACAACGCCTAAGCTTAGATGGTCTTGGATTCAACATGGTTCCCTTTGGACTCATAAGAGTGGGGAATCCATGGTTCTCATCCTCTATGCTTTTGGCTAAAAGAAACTATAGAGTGTTGGATTCAACGAGTTATTTGTTCTTAAAGGAGACAATAACAAGGTTCTCTAACTCTTTTAGCTCCCAAGTTTCAAGCTTTGATGCTTTGAATACTTGTTCATTGCTTATATGCCTAGGCTATTTGGATTCATCAATGTCCCTTTTGAACTCATAAGAGTGAGGGAACAATGATTCTCATCCACTAACTTTCGGCCTAACAAGGATCTTTAAGAACAACTCAACCAAAAACATCAT
The DNA here is from genome assembly GCA_963556525.1 of Cochlearia excelsa. Classification (NCBI taxonomy): domain Eukaryota; kingdom Viridiplantae; phylum Streptophyta; class Magnoliopsida; order Brassicales; family Brassicaceae; genus Cochlearia; species Cochlearia excelsa. The sequence continues at coordinate 830,428 of CAUVZT010000027.1, read as the reverse complement.
GGAGCTAAATCCATTGATTTATGCTCACTATGATTCGGTTTTGATTGAATTGTTCTTGAAAGGAGCTTGGATTCAACATGTCTCTTTACTCATTAAGAGACAAAGAGATCATGGTTCACTTCCTAAGAGGAGAATTGATTCACCAAGATCTTAGTGCTCTAATCAAGCGGATCTTGGTCATTCCTCTTCTCCCCTAGATCCTTGTGTTTATAAGCAAATTAAAGAGAGGAGAATAGCGGAAGCGACTTACCTATGGGTCTCAAGAGCTTCGCTCTGATACCATGTTGGAATTCGAGTATAAGGATGAGAGAATCATGAGCTTGTGAGGCTCGAAGAGTAATGGGAGAATCCGTGAGAGTTTGTATTAATGTAGAAGAGAGGATATACCTCCTTAATGTTTACAATAGAGCTTGCACAGCTTATATAGATGGATTAGCCAATGGCATATAGCCGTTTAGAGATAAGAGAGAGTGTGTAACGGCTATATTTGTTCAAATGTATCGGCCAAGTGTGGCCGATATGATCTGACCGATATGAGCCAGATCCGACCGTTGGGAGAACGCAGTTTGAATGTATCGGCCAAGTGTGGCCGATATACTTGACCGATACAAGTCTTTCTCTTAGCCATATCGACTTCATCTTGTATCGGTTACTCTAGACCGGTAGACCTTACCGATATAGGTCTCGCCACTTTGTATCGGTCACATTCTTGACCGATACCTTTGGTCGATACTCCACATCTTGTCATCTTCATATGTTTTGACATAATGCCCTTATGGGTTACCATTAGTCTCAACAATAAGCACTCATGTGGAATGAAACTTGGTTTAGAGTCCTAGAAACGCGTTGTTAGATGTTTAATAAGTTTGTCAAACTAGTACAAAGCTAATTGAGACACTTATAAGCACTCATGTTGCATGAAACTTGGTTTAGAGTCCTTCAAACGCGTTGTTCGATGTTTCATAAGTTCGTCAAACTAGTACAAAGCTCATTGAGACACTTATATGCACTCATGTTGCATGAAACTTGGTTTAGATTCCTAGAAACCGCGTTGTTAGATGTTTCATAAGTTCGTCAGCCTAGTACAAAGCTCATTGAGACACTTATAAGAACTCATGTTGAATGAAACTTGGTTTAGAGTCCTAGAAACGCGTTTTAAGATGTTTCATAAGTTCGTAAAACTAGTACAAAGCTCATTGAGACACTTATAAGCACTCATGTTGAATGAAACTGGATTTAGAGTCCTAAAAATGCGTTGTTAGATGTTTCATAAGTTCGTCAAACTAGTACAAAGCTTATTGAGACACTTATAAGCACTCATGTTGCATGAAACTTGGTTTAGAGTCCTAGAAACGCGTTTTTAGACGCTTATAAGCACTCATGTTGCATGAAACTTGGTTTAGAGTCCTAGAAACCGCGTTGTTAGATGTTTCATAAGTTTTTCAAACTTGTACAAAGCTCATTGAGACGCTTATAAGCACTCATGTTGCATGAAACTTGGTTTAGAGTCTTAGAAATCGCGTTGTTAGATGTTTCATAAGTTCGTCAAACCAGTACAAAGCTCATTGAGACAGTTATAAGCACTCATGTTGCATGAAACGTTGTGTAGAGTCCTAGAAACGCGTTGTTAGGTGTTTCATAAGTTCGTCAAACTTGTACAAAGCTCATTGAGACACTTATAAGCACTCATGTTGCATGAAACTTGGTTTAGAGTTCTAGAAACGCATTGTTAGATGTTTCATAAGTTCGTCAAACAAGTACAAAGCTCATTGAGACACTTATAAGCACTCATGTTGCATGAAACTTGGTTTAGAGTCCTAGAAACGCGTTGTTAGATGTTTCATAAGTTCGTCAAACAAGTACAAAGCTCATTGAGACACTTATAAGCACTCATGTTGCATGAAACTTGGTTTAGAGTCCTAGAAACCTCGTTGTTAGATGTTTCATAAGTTTTTCAAACTTGTACAAAGCTCATTGAGACGCTTATAAGCACTCATGTTGCATGGAACTTGGTTTAGAGTCTTAGAAATCGCGTTGTTAGATGTTTCATAAGTTCGTCAAACCAGTACAAAGCTCATTGAGATAGTTATAAGCACTCATGTTGCATGAAACTTTGTGTAGAGTCCTAGAAACGCATTGTTAGGTGTTTCATAAGTTCGTCAAACTTGTACAAAGCTCATTAAGACACTTATAAGCACTCATGTTGCATGAAACTTGGTTTAGAGTTCTAGAAACGCATTGTTAGATGTTTCATAAGTTCGTCAAACAAGTACAAAGCTCATTGAGACAGTTATAAGCACTCATGTTGCATGAAACTTTGTTTAGAGTCCTAGCAACACGTTGTTAGATGTTTTATAAGTTCGTCAAACAAGTACTAAGCTCATTGAGACACTTATAAGCACTCATGTTGCATAAAACTTGGTTTAGAGTCCTAGAAACGAGTTGTTAGAAGTTTCATAAATTCGTAAAACTTGTACAAAGCTCATTGAGACACTTATAAGCACTCATGTGGAATGAAACTTGGTTTAGAGTCCTAGAAACGCATTGTTAGATGTTTCATAAGTTTTTCAAACTAGTACAAAGCTCATTGAGACACTTATAAGCATTGATGTTGCATGAAACTTGGTTTAGAGTCCTAGAAACGCGTTGTTCGATATTTCATAAGTTCGTCAAACTAGTACAAATCTCATTGAGACACTTATAAGCACTCATGTTGGATGAAACTTGGTTTAGAGTCCTAGAAAATGCGTTGTTAGATGTTTCATAAGTTCGTCAAACTAGTACAAAGCTCATTGAGACACATATAAGCACTCATGTTGCATGAAACTTGGTTTAGAGTCCTAGAAACCGCGTTGTTAGTTGTTTCATATGTTTGTAAAACTTGTACAAAGCTCATTGATACACTTATAAGCACTCATGTTGCATGAAACTTGGTTTAGAGTCCTAGAAACGCGTTGTTAGATATTTCATAAGTTCGTAAAACTTGTACAAAGCTCATTGAGACACTTATAAGCACTCATGTGGAATGAAACTTGGTTTAGAGTCCTAGAAACGCGTTGTTAGATGTTTCATAAGTTTGTCAAACTAGTACAAAGCTCATTGAGACAATTATAAGCACTCATGTTGCATGAAACTTGGTTTAGAGTCCTAGAAACGCGTTGTTAGATGTTTCATAAGTTCGTAAAACTTGTACAAAGCTCATTGAGACACTTATAAGCACTCATGTGGAATGAAACTTGGTTTAGAGTCCTAGAAACGCGTTGTTAGATGTTTCATAAGTTTGTCAAACTAGTACAAAGCTCATTGAGACACTTATAAGCACTCATGTTGCATGAAACTTGGTTTAAAGTCCTAGAAACGCTTTGTTAGATGTTTCATAAGTTCGTCAAACTTGTACAAAGCTCATTGAGACAATTATAAGCACTCATGTACAAAGCTTGGTTTAGAGTCATTGAGGAACTTATAAGCTTTTATATTGCATGAAACTTGGTTTAGAGTCCTAGAAACGAGTTGTTAGATGTTTCATAAGTTCGTCAAACTTATACAAAGCTCATTGAGATACTTATAAACACTCATGTTGCATGAAACTTGGTTTAGAGTCCTAGAAACACGTTGTTAGATGTTTCATAAGTTCGTAAAACTTGTACAAAGCTCATTGAGACACTTATAAGCACTCATGTGGAATGAAACTTGGTTTAGAGCCATAGAAACGCGTTGTTAGATGTTTCATAAGTTTGTCAAACTAGTACAAAGCTCATTGAGACAATTATAAGCACTCATGTTGCATGAAACTTGGTTTAGAGTCCTAGAAACGCGTTGTTCGATGTTTCGTAACTTCGTAAAACTAGTACAAAGCTCATTGAGACACTTATAAGAACTCATGTGGAATAAAACTTGGTTTAGAGTCCTAAAAACTGCGTTGTTTGATGTTTCATAAGTTCGTCAAACTAGTACAAAGCTCATTGAGACACCTATATGCACTCATGTTGCATGAAACTTGGTTTAGATTCCTAGAAACCGCGTTGTTAGATGTTTCATAAGTTCGTCAGCCTAGTAGAAAGATCATTGAGACACTTATAAGCACTCATGTTGAATGAAACTTGGTTTAGAGTCCTAGAAACGGGTTGTTAGATGTTTCATAAGTTCATAAAACTAGTACAACACTCATTGAGACACTTATAAGCACTCATGTTGAATGAAACTGGGTTTAGAGTCCTAGAAATGCGTTGTTAGATATTTCATAAGTTCGTCAAACTAGTACAAAGCTTATTGAGACACTTATAAGCACTCATGTTGCATGAAACTTGGTTTAGAGTCCTAGAAACGCGTTTTAGATGTTTCATAAGTTCATCAAACTTGTACAAAGCTCATTGAGACGCTTATAAGCACTCATGTTGCATGAAACTTGGTTTAGAGTCCTAGAAACCGCGTTGTTAGATGTTTCATAAGTTTTTCAAACTAGTACAAAGCTCATTGAGACACATATAAGCACTCATGTTGCATGAAACTTGGTTTAGAGTCCTAGAAACCGCGTTGTTAGTTGTTTCATATGTTTGTAAAACTTGTACAAAGCTCATTGATACACTTATAAGCACTCATGTTGCATGAAACTTGGTTTAGAGTCCTAGAAACGCGTTGTTAGATGTTTCATAAGTTCGTAAAACTTGTACAAAGCTCATTGAGACACTTATAAGCACTCATGTGGAATGAAACTTGGTTTAGAGTCCTAGAAACGCGTTGTTAGATGTTTCATAAGTTTGTCAAACTAGTACAAAGCTCATTGAGACAATTATAAGCACTCATGTTGCATGAAACTTGGTTTAGAGTCCTAGAAACGCGTTGTTAGATGTTTCATAAGTTCGTAAAACTTGTACAAAGCTCATTGAGACACTTATAAGCACTCATGTGGAATGAAACTTGGTTTAGAGTCCTAGAAACGCGTTGTTAGATGTTTCATAAGTTTGTCAAACTAGTACAAAGCTCATTGAGACACTTATAAGCACTCATGTTGCATGAAACTTGGTTTAAAGTCCTAGAAACGCTTTGTTAGATGTTTCATAAGTTCGTCAAACTTGTACAAAGCTCATTGAGACAATTATAAGCACTCATGTACAAAGCTCATTGAGGAACTTATAAGCTTTTATATTGCATGAAACTTGGTTTAGAGTCCTAGAAACGAGTTGTTAGATGTTTCATAAGTTCGTCAAACTTATACAAAGCTCATTGAGATACTTATAAACACTCATGTTGCATGAAACTTGGTTTAGAGTCCTAGAAACACGTTGTTAGATGTTTCATAAGTTCGTAAAACTTGTACAAAGCTCATTGAGACACTTATAAGCACTCATGTGGAATGAAACTTGGTTTAGAGCCATAGAAACGCGTTGTTAGATGTTTCATAAGTTTGTCAAACTAGTACAAAGCTCATTGAGACAATTATAAGCACTCATGTTGCATGAAACTTGGTTTAGAGTCCTAGAAACGCGTTGTTCGATGTTTCGTAACTTCGTAAAACTAGTACAAAGCTCATTGAGACACTTATAAGAACTCATGTGGAATAAAACTTGGTTTAGAGTCCTAAAAACTGCGTTGTTTGATGTTTCATAAGTTCGTCAAACTAGTACAAAGCTCATTGAGACACCTATATGCACTCATGTTGCATGAAACTTGGTTTAGATTCCTAGAAACCGCGTTGTTAGATGTTTCATAAGTTCGTCGGCCTAGTAGAAAGATCATTGAGACACTTATAAGCACTCATGTTGAATGAAACTTGGTTTAGAGTCCTAGAAACGGGTTGTTAGATGTTTCATAAGTTCATAAAACTAGTACAACACTCATTGAGACACTTATAAGCACTCATGTTGAATGAAACTGGGTTTAGAGTCCTAGAAATGCGTTGTTAGATATTTCATAAGTTCGTCAAACTAGTACAAAGCTTATTGAGACACTTATAAGCACTCATGTTGCATGAAACTTGGTTTAGAGTCCTAGAAACGCGTTTTAGATGTTTCATAAGTTCATCAAACTTGTACAAAGCTCATTGAGACGCTTATAAGCACTCATGTTGCATGAAACTTGGTTTAGAGTCCTAGAAACCGCGTTGTTAGATGTTTCATAAGTTTTTCAAACTTGTACAAAGCTCATTGAGACACTTATAAGCACTCATGTTGAATGAAACTTGGTTTAGAGTCTTAGAAATCGCGTTGTTAGATGTTTCATAAGTTCGTCAAACTAGTACAAAGCTCATTGAGATACTTATAAGCACTAATGTTGAATGAAACTTGGTTTAGAGTCCTAGAAACGCGTTGTTAGATGTTTCATAAGTTCGTCAAACTTGTACAAAGCTCATTGATACACTTATAAGCACTGATGTGGAATGAAACTTGGTTTAGAGTCCTAGAAACGCGTTGTTAGATGTTTCATAAGTTCGTCAAACTTGTACAAAGCTCATTGAGACACTTATAAGCACTCATGTTGCATGAAACTTTGTTTAGAGTCCTAGAAACGCGTTGTTAGATGTTTCATAAGTTCGTCAAACTAGTACAAAGCTCATTGAGACACTTATAAGCACTCATGTTGCATGAAACTTGGTTTAGAATCTTAGAAACGAGTTATTAGATGTTTCATAAGTTCGTCAAACTAGTACAAAGCTCATTGAGACACTTATAAGCACTCATGTTGAATGAAACTTGGTTTAGAGTCCTAGAAACGCGTTGTTAGATGTTTCATAAGTTCGTCAAACTAGTAAAAAGCTCATTGAGACACTTATAAGCACTCATGTTGCATGAAACTTGGTTTAGAGTCCTAGAAACGCGTTGTTAGATGTTTCATAAGTTCGTCAAACTAGTTCAAAGCTCAATGAGACACTTATAAGCACTCATGTTGAATGAAACTTGGTTTAGAGTCCTAGAAACGCGTTGTTAGATGTTTCATAAGTTCGTCAAACTTGTACAAAGCTCATTGAGACACTTATAAGCACTCATGTTGCATGAAACTTAGTTTAGAGTCCTAGAAACGCGTTGTTAGATGTTTCATAAGTTTGTCAAACTAGTACAAAGCTCATTGAGACACTTATAAGCACTCATGTTGCATGAAACTTGGGTTAGAGTCTTAGAAACGAGTTGTTAGATGTTTCATAAGTTCGTCAAACTAGTACAAAGTTCATTGAGACACTTATAAGCACTCATGTTGAATGAAACTTTGTTTAGAGTCCTAGAAACGCGTTGTTAGATGTTTCATAAGTTCGTCAAACTATTACAAAGCTCATTGAGACACTTATAAGCACTCATGTGGAATGAAACTTGGTTTAGAGTCTTAGAAACGCGTTGTTAGATGTTTCATAAGTTCGTCAAACTAGTACAAAGCTCATTGAGACACTTATAAGCACTCATGTTGCATGAAACTTGGTTTAGAGTCCTAGAAACGCGTTGTTCGATGTTTCATAAGTTCGTCAAACTAGTAAAAAGCTCATTGAGACACTTATAAGCACTCATGTTGCATGAAACTTGGTTTAGAGTCCTAGAAACGCGTTGTTAGATGTTTCATAAGTTCGTCAAACTAGTTCAAAGCTCAATGAGACACTTATAAGCACTCATGTTGAATGAAACTTGGTTTAGAGTCCTAGAAACGCGTTGTTAGATGTTTCATAAGTTCGTCAAACTTGTACAAAGCTCATTGAGACACTTATAAGCACTCATGTTGCATGAAACTTAGTTTAGAGTCCTAGAAACGCGTTGTTAGATGTTTCATAAGTTTGTCAAACTAGTACAAAGCTCATTGAGACACTTATAAGCACTCATGTTGCATGAAACTTGGGTTAGAGTCTTAGAAACGAGTTGTTAGATGTTTCATAAGTTCGTCAAACTAGTACAAAGCTCATTGAGACACTTATAAGCACTCATGTTGAATGAACTTGGTTTAGAGTCCTAAAAACGCGTTGTTAGATGTTTCATAAGTTCGTCAAACTTGTACAAAGCTCATTGAGAAATTTATAAGCACTCATGTGGAATGAAACTTGGTTTAGAGTCCTAGAAACGCGTTGTTAGATGTTTCATAAGTTTGTCAAACTAGTACAAAGCTCATTGAGACACTTATAAGCACTCATGTTGCGTGAAACTTGGTTTAGAGTCCTAGAAACGCGTTGTTCGATGTTTCATAAGTTCGTCAAACTAGTACAAAGCTCATTGAGACACTTATAAGCACTCATGTTGCATGAAACTTGGTTTAGAGTCTTAGAAACGAGTTGTTAGATGTTTCATAAGTTCGTCAAACTAGTACAAAGCTCATTGAGACACTTATAAGCACTCATGTTGAATGAAACTTGGTTTAGAGTCCTAGAAACGCGTTGTTAGATGTTTTATAAGTTCGTCAAACTTGTACAAAGCTCATTGAGACACTTATAAGCACTCATGTTGCATGAAACTTGGTTTAGAGTCCTAGAAACCGCGTTGTTAGATGTTTCATAAGTTCGTCAAACTAGTACAAAGCTCATTGAGACACTTATAAGCACTCATGTTGCATGAAACTTGGTTTAGAGTCTTAGAAACGAGTTGTTAGATGTTTCATAAGTTCGTCGAACTAGTACAAAGCTCATTGGGACACTTATAAGCACTCATGTTGAATGAAACTTGGTTTAGAGTCCTAGAAACGCGTTGTTAGATGTTTCATAAGTTTGTCAAACTTGTACAAAGCTCATTGAGACACTTATAAGCACTCATGTGGAATGAAACTTGGTTTAGAGTCCTAGAAACGCGTTGTTAGATGTTTCATAAGTTTGTCAAACTAGTACAAAGCTCATTGAGACACTTATAAGCACTCATGTTGCATGAAACTTGGTTTAGAGTCCTAGAAACGCGTTGTTCGATGTTTCATAAGTTCGTCAAACTAGTACAAAGCTCATTGAGACACTTTTAATCACTCATGTTGCATGAAACTTGGTTTAGAGTCTTAGAAACGAGTTGTTAGATGTTTCATAAGTTCGTCAAACTAGTACAAAGCTCATTGAGACACTTATAAGCACTCATGTTGCATGAAACTTGGTTTAGAGTCTTAGAAACGAGTTGTTAGATGTTTCATAAGTTCGTCAAACTAGTACAAAGCTCATTGAGATACTTATAAGCACTAATGTTGAATGAAACTTGGTTTAGAGTCCTAGAAACGCGTTGTTAGATGTTTCATAAGTTCGTCAAACTTGTACAAAGCTCATTGATACACTTATAAGCACTGATGTGGAATGAAACTTGGTTTAGAGTCCTAGAAACGCGTTGTTAGATGTTTCATAAGTTCGTCAAACTTGTACAAAGCTCATTGAGACACTTATAAGCACTCATGTTGCATGAAACTTTGTTTAGAGTCCTAGAAACGCGTTGTTAGATGTTTCATAAGTTCGTCAAACTAGTACAAAGCTCATTGAGACACTTATAAGCACTCATGTTGCATGAAACTTGGTTTAGAATCTTAGAAACGAGTTATTAGATGTTTCATAAGTTCGTCAAACTAGTACAAAGCTCATTGAGACACTTATAAGCACTCATGTTGAATGAAACTTGGTTTAGAGTCCTAGAAACGCGTTGTTAGATGTTTCATAAGTTCGTCAAACTAGTAAAAAGCTCATTGAGACACTTATAAGCACTCATGTTGCATGAAACTTGGTTTAGAGTCCTAGAAACGCGTTGTTAGATGTTTCATAAGTTCGTCAAACTAGTTCAAAGCTCAATGAGACACTTATAAGCACTCATGTTGAATGAAACTTGGTTTAGAGTCCTAGAAACGCGTTGTTAGATGTTTCATAAGTTCGTCAAACTTGTACAAAGCTCATTGAGACACTTATAAGCACTCATGTTGCATGAAACTTAGTTTAGAGTCCTAGAAACGCGTTGTTAGATGTTTCATAAGTTTGTCAAACTAGTACAAAGCTCATTGAGACACTTATAAGCACTCATGTTGCATGAAACTTGGGTTAGAGTCTTAGAAACGAGTTGTTAGATGTTTCATAAGTTCGTCAAACTAGTACAAAGTTCATTGAGACACTTATAAGCACTCATGTTGAATGAAACTTTGTTTAGAGTCCTAGAAACGCGTTGTTAGATGTTTCATAAGTTCGTCAAACTAGTACAAAGCTCATTGAGACACTTATAAGCACTCATGTGGAATGAAACTTGGTTTAGAGTCTTAGAAACGCGTTGTTAGATGTTTCATAAGTTCGTCAAACTAGTACAAAGCTCATTGAGACACTTATAAGCACTCATGTTGCATGAAACTTGGTTTAGAGTCCTAGAAACGCGTTGTTCGATGTTTCATAAGTTCGTCAAACTAGTAAAAAGCTCATTGAGACACTTATAAGCACTCATGTTGCATGAAACTTGGTTTAGAGTCCTAGAAACGCGTTGTTAGATGTTTCATAAGTTCGTCAAACTAGTTCAAAGCTCAATGAGACACTTATAAGCACTCATGTTGAATGAAACTTGGTTTAGAGTCCTAGAAACGCGTTGTTAGATGTTTCATAAGTTTGTCAAACTTGTACAAAGCTCATTGAGACACTTATAAGCACTCATGTTGCATGAAACTTAGTTTAGAGTCCTAGAAACGCGTTGTTAGATGTTTCATAAGTTTGTCAAACTAGTACAAAGCTCATTGAGACACTTATAAGCACTCATGTTGCATGAAACTTGGGTTAGAGTCTTAGAAACGAGTTGTTAGATGTTTCATAAGTTCGTCAAACTAGTACAAAGCTCATTGAGACACTTATAAGCACTCATGTTGAATGAACTTGGTTTAGAGTCCTAGAAACGCGTTGTTAGATGTTTCATAAGTTCGTCAAACTTGTACAAAGCTCATTGAGAAATTTATAAGCACTCATGTGGAATGAAACTTGGTTTAGAGTCCTAGAAACGCGTTGTTAGATGTTTCATAAGTTTGTCAAACTAGTACAAAGCTCATTGAGACACTTATAAGCACTCATGTTGCATGAAACTTGGTTTAGAGTCCTAGAAACGCGTTGTTCGATGTTTCATAAGTTCGTCAAACTAGTACAAAGCTCATTGAGACACTTATAAGCACTCATGTTGCATGAAACTTGGTTTAGAGTCTTAGAAACGAGTTGTTAGATGTTTCATAAGTTCGTCAAACTAGTACAAAGCTCATTGAGACACTTATAAGCACTCATGTTGAATGAAACTTGGTTTAGAGTCCTAGAAACGCGTTGTTAGATGTTTTATAAGTTCGTCAAACTTGTACAAAGCTCATTGAGACACTTATAAGCACTCATGTTGCATGAAACTTGGTTTAGAGTCCTAGAAACCGCGTTGTTAGATGTTTCATAAGTTCGTCAAACTAGTACAAAGCTCATTGAGACACTTATAAGCACTCATGTTGCATGAAACTTGGTTTAGAGTCTTAGAAACGAGTTGTTAGATGTTTCATAAGTTCGTCGAACTAGTACAATGCTCATTGGGACACTTATAAGCACTCATGTTGAATGAAACTTGGTTTAGAGTCCTAGAAACGCGTTGTTAGATGTTTCATAAGTTCGTCAAACTTGTACAAAGCTCATTGAGACACTTATAAGCACTCATGTGGAATGAAACTTGGTTTAGAGTCCTAGAAACGCGTTGTTAGATGTTTCATAAGTTTGTCAAACTAGTACAAAGCTCATTGAGACACTTATAAGCACTCATGTTGCATGAAACTTGGTTTAGAGTCCTAGAAACGCGTTGTTCGATGTTTCATAAGTTCGTCAAACTAGTACAAAGCTCATTGAGACACTTTTAATCACTCATGTTGCATGAAACTTGGTTTAGAGTCTTAGAAACGAGTTGTTAGATGTTTCATAAGTTCGTCAAACTAGTACAAAGCTCATTGAGACACTTATAAGCACTCATGTTGAATGAAACTTGGTTTAGAGTCCTAGAAACGCGTTGTTAGATGTTTCATAAGTTCGTCAAACTAGTTCAAAGCTCATTGAGACACTTATAAGCACTCATGTTGCATGAAACTTGGTTTAGAGTCTTAGAAACGAGTTGTTACATGTTTCATAAGTTTGTCAAACTAGTACAAAACTCATTGAGACACTTATAAGCACTCATGTTGCATGAAACTTGGTTTAGAGTCTTAGAAACGAGTTGTTAGATGTTTCATAAGTTCGTCAAACTAGTACAAAGCTCATTGAGACACTTATAAGCACTCATGTTGCATGAAACTTGGTTTAGAGTCTTAGAAACGAGTTGTTAGATGTTTCATAAGTTTGTCAAACTAGTACAAAACTCATTGAGACACTTATAAGCACTCATGTTGCATGAAACTTGGTTTAGAGTCTTAGAAACGAGTTGTTAGATGTTTCATAAGTTCGTCAAACTAGTACAAAGCTCATGGAGACACTTATAAGCACTCATGTTGAATGAAACTTGGTTTAGAGTCCTAGAAACGCGTTGTTAGATGTTTCATAAGTTCGTCAAACTTGTACAAAGCTCATTGAGACACTTATAAGCACTCATGTGGAATGAAACTTGGTTTAGAGTCCTAGAAACCGCGTTGTTAGATGTTTCATAAGTTCGTCAAACTAGTAAAAAGCTCATTAAGACACTTATAAGCACTCATGTTGCATGAATCTTGGTTTAGATTCCTAGAAACGCTTTGTTAGATGTTTCATAAGTTTGTCAAACTAGTACAAAGCTCACTGAGACACTTATAAGCACTCATGTGGAATGAAACTTGGTTTAGAGTCCTAGAAACGCGTTGTTAGATGTTTCATAAGTTTGTCAAACTAGCACAAAGCTCATTGAGACACTTATAAGCACTCATGTTGCATGAAACTTGGTTTAGAGTCCTAGAAACGCGTTGTTCGATGTTTCATAAGTTCGTCAAACTAGTACAAAGCTCATTGAGACACTTATAAGCACTCATGTTGAATGAAACTTGGTTTAGAGTCCTAGAAACGCGTTGTTAGATGTTTTATAAGTTCGTCAAACTTGTACAAAGCTCATTGAGACACTTATAAGCACTCATGTTGCATGAAACTTGGTTTAGAGTCCTAGAAACCGCGTTGTTAGATGTTTCATAAGTTCGTCAAACTAGTAAAAAGCTCATTGAGACACTTATAAGCACTCATGTTGCATGAAACTTGGTTTAGAGTCTTAGAAACGAGTTGTTAGATGTTTCATAAGTTCGTCAAACTAGTACAAAGCTCATTGAGACACTTATAAGCACTCATGTTGAATGAAACTTGGTTTAGAGTCCTAGAAACGCGTTGTTAGATGTTTCATAAGTTCGTCAAACTAGTACAAAACTCATTGAGACACTTATAAGCACTCATGTTGCATGAAACTTGGTTTAGAGTCTTAGAAACGAGTTGTTAGATGTTTCATAAGTTCGTCGAACTAGTACAAAGCTCATTGGGACACTTATAAGCACTCATGTTGAATGAAACTTGGTTTAGAGTCCTAGAAACGCGTTGTTAGATGTTTCATAAGTTCGTCAAACTTGTACAAAGCTCATTGAGACACTTATAAGCACTCATGTGGAATGAAACTTAGTTTAGAGTCCTAGAAACTCTTTGTTAGATGTTTCATAAGTTCGTCAAACTTGTACAAAGCTCATTGAGACGCTTATAAGCACTCATGTTGCATGAAACTTGGTTTAGAGTCCTAGAAACTGCGTTGTTAGATGTTTCATAAGTTCGTCAAACTAGTACAAAGCTCATTGAGACACTTATAAGCACTCATGTTTCATGAAACTTGGTTTAGAGTCTTAGAAACCGCTTTGTTAGATGTTTCATAAGTTCGTCAAACCAGTACAAAGCTCATTGAGACACATATAAGCACTCATGTTGCATGAAACTTAGTTTGGAGTCCTAGAAACCGCGTTGTTAGATGTTTCATAAGTTCGTAAAACTAGTACAACGCTCATTGAGACACATATAAGCACTCATTTTGCATGAAACTTGGTTTAGAGTCCTAGAAAGGCGTTGTTAGATGTTTCATAAGTTCGTCAAACTTGTACAAAGCTCATTGAGACACTTATAAGCACTCATGTTGCATGAAACTTGGTTTAGAGTCCTAGAAACGCGTTGTTCGATGTTTCATAAGTTCGTCAAACTAGTACAAAGCTCATTGAGACACTTATAAGCACTCATGTTGCATGAAACTTGGTTTAGAGTCTTAGAAACGAGTTGTTAGATGTTTCATAAGTTTGTCAAACTAGTACAAAACTCATTGAGACACTTATAAGCACTCATGTTGCATGAAACTTGGTTTAGAGTCTTAGAAACGAGTTGTTAAATGTTTCATAAGTTCGTCAAACTAGTACAAAGCTCATTGAGACACTTATAAGCACTCATGTTGAATGAAACTTGGTTTAGAGTCCTAGAAACGCGTTGTTAGATGTTTCATAAGTTCGTCAAACTAGTACAAAGCTCATTGAGACACTTATAAGCACTCATGTTGCATGAAACTTGGTTTAGAGTCTTAGAAACGAGTTGTTAGATGTTTCATAAGTTCGTCAAACTAGTACAAAGCTCATTGAGACACTTATAAGCACTCATGTTGAATGAAACTTGGTTTAGAGTCCTAGAAACGCGTTGTTCGATGTTTCATAAGTTCTTCAAACTTGTACAAAGCTCATTGAGACACTTATAAGCACTCATGTGGAATGAAACTTGGTTTAGAGTCCTAGAAACGCGTTGTTAGATGTTTCATAAGTTTTTCAAACTAGTACAAAGCTCATTGAGACACTTATAAGCACTCATGTTGCATGAAACTTGGTTTAGAGTCCTAGAAACGCGTTGTTCGATGTTTCATAAGTTTGTCAAACTAGTACAAAGCTCATTGAGACACTTATAAGCACTCATGTTGCATGAAACTTGGTTTAGAGTCTTAGAAACGAGTTGTTAGATGTTTCATAAGTTCGTCAAACTAGTACAAAGCTCATTGAGACACTTATAAGCACTCATGTTGAATGAAACTTGGTTTAGAGTCCTAGAAACGCGTTGTTAGATGTTTCATATGTTCGTCAAACTAGTTCAAAGCTCATTGAGACACTTATAAGCACTCATGTTGCATGAAACTTGGTTTAGAGTCTTAGAAACGAGTTGTTAGATGTTTCATAAGTTCGTCAAACTAGTACAAAGCTCATTGAGACACTTATAAGCACTCATGTTGAATGAAACTTGGTTTAGAGTCCTAGAAACGCGTTGTTAGATGTTTCATAAGTTCGTCAAACTTGTACAAAGCTCATTGAGAAACTTATAAGCACTCATGTGGAATGAAACTTGGTTTAGAGTCCTAGAAACGCGTTGTTATATGTTTCATAAGTTTGTCAAATTAGTACAAAGCTCATTGAGACACTTATAAGCACTCATGTTGCATGAAACTTGGTTTAGAGTCCTAGAAACGCGTTGTTCGATGTTTCATAAGTTCGTCAAACTAGTACAAAGCTCATTGAGACACTTATAAGCACTCATGTTGCATGAAACTTGGTTTAGAGTCTTAGAAACGAGTAGTTAGATGTTTCATAAGTTCGTCAAACTAGTACAAAGCTCATTGAGACACTTATAAGCACTCATGTTGAATGAAACTTGGTTTAGAGTCCTAGAAACGCGTTGTTAGATGTTTTATAAGTTCTTCAAACTTGTACAAAGCTCATTGAGACACTTATAAGCACTCATGTTGCATGAAACTTGGTTTAGAGTCCTAGAAACAGCGTTGTTAGATGTTTCATAAGTTCGTCAAACTAGTAAAAAGCTCATTGAGACACTTATAAGCACTCATGTTGCATGAAACTTGGTTTAGAGTCTTAGAAACGAGTTGTTAGATGTTTCATAAGTTCGTCAAAGTAGTACAAAGCTCATTGAGACACTTATTGCACTCATGTTGAATGAAACTTGGTTTAGAGTCCTAGAAACGCGTTGTTAGATGTTTCATAAGTTCGTCAAACTAGTACAAAACTCATTGAGACATTTATAAGCACTCATGTTGCATTAAACTTGGTTTAGAGTCTTAGAAACGAGTTGTTAGATGTTTCATAAGTTCGTCAAACTAGTACAAAGCTCATTGAGACACTTATAAGCACTCATGTTGCATGAAACTTGGTTTAGAGTCTTAGAAACGAGTTGTTAGATGTTTCATAAGTTTGTCAAACTAGTACAAAACTCATTGAGACACTTATAAGCACTCATGTTGCATGAAACTTGGTTTAGAGTCTTAGAAACGAGTTGTTAGATGTTTCATAAGTTTGTCAAACTAGTACAAAACTCATTGAGACACTTATAAGCACTCATGTTGCATGAAACTTGGTTTAGAGTCTTAGAAACGAGTTGTTAGATGTTTCATAAGTTCGTCAAACTAGTACAAAGCTCATGGAGACACTTATAAGCACTCATGTTGAATGAAACTTGGTTTAGAGTCCTAGAAACGCGTTGTTAGATGTTTCATAAGTTCGTCAAACTTGTACAAAGCTCATTGAGACACTTATAAGCACTCATGTGGAATGAAACTTGGTTTAGAGTCCTAGAAACCGCGTTGTTAGATGTTTCATAAGTTCGTCAAACTAGTAAAAAGCTCATTAAGACACTTATAAGCACTCATGTTGCATGAAACTTGGTTTAGATTCCTAGAAACGCTTTGTTAGATGTTTCATAAGTTTGTCAAACTAGTACAAAACTCATTGAGACACTTATAAGCACTCATGTTGCATGAAACTTGGTTTAGAGTCTTAGAAACGAGTTGTTAGATGTTTCATAAGTTCGTCAAACTAGTACAAAGCTCATTGAGACACTTATAAGCACTCATGTTGCATGAAACTTGGTTTAGAGTCTTAGAAACGAGTTGTTAGATGTTTCATAAGTTTGTCAAACTAGTACAAAACTCATTGAGACACTTATAAGCACTCATGTTGCATGAAACTTGGTTTAGAGTCCTAGAAACGCGTTGTTAGATGTTTCATAAGTTCGTCAAACTAGTACAAAACTCATTGAGACACTTATAAGCACTCATGTTGCATGAAACTTGGTTTAGAGTCTTAGAAACGAGTTGTTAGATGTTTCATAAGTTCGTCAAACTAGTACAAAGCTCATTGAGACACTTATAAGCACTCATGTTGCATGAAACTTGGTTTAGAGTCTTAGAAACGAGTTGTTAGATGTTTCATAAGTTTGTCAAACTAGTACAAAACTCATTGAGACACTTATAAGCACTCATGTTGCATGAAACTTGGTTTAGAGTCTTAGAAACGAGTTGTTAGATGTTTCATAAGTTCGTCAAACTAGTACAAAGCTCATGGAGACACTTATAAGCACTCATGTTGAATGAAACTTGGTTTAGAGTCCTAGAAACGCGTTGTTAGATGTTTCATAAGTTCGTCAAACTTGTACAAAGCTCATTGAGACACTTATAAGCACTCATGTGGAATGAAACTTGGTTTAGAGTCCTAGAAACCGCGTTGTTAGATGTTTCATAAGTTCGTCAAACTAGTAAAAAGCTCATTAAGACACTTATAAGCACTCATGTTGCATGAAACTTGGTTTAGATTCCTAGAAACGCTTTGTTAGATGTTTCATAAGTTTGTCAAACTAGTACAAAGCTCACTGAGACACTTATAAGCACTCATGTGGAATGAAACTTGGTTTAGAGTCCTAGAAACGCGTTGTTAGATGTTTCATAAGTTTGTCAAACTAGCACAAAGCTCATTGAGACACTTATAAGCACTCATGTTGCATGAAACTTGGTTTAGAGTCCTAGAAACGCGTTGTTCGATGTTTCATAAGTTCGTCAAACTAGTACAAAGCTCATTGAGACACTTATAAGCACTCATGTTGAATGAAACTTGGTTTAGAGTCCTAGAAACGCGTTGTTAGATGTTTTATAAGTTCGTCAAACTTGTACAAAGCTCATTGAGACACTTATAAGCACTCATGTTGCATGAAACTTGGTTTAGAGTCCTAGAAACCGCGTTGTTAGATGTTTCATAAGTTCGTCAAACTAGTAAAAAGCTCATTGAGACACTTATAAGCACTCATGTTGCATGAAACTTGGTTTAGAGTCTTAGAAACGAGTTGTTAGATGTTTCATAAGTTCGTCAAACTAGTACAAAGCTCATTGAGACACTTATAAGCACTCATGTTGAATGAAACTTGGTTTAGAGTCCTAGAAACGCGTTGTTAGATGTTTCATAAGTTCGTCAAACTAGTACAAAACTCATTGAGACACTTATAAGCACTCATGTTGCATGAAACTTGGTTTAGAGTCTTAGAAACGAGTTGTTAGATGTTTCATAAGTTCGTCGAACTAGTACAAAGCTCATTGGGACACTTATAAGCACTCATGTTGAATGAAACTTGGTTTAGAGTCCTAGAAACGCGTTGTTAGATGTTTCATAAGTTCGTCAAACTTGTACAAAGCTCATTGAGACACTTATAAGCACTCATGTGGAATGAAACTTAGTTTAGAGTCCTAGAAACTCTTTGTTAGATGTTTCATAAGTTCGTCAAACTTGTACAAAGCTCATTGAGACGCTTATAAGCACTCATGTTGCATGAAACTTGGTTTAGAGTCCTAGAAACTGCGTTGTTAGATGTTTCATAAGTTCGTCAAACTAGTACAAAGCTCATTGAGACACTTATAAGCACTCATGTTTCATGAAACTTGGTTTAGAGTCTTAGAAACCGCTTTGTTAGATGTTTCATAAGTTCGTCAAACCAGTACAAAGCTCATTGAGACACATATAAGCACTCATGTTGCATGAAACTTAGTTTGGAGTCCTAGAAACCGCGTTGTTAGATGTTTCATAAGTTCGTAAAACTAGTACAACGCTCATTGAGACACATATAAGCACTCATTTTGCATGAAACTTGGTTTAGAGTCCTAGAAAGGCGTTGTTAGATGTTTCATAAGTTCGTCAAACTTGTACAAAGCTCATTGAGACACTTATAAGCACTCATGTTGCATGAAACTTGGTTTAGAGTCCTAGAAACGCGTTGTTCGATGTTTCATAAGTTCGTCAAACTAGTACAAAGCTCATTGAGACACTTATAAGCACTCATGTTGCATGAAACTTGGTTTAGAGTCTTAGAAACGAGTTGTTAGATGTTTCATAAGTTTGTCAAACTAGTACAAAACTCATTGAGACACTTATAAGCACTCATGTTGCATGAAACTTGGTTTAGAGTCTTAGAAACGAGTTGTTAGATGTTTCATAAGTTCGTCAAACTAGTACAAAGCTCATTGAGACACTTATAAGCACTCATGTTGAATGAAACTTGGTTTAGAGTCCTAGAAACGCGTTGTTAGATGTTTCATAAGTTCGTCAAACTAGTACAAAGCTCATTGAGACACTTATAAGCACTCATGTTGCATGAAACTTGGTTTAGAGTCTTAGAAACGAGTTGTTAGATGTTTCATAAGTTCGTCAAACTAGTACAAAGCTCATTGAGACACTTATAAGCACTCATGTTGAATGAAACTTGGTTTAGAGTCCTAGAAACGCGTTGTTCGATGTTTCATAAGTTCTTCAAACTTGTACAAAGCTCATTGAGACACTTATAAGCACTCATGTGGAATGAAACTTGGTTTAGAGTCCTAGAAACGCGTTGTTAGATGTTTCATAAGTTTTTCAAACTAGTACAAAGCTCATTGAGACACTTATAAGCACTCATGTTGCATGAAACTTGGTTTAGAGTCCTAGAAACGCGTTGTTCGATGTTTCATAAGTTTGTCAAACTAGTACAAAGCTCATTGAGACACTTATAAGCACTCATGTTGCATGAAACTTGGTTTAGAGTCTTAGAAACGAGTTGTTAGATGTTTCATAAGTTCGTCAAACTAGTACAAAGCTCATTGAGACACTTATAAGCACTCATGTTGAATGAAACTTGGTTTAGAGTCCTAGAAACGCGTTGTTAGATGTTTCATATGTTCGTCAAACTAGTTCAAAGCTCATTGAGACACTTATAAGCACTCATGTTGCATGAAACTTGGTTTAGAGTCTTAGAAACGAGTTGTTAGATGTTTCATAAGTTCGTCAAACTAGTACAAAGCTCATTGAGACACTTATAAGCACTCATGTTGAATGAAACTTGGTTTAGAGTCCTAGAAACGCGTTGTTAGATGTTTCATAAGTTCGTCAAACTTGTACAAAGCTCATTGAGAAACTTATAAGCACTCATGTGGAATGAAACTTGGTTTAGAGTCCTAGAAACGCGTTGTTATATGTTTCATAAGTTTGTCAAATTAGTACAAAGCTCATTGAGACACTTATAAGCACTCATGTTGCATGAAACTTGGTTTAGAGTCCTAGAAACGCGTTGTTCGATGTTTCATAAGTTCGTCAAACTAGTACAAAACTCATTGAGACACTTATAAGCACTCATGTTGCATGAAACTTGGTTTAGAGTCTTAGAAACGAGTAGTTAGATGTTTCATAAGTTCGTCAAACTAGTACAAAGCTCATTGAGACACTTATAAGCACTCATGTTGAATGAAACTTGGTTTAGAGTCCTAGAAACGCGTTGTTAGATGTTTTATAAGTTCTTCAAACTTGTACAAAGCTCATTGAGACACTTATAAGCACTCATGTTGCATGAAACTTGGTTTAGAGTCCTAGAAACCGCGTTGTTAGATGTTTCATAAGTTCGTCAAACTAGTAAAAAGCTCATTGAGACACTTATAAGCACTCATGTTGCATGAAACTTGGTTTAGAGTCTTAGAAACGAGTTGTTAGATGTTTCATAAGTTCGTCAAAGTAGTACAAAGCTCATTGAGACACTTATTGCACTCATGTTGAATGAAACTTGGTTTAGAGTCCTAGAAACGCGTTGTTAGATGTTTCATAAGTTCGTCAAACTAGTACAAAACTCATTGAGACATTTATAAGCACTCATGTTGCATTAAACTTGGTTTAGAGTCTTAGAAACGAGTTGTTAGATGTTTCATAAGTTCGTCAAACTAGTACAAAGCTCATTGAGACACTTATAAGCAATCATGTTGAATGAAACTTGGTTTAGAGTCCTAGAAACGCGTTGTTAGATGTTTCATAAGTTCGTCAAACTTGTACAAAGCTCATTGAGACACTTATAAGCACTCATGTGGAATGAAACTTGGTTTAGAGTCCTAGAAACGCGTTGTTAGATGTTTCATAAGTTTGTCAAACTAGTACAAAGCTCATTGAGACACTTATAAGCACTCATGTTGCATGAAACTTGGTTTAGAGTCCTAGAAACGCGTTGTTCGATGTTTCATAAGTTCGTCAAACTAGTACAAAGCTCATTGAGACACTTATAAGCACTCATGTTGCATGAAACTTGGTTTAGAGTCTTAGAAACGAGTTGTTAGATGTTTCATAAGTTCGTCAAACTAGTACAAAGCTCATTGAGACACTTATAAGCACTCATGTTGAATGAAACTTGGTTTAGAGTCCTAGAAACGCGTTGTTAGATGTTTCATAAGTTCGTCAAACTAGTTCAAAGCTCATTGAGACACTTATAAGCACTCATGTTGCATGAAACTTGGTTTAGAGTCTTAGAAACGAGTTGTTAGATGTCTGATAAGTTTGTCAAACTAGTACAAAACTCATTGAGACACTTATAAGCACTCATGTTGAATGAAACTTGGTTTAGAGTCTTAGAAACAAGTTGTTAGATGTTTCATAAGTTCGTCAAACTAGTACAAAGCTCATTGAGACACTTATAAGCACTCATGTTGAATGAAACTTGGTTTAGAGTCCTAGAAACGCGTTGTTAGATGTTTCATAAGTTCGTCAAACTAGTTCAAAGCTCATTGAGACACTTATAAGCACTCATGTTGCATGAAACTTGGTTTAGAGTCTTAGAAACGAGTTGTTAGATGTCTCATAAGTTTGTCAAACTAGTACAAAACTCATTGAGACACTTATAAGCACTCATGTTGCATGAAACTTGGTTTAGAGTCTTAGAAACGAGTTGTTAGATGTTTCATAAGTTTGTCAAACTAGTACAAAGCTCATTGAGACACTTATAAGCACTCATGTTGAATGAAACTTGGTTTAGAGTCCTAGAAACGCGTTGTTAGATGTTTCATAAGTTAGTCAAACTTGTACAAAGCTCATTGCACTACTAAAAAAATATCATATAGCCACGGTCGTATCCGTGGCTATAACGTTAAATCCGTGGCTATACGGTCGTAGCTAAAAATTTCCGTGGCAAACCGTGGCTAAATAGCCACGGATTTTTTCTATAGCCACGGAACGACCGTGGCTATATGACTTTTTTTTAGTAGTGTTGAGACACTTATAAGCACTCATGTGGAATGAAACTTGGTTTAGAGTCCTAGAAACCGCGTTGTTAGATGTTTCATAAGTTCGTCAAACTAGTAAAAAGCTCATTAAGACACTTATAAGCACTCATGTTGCATGAAACTTGGTTTAGATTCCTAGAAACGCTTTGTTAGATGTTTCATAAGTTTGTCAAACTAGTACAAAGCTCACTGAGACACTTATAAGCACTCATGTGGAATGAAACTTGGTTTAGAGTCCTAGAAACGCGTTGTTAGATGTTTCATAAGTTTGTCAAACTAGCACAAAGCTCATTGAGACACTTATAAGCACTCATGTTTCATGAAACTTGGTTTAGAGTCTTAGAAACCGCTTTGTTAGATGTTTCATAAGTTCGTCAAACCAGTACAAAGCTCATTGAGACACATATAAGCACTCATGTTGCATGAAACTTAGTTTGGAGTCCTAGAAACCGCGTTGTTAGATGTTTCATAAGTTCGTAAAACTAGTACAACGCTCATTGAGACACATATAAGCACTCATTTTGCATGAAACTTGGTTTAGAGTCCTAGAAAGGCGTTGTTAGATGTTTCATAAGTTCGTCAAACTTGTACAAAGCTCATTGAGACACTTATAAGCACTCATGTTGCATGAAACTTGGTTTAGAGTCCTAGAAACGCGTTGTTCGATGTTTCATAAGTTCGTCAAACTAGTACAAAGCTCATTGAGACACTTATAAGCACTCATGTTGCATGAAACTTGGTTTAGAGTCTTAGAAACGAGTTGTTAGATGTTTCATAAGTTTGTCAAACTAGTACAAAACTCATTGAGACACTTATAAGCACTCATGTTGCATGAAACTTGGTTTAGAGTCTTAGAAACGAGTTGTTAGATGTTTCATAAGTTCGTCAAACTAGTACAAAGCTCATTGAGACACTTATAAGCACTCATGTTGAATGAAACTTGGTTTAGAGTCCTAGAAACGCGTTGTTAGATGTTTCATAAGTTCGTCAAACTAGTACAAAGCTCATTGAGACACTTATAAGCACTCATGTTGCATGAAACTTGGTTTAGAGTCTTAGAAACGAGTTGTTAGATGTTTCATAAGTTCGTCAAACTAGTACAAAGCTCATTGAGACACTTATAAGCACTCATGTTGAATGAAACTTGGTTTAGAGTCCTAGAAACGCGTTGTTCGATGTTTCATAAGTTCTTCAAACTTGTACAAAGCTCATTGAGACACTTATAAGCACTCATGTGGAATGAAACTTGGTTTAGAGTCCTAGAAACGCGTTGTTAGATGTTTCATAAGTTTTTCAAACTAGTACAAAGCTCATTGAGACACTTATAAGCACTCATGTTGCATGAAACTTGGTTTAGAGTCCTAGAAACGCGTTGTTCGATGTTTCATAAGTTTGTCAAACTAGTACAAAGCTCATTGAGACACTTATAAGCACTCATGTTGCATGAAACTTGGTTTAGAGTCTTAGAAACGAGTTGTTAGATGTTTCATAAGTTCGTCAAACTAGTACAAAGCTCATTGAGACACTTATAAGCACTCATGTTGAATGAAACTTGGTTTAGAGTCCTAGAAACGCGTTGTTAGATGTTTCATATGTTCGTCAAACTAGTTCAAAGCTCATTGAGACACTTATAAGCACTCATGTTGCATGAAACTTGGTTTAGAGTCTTAGAAACGAGTTGTTAGATGTTTCATAAGTTCGTCAAACTAGTACAAAGCTCATTGAGACACTTATAAGCACTCATGTTGAATGAAACTTGGTTTAGAGTCCTAGAAACGCGTTGTTAGATGTTTCATAAGTTCGTCAAACTTGTACAAAGCTCATTGAGAAACTTATAAGCACTCATGTGGAATGAAACTTGGTTTAGAGTCCTAGAAACGCGTTGTTATATGTTTCATAAGTTTGTCAAATTAGTACAAAGCTCATTGAGACACTTATAAGCACTCATGTTGCATGAAACTTGGTTTAGAGTCCTAGAAACGCGTTGTTCGATGTTTCATAAGTTCGTCAAACTAGTACAAAGCTCATTGAGACACTTATAAGCACTCATATTGCATGAAACTTGGTTTAGAGTCTTAGAAACGAGTAGTTAGATGTTTCATAAGTTCGTCAAACTAGTACAAAGCTCATTGAGACACTTATAAGCACTCATGTTGAATGAAACTTGGTTTAGAGTCCTAGAAACGCGTTGTTAGATGTTTTATAAGTTCTTCAAACTTGTACAAAGCTCATTGAGACACTTATAAGCACTCATGTTGCATGAAACTTGGTTTAGAGTCCTAGAAACCGCGTTGTTAGATGTTTCATAAGTTCGTCAAACTAGTAAAAAGCTCATTGAGACACTTATAAGCACTCATGTTGCATGAAACTTGGTTTAGAGTCTTAGAAACGAGTTGTTAGATGTTTCATAAGTTCGTCAAAGTAGTACAAAGCTCATTGAGACACTTATTGCACTCATGTTGAATGAAACTTGGTTTAGAGTCCTAGAAACGCGTTGTTAGATGTTTCATAAGTTCGTCAAACTAGTACAAAACTCATTGAGACATTTATAAGCACTCATGTTGCATTAAACTTGGTTTAGAGTCTTAGAAACGAGTTGTTAGATGTTTCATAAGTTCGTCAAACTAGTACAAAGCTCATTGAGACACTTATAAGCAATCATGTTGAATGAAACTTGGTTTAGAGTCCTAGAAACGCGTTGTTAGATGTTTCATAAGTTCGTCAAACTTGTACAAAGCTAATTGAGACACTTATAAGCACTCATGTGGAATGAAACTTGGTTTAGAGTCCTAGAAACGCGTTGTTAGATGTTTCATAAGTTTGTCAAACTAGTACAAAGCTCATTGAGACACTTATAAGCACTCATGTTGCATGAAACTTGGTTTAGAGTCCTAGAAACGCGTTGTTCGATGTTTCATAAGTTCGTCAAACTAGTACAAAGCTCATTGAGACACTTATAAGCACTCATGTTGCATGAAACTTGGTTTAGAGTCTTAGAAACGAGTTGTTAGATGTTTCATAAGTTCGTCAAACTAGTACAAAGCTCATTGAGACACTTATAAGCACTCATGTTGAATGAAACTTGGTTTAGAGTCCTAGAAACGCGTTGTTAGATGTTTCATAAGTTCGTCAAACTAGTTCAAAGCTCATTGAGACACTTATAAGCACTCATGTTGCATGAAACTTGGTTTAGAGTCTTAGAAACGAGTTGTTAGATGTCTCATAAGTTTGTCAAACTAGTACAAAACTCATTGAGACACTTATAAGCACTCATGTTGAATGAAACTTGGTTTAGAGTCTTAGAAACGAGTTGTTAGATGTTTCATAAGTTCGTCAAACTAGTACAAAGCTCATTGAGACACTTATAAGCACTCATGTTGAATGAAACTTGGTTTAGAGTCCTAGAAACGCGTTGTTAGATGTTTCATAAGTTCGTCAAACTAGTTCAAAGCTCATTGAGACACTTATAAGCACTCATGTTGCATGAAACTTGGTTTAGAGTCTTAGAAACGAGTTGTTAGATGTCTCATAAGTTTGTCAAACTAGTACAAAACTCATTGAGACACTTATAAGCACTCATGTTGCATGAAACTTGGTTTAGAGTCTTAGAAACGAGTTGTTAGATGTTTCATAAGTTTGTCAAACTAGTACAAAGCTCATTGAGACACTTATAAGCACTCATGTTGAATGAAACTTGGTTTAGAGTCCTAGAAACGCGTTGTTAGATGTTTCATAAGTTCGTCAAACTTGTACAAAGCTCATTGAGACACTTATAAGCACTCATGTGGAATGAAACTTGGTTTAGAGTCCTAGAAACTCTTTGTTAGATGTTTCATAAGTTCGTCAAACTTGTACAAAGCTCATTGAGACGCTTATAAGCACTCATGTTGCATGAAACTTGGTTTAGAGTCCTAGAAACTGCGTTGTTAGATGTTTCATAAGTTCGTCAAACTAGTACAAAGCTCATTGAGACACTTATAAGCACTCATGTTGCATGAAACTTGGTTTAGAGTCTTAGAAACCGCTTTGTTAGATGTTTCATAAGTTTGTCAAACCAGTACAAAGCTCATTGAGACACATATAAGCACTCATGTTGCATGAAACTTAGTTTGGAGTCCTAGAAACCGCGTTGTTAGATGTTTCATAAGTTCGTAAAACTAGTACAACGCTCATTGAGACACATATAAGCACTCATTTTGCATGAAACTTGGTTTAGAGTCCTAGAAAGGCGTTGTTAGATGTTTCATAAGTTCGTCAAACTTGTACAAAGCTCATTGAGACACTTATAAGCACTCGTGTTGCATGAAACTTAGTTTAGAGTCCTAGAAACGCGTTGTTCGATGTTTCATAAGTTCGTCAAACTAGTACAAACTCATTGAGACACTTATAAGCACTCATGTTGCATGAAACTTGGTTTAGAGTCTTAGAAACGAGTTGTTAGATGTTTCATAAGTTCGTCAAACTAGTACAAAGCTCATTGAGACACTTATAAGCACTCATGTTGAATGAAACTTGGTTTGAGTCCTAGAAACGCGTTGTTAGATGTTTCATAAGTTCGTCAAACTAGTACAAAGCTCATTGAGACACTTATAAGCACTCATGTTGCATGAAACTTGGTTTAGAGTCTTAGAAAGGAGTTGTTAGATGTTTCATAATTTCGTCAAACTAGTACAAAGCTCATTGAGACACTTATAAGCACTCATGTTGAATGAAACTTGGTTTAGAGTCTTAGAAACGAGTTGTTAGATGTTTCATAAGTTCGTCAAACTAGTACAAAGCTCATTGAGACACTTATAAGCAATCATGTTGAATGAAACTTGGTTTAGAGTCCTAGAAACGCGTTGTTAGATGTTTCATAAGTTCGTCAAACTTGTACAAAGCTCATTGAGACACTTATAAGCACTCATGTGGAATGAAACTTGGTTTAGAGTCCTAGAAACGCGTTGTTAGATGTTTCATAAGTTTGTCAAACTAGTACAAAGCTCATTGAGACACTTATAAGCACTCATGTTGCATGAAACTTGGTTTAGAGTCCTAGAAACGCGTTGTTCGATGTTTCATAAGTTCGTCAAACTAGTACAAAGCTCATTGAGACACTTATAAGCACTCATGTTGCATGAAACTTGGTTTAGAGTCTTAGAAACGCGTTGTTAGATGTTTCATAAGTTCGTCAAACTAGTTCAAAGCTCATTGAGACACTTATAAGCACTCATGTTGCATGAAACTTGGTTTAGAGTCTTAGAAACGAGTTGTTAGATGTTTCATAAGTTTGTCAAACTAGTACAAAACTCATTGAGACACTTATAAGCACTCATGTTGAATGAAACTTGGTTTAGAGTCCTAGAAACGCGTTGTTAGATGTTTCATAGGTTAGTCAAACTTGTACAAAGCTCATTGAGACACTTATAAGCACTCATGTGGAATGAAACTTGGTTTAGAGTCCTAGAAACCGCGTTGTTAGATGTTTCATAAGTTCGTCAAACTAGTAAAAAGCTCATTGAGACACTTATAAGCACTCATGTTGCATGAAACTTGGTTTAGAGTCTTAGAAACGAGTTGTTAGATGTTTCATAAGTTCGTCAAAGTAGTACAAAGCACATTGAGACACTTATAAGCACTCATGTTGAATGAAACTTGGTTTAGAGTCCTAGAAACGCGTTGTTAGATGTTTCATAAGTTTTTCAAACTAGTACAAAGCTCATTGAGACACTTATAAGCACTCATGTTGCATGAAACTTGGTTTAGAGTCCTAGAAACGCGTTGTTCGATGTTTCATAAGTTCGTCAAACTAGTACAAAGCTCATTGAGACACTTATAAGCACTCATGTTGCATGAAACTTGGTTTAGAGTCTTAGAAACGAGTTGTTAGATGTTTCATAAGTTCGTCAAACTAGTACAAAGCTCATTGAGACACTTATAAGCACTCATGTTGAATAAAACTTGGTTTAGAGTCCTAGAAACGCGTTGTTAGATGTTTTATAAGTTCGTCAAACTTGTACAAAGCTCATTGAGACACTTATAAGCACTCATGTTGCATGAAACTTGGTTTAGAGTCCTAGAAACCGCGTTGTTAGATGTTTCATAAGTTCGTCAAACTAGTAAAAAGCTCATTGAGACACTTATAAGCACTCATGTTGCATGAAACTTGGTTTAGAGTCTTAGAAACGAGTTGTTAGATGTTCCATAAGTTCGTCAAACTAGTACAAAGCTCATTGAGACACTTATAAGCACTCATGTTGAATGAAACTTGGTTTAGAGTCCTAGAAACGCGTTGTTAGATGTTTCATAAGTTCGTCAAACTAGTACAAAGCTCATTGAGACACTTATAAGCACTCATGTTGCATGAAACTTGGTTTAGAGTCTTAGAAACCGAGTTGTTAGATGTTTCATAATTTCGTCGAACTAGTACAAAGCTCATTGGGACACTTATAAGCACTCATGTTGAATGAAACTTGGTTTAGAGTCCTAGAAACGCGTTGTTAGATGTTTCATAAGTTCGTCAAACTTGTACAAAGCTCATTGAGACACTTATAAGCACTCATGTTGCATGAAACTTGGTTTAGAGTCCTAGAAACCGCGTTGTTAGATGTTTCATAAGTTCATCAAACTAGTAAAAAGCTCATTGAGACACTTATAAGCACTCATGTTGCATGAAACTTGGTTTAGAGTCTTAGAAACGAGTTGTTAGATGTTTCATAAGTTCGTCAAACTAGTACAAAGCTCATTGAGACACTTATAAGCACTCATGTTGAATGAAACTTGGTTTAGAGTCCTAGAAACGCGTTGTTAGATGTTTCATAAGTTCGTCAAACTAGTACAAAGCTCATTGAGACACTTATAAGCACTCATGTTGCATGAAACTTGGTTTAGAGTCTTAGAAACGAGTTGTTAGATGTTTCATAATTTTGTCGAACTAGTACAAAGCTCATTGGGACACTTATAAGCACTCATGTTGAATGAAACTTGGTTTAGAGTCCTAGAAACTGCGTTGTTAGATGTTTCATAAGTTCGTCAAACTTGTACAAAGCTCATTGAGACACTTATAAGCACTCATGTGGAATGAAACTTGGTTTAGAGTCCTAGAAACTCTTTGTTAGATGTTTCATAAGTTCGTCAAACTTGTACAAAGCTCATTGAGACGCTTATAAGCACTCATGTTGCATGAAACTTGGTTTAGAGTCCTAGAAACTGCGTTGTTAGATGTTTCATAAGTTTTTCAAACTAGTACAAAGCTCATTGAGACACTTATAAGCACTCATGTTGCATGAAACTTGGTTTAGAGTCTTAGAAACGAGTTGTTAGATGTTTCATAAGTTCGTCAAAGTAGTACAAAGCACATTGAGACACTTATAAGCACTCATGTTGCATGAAACTTGGTTTAGAGTCTTAGAAACGCGTTGTTAGATGTTTCATAAGTTTTTCAAACTAGTACAAAGCTCATTGAGACACTTATAAGCACTCATGTTGCATGAAACTTGGTTTAGAGTCCTAGAAACGCGTTGTTCGATGTTTTATAAGTTCGTCAAACTTGTACAAAGCTCATTGAGACACTTATAAGCACTCATGTTGCATGAAACTTGGTTTAGAGTCCTAGAAACCGCGTTGTTAGATGTTTCATAAGTTCGTCAAACTAGTAAAAAGCTCATTGAGACACTTATAAGCACTCATGTTGCATGAAACTTGGTTTAGAGTCTTAGAAACGAGTTGTTAGATGTTTCATAAGTTCGTCAAACTAGTACAAAGCTCATTGAGACACTTATAAGCACTCATGTTGAATGAAACTTGGTTTAGAGTCCTAGAAACGCGTTGTTAGATGTTTCATAAGTTCGTCAAACTAGTACAAAGCTCATTGAGACACTTATAAGCACTCATGTTGCATGAAACTTGGTTTAGAGTCTTAGAAACGAGTTGTTAGATGTTTCATAATTTCGTCGAACTAGTACAAAGCTCATTGGGACACTTATAAGCACTCATGTTGAATGAAACTTGGTTTAGAGTCCTAGAAACGCGTTGTTAGATGTTTCATAAGTTCGTCAAACTTGTACAAAGCTCATTGAGACACTTATAAGCACTCATGTTGCATGAAACTTGGTTTAGAGTCCTAGAAACCGCGTTGTTAGATGTTTCATAAGTTCATCAAACTAGTAAAAAGCTCATTGAGACACTTATAAGCACTCATGTTGCATGAAACTTGGTTTAGAGTCTTAGAAACGAGTTGTTAGATGTTTCATAAGTTCGTCAAACTAGTACAAAGCTCATTGAGACACTTATAAGCACTCATGTTGAATGAAACTTGGTTTAGAGTCCTAGAAACGCGTTGTTAGATGTTTCATAAGTTCGTCAAACTAGTACAAAGCTCATTGAGACACTTATAAGCACTCATGTTGCATGAAACTTGGTTTAGAGTCTTAGAAACGAGTTGTTAGATGTTTCATAATTTCGTCGAACTAGTACAAAGCTCATTGGGACACTTATAAGCACTCATGTTGAATGAAACTTGGTTTAGAGTCCTAGAAACGCGTTGTTAGATGTTTCATAAGTTCGTCAAACTTGTACAAAGCTCATTGAGACACTTATAAGCACTCATGTGGAATGAAACTTGGTTTAGAGTCCTAGAAACTCTTTGTTAGATGTTTCATAAGTTCGTCAAACTTGTACAAAGCTCATTGAGACGCTTATAAGCACTCATGTTGCATGAAACTTGGTTTAGAGTCCTAGAAACTGCGTTGTTAGATGTTTCATAAGTTCGTCAAACTAGTACAAAGCTCATTGAGACACTTATAAGCACTCATGTTGCATGAAACTTGGTTTAGAGTCTTAGAAACCGCTTTGTTAGATGTTTCATAAGTTTGTCAAACCAGTACAAAGCTCATTGAGACACATATAAGCACTCATGTTGCATGAAACTTAGTTTGGAGTCCTAGAAACCGCGTTGTTAGATGTTTCATAAGTTCGTAAAACTAGTACAACGCTCATTGAGACACATATAAGCACTCATTTTGCATGAAACTTGGTTTAGAGTCCTAGAAAGGCGTTGTTAGATGTTTCATAAGTTCGTCAAACTTGTACAAAGCTCATTGAGACACTTATAAGCACTCATGTTGCATGAAACTTAGTTTAGAGTCCTAGAAACGCGTTGTTCGATGTTTCATAAGTTCGTCAAACTAGTACAAACTCATTGAGACACTTATAAGCACTCATGTTGCATGAAACTTGGTTTCGAGTCTTAGAAACGAGTTGTTAGATGTTTCATAAGTTTGTCAAACTAGTACAAAACTCATTGAGACACTTATAAGCACTCATGTTGCATGAAACTTGGTTTAGAGTCTTAGAAACGAGTTGTTAGATGTTTCATAAGTTCGTCAAACTAGTACAAAGCTCATTGAGACACTTATAAGCACTCATGTTGAATGAAACTTGGTTTAGAGTCCTAGAACCCGCGTTGTTAGATGTTTCATAAGTTCGTCAAACTAGTACAAAGCTCATTGAGACACTTATAAGCACTCATGTTGCATGAAACTTGGTTTAGAGTCTTAGAAACGAGTTGTTAGATGTTTCATAAGTTCGTCAAAGTAGTACAAAGCTCATTGAGACACTTATAAGCACTCATGTTGAATGAAACTTGGTTTAGAGTCCTAGAAACGCGTTGTTAGATGTTTCATAAGTTCGTCAAACTAGTTCATAGCTCATTGAGACACTTATAAGCACTCATGTTGCATGAAACTTGGTTTAGAGTCTTAGAAACGAGTTGTTAGATGTTTCATAAGTTTGTCAAACTAGTACAAAACTCATTGAGACACTTATAAGCACTCATGTTGCATGAAACTTGGTTTAGAGTCTTAGAAACGAGTTGTTAGATGTTTCATAAGTTCGTCAAACTAGTACAAAGCTCATTGAGACACTTATAAGCAATCATGTTGAATGAAACTTGGTTTAGAGTCCTAGAAACGCGTTGTTAGATGTTTCATAAGTTCGTCAAACTAGTACAAAGCTCATTGAGACACTTATAAGCACTCATGTTGCATGAAACTTGGTTTAGAGTCTTAGAAACGAGTTGTTAGATGTTTCATAAGTTCGTCAAACTAGTACAAAGCTCATTGAGACACTTATAAGCACTCATGTTGAATGAAACTTGGTTTAGAGTCCTAGAAACGCGTTGTTAGATGTTTCATAAGTTCGTCAAACTAGTTCAAAGCTCATTGAGACACTTATAAGCACTCATGTTGCATGAAACTTGGTTTAGAGTCTTAGAAACGAGTTGTTAGATGTTTCATAAGTTTGTCAAACTAGTACAAAACTCATTGAGACACTTATAAGCACTCATGTTGCATGAAACTTGGTTTAGAGTCTTAGAAACGAGTTGTTAGATGTTTCATAAGTTCGTCAAACTAGTACAAAGCTCATTGAGACACTTATAAGCACTCATGTTGAATGAAACTTGGTTTATAGTTCTAGAAACGCGTTGTTAGATGTTTCATAAGTTCGTCAAACTTGTACAAAGCTCATTGAGACACTTATAAGCACTCATGTGGAATGAAACTTGGTTTAGAGTCCTAGAAACGCGTTGTTAGATGTTTCATAATTTTGTCAAACTAGTACAAAGCTCATTGAGACACTTATAAGCACTCATGTTGCATGAAACTTGGTTTAGAGTCCTAGAAACGCGTTGTTCGATGTTTCATAAGTTCGTCAAACTAGTACAAAGCTCATTGAGACACTTATAAGCACTCATGTTGCATGAAACTTGGTTTAGAGTCTTAGAAACGAGTTGTTAGATGTTTCATAAGTTCGTCAAACTAGTACAAAGCTCATTGAGACACTTATAAGCACTCATGTTGAATGAAACTTGGTTTAGAGTCCTAGAAACGCGTTGTTAGATGTTTTATAAGTTCGTCAAACTTGTACAAAGCTCATTGAGACACTTATAAGCACTCATGTTGCATGAAACTTGGTTTAGAGTCCTAGAAACCGCGTTGTTAGATGTTTCATAAGTTCGTCAAACTAGTAAAAAGCTCATTGAGACACTTATAAGCACTCATGTTGCATGAAACTTGGTTTAGAGTCTTAGAAACGAGTTGTTAGATGTTTCATAAGTTCGTCAAACTAGTACAAAGCTCATTGAGACACTTATAAGCACTCATGTTGAATGAAACTTGGTTTAGAGTCCTAGAAACGCGTTGTTAGATGTTTCATAAGTTCGTCAAACTAGTACAAAGCTCATTGAGACACTTATAAGCACTCATGTTGCATGAAACTTGGTTTAGAGTCTTAGAAACGAGTTGTTAGATGTTTCATAAGCTCGTCGAACTAGTACAAAGCTCATTGGGACACTTATAAGCACTCATGTTGAATGAAACTTGGTTTAAAGTCCTAGAAACGCGTTGTTAGATGTTTCATAAGTTCGTCAAACTTGTACAAAGCTCATTGAGACACTTATAAGCACTCATGTGGAATGAAACTTGGTTTAGAGTCCTAGAAACTCTTTGTTAGATGTTTCATAAGTTCGTCAAACTTGTACAAAGCTCATTGAGACGCTTATAAGCACTCATGTTGCATGAAACTTGGTTTAGAGTCCTAGAAACTGCGTTGTTAGATGTTTCATAAGTTCGTCAAACTAGTACAAAGCTCATTGAGACACTTATAAGCATTCATGTTGCATGAAACTTGGTTTAGAGTCTTAGAAACCCGTTTGTTAGATGTTTCATAAGTTCGTCAAACCAGTACAAAGCTCATTGAGACACATATAAGCACTCATGTTGCATGAAACTTAGTTTGGAGTCCTAGAAACCGCGTTGTTAGATGTTTCATAAGTTCGTAAAACTAGTACAACGCTCATTGAGACACATATAAGCACTCATTTTGCATGAAACTTGGTTAAGAGTCCTAGAAAGGCGTTGTTAGATGTTTCATAAGTTCGTCAAACTTGTACAAAGCTCATTGAGACACTTATAAGCACTCATGTTGCATGAAACTTGGTTTAGAGTCCTAGAAACTGCGTTGTTAGATGTTTCATAAGTTCGTCAAACTAGTACAAAGCTCATTGAGACACTTATAAGCATTCATGTTGCATGAAACTTGGTTTAGAGTCTTAGAAACCCGTTTGTTAGATGTTTCATAAGTTCGTCAAACCAGTACAAAGCTCATTGAGACACATATAAGAACTCATGTTGCATGAAACTTAGTTTGGAGTCCTAGAAACCGCGTTGTTAGATGTTTCATAAGTTCGTAAAACTAGTACAACGCTCATTGAGACACATATAAGCACTCATTTTGCATGAAACTTGGTTAAGAGTCCTAGAAAGGCGTTGTTAGATGTTTCATAAGTTCGTCAAACTTGTACAAAGCTCATTGAGACACTTATAAGCACTCATGTTGCATGAAACTTAGTTTAGAGTCCTGGAAACGCGTTGTTAGATGTTTCATAAGTTCGTCAAACTAGTACAAAGCTCATTGAGACACTTATAAACACTCATGTTGCATGAAACTTGGTTTAGAGTCTTAGAAACGAGTTGTTAGATGTTTCATAAGTTCGTCAAACTAGTACAAAGCTCATTGAGACACTTATAAGCACTCATGTTGAATGAAACTTGGTTTAGAGTCCTAGAAACGCGTTGTTAGATGTTTCATAAGTTCGTCAAACTTGTACAAAGCTCATTGAGACACTTATAAGCACTCATGTGGAATGAAACTTGGTTTAGAGTCCTAGAAACTCTTTGTTAGATGTTTCATAAGTTCGTCAAACTTGTACAAAGCTCATTGAGACGCTTATAAGCACTCATGTTGCATGAAACTTGGTTTAGAGTCCTAGAAACTGCGTTGTTAGATGTTTCATAAGTTCGTCAAACTAGTACAAAGCTCATTGAGACACTTATAAGCATTCATGTTGCATGAAACTTGGTTTAGAGTCTTAGAAACCCGTTTGTTAGATGTTTCATAAGTTCGTCAAACCAAGTACAAAGCTCATTGAGACACATATAAGCACTCATGTTGCATGAAACTTAGTTTGGAGTCCTAGAAACCGCGTTGTTAGATGTTTCATAAGTTCGTAAAACTAGTACAACGCTCATTGAGACACATATAAGCACTCATTTTGCATGAAACTTGGTTAAGAGTCCTAGAAAGGCGTTGTTAGATGTTTCATAAGTTCGTCAAACTTGTACAAAGCTCATTGAGACACTTATAAGCACTCATGTTGCATGAAACTTGGTTTAGAGTCTAAGATCGAGTTGTTAGATGTTTCATAAGTTCGTCAAACTAGTACAAAGCTCATTGAGACACTTTTAAGCACTCATGTTGAATGAAACTTGGTTTAGAGTCCTAGAAACGCGTTGTTAGATGTTTCATAAGTTCGTCAAACTTGTACAAAGTTGATTGAGACACTTATAAGCACTCATGTGGAATGAAACTTGGTTTAGAGTCCTAGAAACGCGTTGTTAGATGTTTCATAAGTTCGTCAAACTTGTACAAAGCTCATTGAGACGCTTATAAGCACTCATGTTGCATGAAACTTGGTTTAGAGTCCTAGAAACTGCGTTGTTAGATGTTTCATAAGTTCGCCAAACTAGTACAAAGCTCATTGAGACACTTATAAGCACTCATGTTGCATGAAACTTGGTGTAGAGTCTTAGAAACCGCTTTGTTAGATGTTTCATAAGTTCGTCAAACCAGTACAAAGCTCATTGAGACACATATAAGCACTCATGTTGCATGAAACTTAGTTTGGAGTCCTAGAAACCGCGTTGTTAGATGTTTCATAAGTTCGTAAAACTAGTACAACGCTCATTGAGACACATATAAGCACTCATTTTGCATGAAACTTGGTTTAGAGTCCTAGAAAGGCGTTGTCAGATGTTTCATAAGTACGTCAAACTTGTACAAAGCTCATTGAGACACTTATCAGCACTCATGTTGCATGAAACTTAGTTTAGATTCCTAGAAACGCGTTGTTAGATGTTTCATAAGTTCGTCAAACTAGTACAAAGCTCATTGAGACACTTATAAGCAGTCATGTTGCATGAAACTTGATTTAGAGTCTTAGAAACGAGTTGTTAGATGTTTCATAAGTTCGTCAAACTAGTACAAAGCTCATTGAGACACTTATAAGCACTCATGTTGAATGAAACTTGGTTTAGAGTCCTAGAAACGCGTTGTTAGATGTTTCATAAGTTCGTCAAACTTGTACAAAGCTCATTGAGACACTTATAAGCACTCATGTGGAATGAAACTTGGTTTAGAGTCCTAGAAACGCGTTGTTAGATGATTCATAAATTTGTCAAACTAGTACAAAGCTCATTGAGACACTTATAAGCACTCATGTTGCATGAAACTTGGTTTAGAGTCCTAGAAACGCGTTGTTCGATGTTTCATAAGTTCGTCAAACTAGTACAAAGCTCATTGAGACACTTATAAGCACTCATGTTGCATGAAACTTGGTTTAGAGTCTTAGAAACGAGTTGTTAGATGTTTCATAAGTTCGTCAAACTAGTACAAAGCTCATTGAGACACTTATAAGCACTCATGTTGAATGAAACTTGGTTTAGAGTCCTAGAAACGCGTTTATAGATGTTTTATAAGTTCGTCAAACTTGTACAAAGCTCATTGAGACACTTATAAGCACTCGTGTTGCATGAAACTTGGTTTAGAGTCCTAGAAACCGCGTTGTTAGATGTTTCATAAGTTCGTCAAACTAGTAAAAAGCTCATTGAGACACTTATAAGCACTCATGTTGCATGAAACTTGGTTTAGAGTCTTAGAAACGAGTTGTTAGATGTTTCATAAGTTCGTTAAACTAGTACAAATCTCATTGAGACACTTATAAGCACTCATGTTGAATGAAACTTGGTTTAGAGTCCTAGAAACGCGTTGTTAGATGTTTCATAAGTTCATCAAACTAGTACAAAGCTCATTGAGACACTTATAAGCACTCATGTTGCATGAAACTTGGTTTAGAGTCTTAGAAACGAGTTGTTAGATGTTTCATAAGTTCGTCAAACTAGTACAAAGCTCATTGACACACTTATAAGCACTCATGTTGAATGAAACTTGGTTTTGAGTCCTAGAAACGCGTTGTTAGATGTTTCAAAAGTTCGTCAAACTTGTACAAAGCTCATTGAGACACTTATAAGCACTCATGTGGAATGAAACTTGGTTTAGAGTCCTAGAAACGCTTTGTTAGATGTTTCATAAGTTTGTCAAAGTTGTACAAAGCTCATTGAGACGCTTATAAGCACTCATGTTGCATGAAACTTGGTTTAGAGTCCTAGAAACTGCGTTGTTAGATGTTTCATAAGTTCGTCAAACTAGTACAAAGCTCATTTAGACACTTATAAGCACTCATGTTGCATGAAACTTGGTTTAGAGTCTTAGAAACCGCTTTGTTAGATGTTTCATAAGTTCGTCAAACCAGTACAAAGCTCATTGAGACACATATAAGCACTCATGTTGCATGAAACTTAGTTTGGAGTCCTAGAAACCGCGTTGTTAGATGTTTCATAAGTTCGTAAAACTAGTACAACGCTCATTGAGACACATATAAGCACTCATTTTGCATGAAACTTGGTTTAGAGTCCTAGAAACGCGTTGTTAGATGTTTCATAAGTTCGTCAAACTTGTACAAAGC
Source organism: Cochlearia excelsa (assembly GCA_963556525.1). Lineage (NCBI taxonomy): Eukaryota > Viridiplantae > Streptophyta > Magnoliopsida > Brassicales > Brassicaceae > Cochlearia > Cochlearia excelsa. The sequence goes on along the minus strand of CAUVZT010000027.1, from coordinate 792,553 downwards.
TCATTGAGACACTTATAAGCACTCATGTTGCATGAAACTTGGTTTAGAGTCCTAGAAACGCGTTGTTCGATGTTTCATAAGTTCGTCAAACTAGTACAAAGCTCATTGAGACACTTATAAGCACTCATGTTGCATGAAACTTGGTTTAGAGTCTTAGAAACGAGTTGTTAGATGTTTCATAAGTTCGTCAAACTAGTACAAAGCTCATTGAGACACTTATAAGCACTCATGTTGAATGAAACTTGGTTTAGAGTCCTAGAAACTCTTTGTTAGATGTTTCATAAGTTCGTCAAACTTGTACAAAGCTCATTGAGACGCTTATAAGCACTCATGTTGCATGAAACTTGGTTTAGAGTCCTAGAAACTGCGTTGTTAGATGTTTCATAAGTTCGTCAAACTAGTACAAAGCTTATTGAGACACTTATAAGCACTCATGTTGCATGAAACTTGGTTTAGAGTCTTAGAAACCGCTTTGTTATATGTTTCATAAGTTCGTCAAACCAGTACAAAGCTCATTGAGACACATATATGCACTCATGTTGCATGAAACTTAGTTTGGAGTCCTAGAAACCGCGTTGTTAGATGTTTCATAAGTTCGTAAAACTAGTACAACGCTCATTGAGACACATATAAGCACTCATTTTGCATGAAACTTGGTTTAGAGTCCTAGAAAGGCGTTGTTAGATGTTTCATAAGTTCGTCAAACTTGTACAAAGCTCATTGAGACACTTATAAGCACTCATGTTGCATGAAACTTGGTTTAGAGTCTAAGATCGAGTTGTTAGATGTTTCATAAGTTCGTCAAACTAGTACAAAGCTCATTGAGACACTTATAAGCACTCATGTTGAATGAAACTTGGTTTAGAGTCCTAGAAACGCGTTGTTAGATGTTTCATAAGTTCGTCAAACTTGTACAAAGCTGATTGAGACACTTATAAGCACTCATGTGGAATGAAACTTGGTTTAGAGTCCTAGAAACGCGTTGTTAGATGTTTCATAAGTTCGTCAAACTTGTACAAAGCTCATTGAGACGCTTATAAGCACTCATGTTGCATGAAACTTGGTTTAGAGTCCTAGAAACTGCGTTGTTAGATGTTTCATAAGTTCGTCAAACTAGTACAAAGCTCATTGAGACACTTATAAGCACTCATGTTGCATGAAACTTGGTGTAGAGTCTTAGAAACCGCTTTGTTAGATGTTTCATAAGTTCGTCAAACCAAGTACAAAGCTCATTGAGACACATATAAGCACTCATGTTGCATGAAACTTAGTTTGGAGTCCTAGAAACCGCGTTGTTAGATGTTTCATAAGTTCGTAAAACTAGTACAACGCTCATTGAGACACATATAAGCACTCATTTTGCATGAAACTTGGTTTAGAGTCCTAGAAAGGCGTTGTTAGATGTTTCATAAGTACGTCAAACTTGTACAAAGCTCATTGAGACACTTATAAGCACTCATGTTGCATGAAACTTAGTTTAGATTCCTAGAAACGCGTTGTTAGATGTTTCATAAGTTCGTCAAACTAGTACAAAGCTCATTGAGACACTTATAAGCAGTCATGTTGCATGAAACTTGGTTTAGAGTCTTAGAAACGAGTTGTTAGATGTTTCATAAGTTCGTCAAACTAGTACAAAGCTCATTGAGACACTTATAAGCACTCATGTTGAATGAAACTTGGTTTAGAGTCCTAGAAACGCGTTGTTAGATGTTTCATAAGTTCGTCAAACTTGTACAAAGCTCATTGAGACACTTATAAGCACTCATGTGGAATGAAACTTGGTTTAGAGTCCTAGAAACGCGTTGTTAGATGATTCATAAGTTTGTCAAACTAGTACAAAGCTCATTGAGACACTTATAAGCACTCATGTTGCATGAAACTTGGTTTAGAGTCCTAGAAACACGTTGTTCGATGTTTCATAAGTTCGTCAAACTAGTACAAAGCTCATTGAGACACTTATAAGCACTCATGTTGCATGAAACTTGGTTTAGAGTCTTAGAAACGAGTTGTTAGATGTTTCATAAGTTCGTCAAACTAGTACAAAGCTCATTGAGACACTTATAAGCACTCATGTTGAATGAAACTTGGTTTAGAGTCCTAGAAACGCGTTGTTAGATGTTTTATAAGTTCGTCAAACTTGTACAAAGCTCATTGAGACACTTATAAGCACTCGTGTTGCATGAAACTTGGTTTAGAGTCCTAGAAACCGCGTTGTTAGATGTTTCATAAGTTCGTCAAACTAGTAAAAAGCTCATTGAGACACTTATAAGCACTCATGTTGCATGAAACTTGGTTTAGAGTCTTAGAAACGAGTTGTTAGATGTTTCATAAGTTCGTTAAACTAGTACAAATCTCATTGAGACACTTATAAGCACTCATGTTGAATGAAACTTGGTTTAGAGTCCTAGAAACGTGTTGTTAGATGTTTCATAAGTTCATCAAACTAGTACAAAGCTCATTGAGACACTTATAAGCACTCATGTTGCATGAAACTTGGTTTAGAGTCTTAGAAACGAGTTGTTAGATGTTTCATAAGTTCGTCAAACTAGTACAAAGCTCATTGAGACACTTATAAGCACTCATGTTGAATGAAACTTGGTTTAGAGTCCTAGAAACGCGTTGTTAGATGTTTCAAAAGTTCGTCAAACTAGTACAAAGCTCATTGAGACACTTATAAGCACTCATGTGGAATGAAACTTGGTTTAGAGTCCTAGAAACTCTTTGTTAGATGTTTCATAAGTTCGTCAAACTTGTACAAAGCTCATTGAGACGCTTATAAGCACTCATGTTGCATGAAACTTGGTTTAGAGTCCTAGAAACTGCGTTGTTAGATGTTTCATAAGTTCGTCAAACTAGTACAAAGCTTATTGAGACACTTATAAGCACTCATGTTGCATGAAACTTGGTTTAGAGTCTTAGAAACCGCTTTGTTATATGTTTCATAACTTCGTCAAACCAGTACAAAGCTCATTGAGACACATATAAGCACTCATGTTGCATGAAACTTAGTTTGGAGTCCTAGAAACCGCGTTGTTAGATGTTTCATAAGTTCGTAAAACTAGTACAACGCTCATTGAGACACATATAAGCACTCATTTTGCATGAAACTTGGTTTAGAGTCCTAGAAAGGCGTTGTTAGATGTTTCATAAGTTCGTCAAACTTGTACAAAGCTCATTGAGACACTTATAAGCACTCATGTTGCATGAAACTTGGTTTAGAGTCTAAGATCGAGTTGTTAGATGTTTCATAAGTTCGTCAAACTAGTACAAAGCTCATTGAGACACTTATAAGCACTCATGTTGAATGGAACTTGGTTTAGAGTCCTAGAAACGCGTTGTTAGATGTTTCATAAGTTCGTCAAACTTGTACAAAGCTCATTGAGACACTTATAAGCACTCATGTGGAATGAAACTTGGTTTAGAGTCCTAGAAACGCGTTGTTAGATGTTTCATAAGTTCGTCAAACTTGTACAAAGCTCATTGAGACGCTTATAAGCACTCATGTTGCATGAAACTTGGTTTAGAGTCCTAGAAACTGCGTTGTTAGATGTTTCATAAGTTCGTCAAACTAGTACAAAGCTCATTGAGACACTTATAAGCACTCATGTTGCATGAAACTTGGTGTAGAGTCTTAGAAACCGCTTTGTTAGATGTTTCATAAGTTCGTCAAACCAGTACAAAGCTCATTGAGACACATATAAGCACTCATGTTGCATGAAACTTAGTTTGGAGTCCTAGAAACCGCGTTGTTAGATGTTTCATAAGTTCGTAAAACTAGTACAACGCTCATTGAGACACATATAAGCACTCATTTTGCATGAAACTTGGTTTAGAGTCCTAGAAAGGCGTTGTTAGATGTTTCATAAGTACGTCAAACTTGTACAAAGCTCATTGAGACACTTATAAGCACTCATGTTGCATGAAACTTAGTTTAGATTCCTAGAAACGCGTTGTTAGATGTTTCATAAGTTCGTCAAACTAGTACAAAGCTCATTGAGACACTTATAAGCACTCATGTTGCATGAAACTTGGTTTAGAGTCTTAGAAACGAGTTGTTAGATGTTTCATAAGTTCGTCAAACTAGTACAAAGCTCATTGAGACACTTATAAGCACTCATGTTGAATGAAACTTGGTTTAGAGTCCTAGAAACGCGTTGTTAGATGTTTCATAAGTTCGTCAAACTTGTACAAAGCTCATTGAGACACTTATAAGCACTCATGTGGAATGAAACTTGGTTTAGAGTCCTAGAAACGCGTTGTTAGATGATTCATAAGTTTGTCAAACTAGTACAAAGCTCATTGAGACACTTATAAACACTCATGTTGCATGAAACTTGGTTTAGAGTCCTAGAAACGCGTTGTTCGATGTTTCATAAGTTCGTCAAACTAGTACAAAGCTCATTGAGACACTTATAAGCACTCATGTTGCATTAAACTTGGTTTAGAGTCTTAGAAACGAGTTGTTAGATGTTTCATAAGTTCGTCAAACTAGTACAAAGCTCATTGAGACACTTATAAGCACTCATGTTGAATGAAACTTGGTTTAGAGTCCTAGAAACGCGTTGTTAGATGTTTTATAAGTTCGTCAAACTTGTACAAAGCTCATTGAGACACTTATAAGCACTCGTGTTGCATGAAACTTGGTTTAGAGTCCTAGAAACCGCGTTGTTAGATGTTTCATAAGTTCGTCAAACTAGTAAAAAGCTCATTGAGACACTTATAAGCACTCATGTTGCATGAAACTTGGTTTAGAGTCTTAGAAACGAGTTGTTAGATGTTTCATAAGTTCGTTAAACTAGTACAAATCTCATTGAGACACTTATAAGCACTCATGTTGAATGAAACTTGGTTTAGAGTCCTAGAAACGCGTTGTTAGATGTTTCATAAGTTCATCAAACTAGTACAAAGCTCATTGAGACACTTATAAGCACTCATGTTGCATGAAACTTGGTTTAGAGTCTTAGAAACGAGTTGTTAGATGTTTCATAAGTTCGTCAAACTAGTACAAAGCTCATTGAGACACTTATAAGCACTCATGTTGAATGAAACTTGGTTTAGAGTCCTAGAAACGCGTTGTTAGATGTTTCAAAAGTTCGTCAAACTTGTACAAAGCTCATTGAGACACTTATAAGCACTCATGTGGAATGAAACTTGGTTTAGAGTCCTAGAAACGCTTTGTTAGATGTTTCATAAGTTTGTCAAAGTTGTACAAAGCTCATTGAGACGCTTATAAGCACTCATGTTGCATGAAACTTGGTTTAGAGTCCTAGAAACTGCGTTGTTAGATGTTTCATAAGTTCGTCAAACTAGTACAAAGCTCATTGAGACACTTATAAGCACTCATGTTGCATGAAACTTGGTTTAGAGTCTTAGAAACCGCTTTGTTAGATGTTTCATAAGTTCGTCAAACCAGTACAAAGCTCATTGAGACACATATAAGCACTCATGTTGCATGAAACTTAGTTTGGAGTCCTAGAAACCGCGTTGTTAGATGTTTCATAAGTTCGTAAAACTAGTACAACGCTCATTGAGACACATATAAGCACTCATTTTGCATGAAACTTGGTTTAGAGTCCTAGAAACGCGTTGTTAGATGTTTCATAAGTTCGTCAAACTTGTACAAAGCTCATTGAGACACTTATAAGCACTCATGTTGCATGAAACTTGGTTTAGAGTCCTAGAAACGCGTTGTTCGATGTTTCATAAGTTCGTCAAACTAGTACAAAGCTCATTGAGACACTTATAAGCACTCATGTTGCATGAAACTTGGTTTAGAGTCTTAGAAACGAGTTGTTAGATGTTTCATAAGTTCGTCAAACTAGTACAAAGCTCATTGAGACACTTATAAGCACTCATGTTGAATGAAACTTGGTTTAGAGTCCTAGAAACGCGTTGTTAGATGTTTTATAAGTTCGTCAAACTTGTACAAAGCTCATTGAGACACTTATAAGCACTCGTGTTGCATGAAACTTGGTTTAGAGTCCTAGAAACCGCGTTGTTAGATGTTTCATAAGTTCGTCAAACTAGTAAAAAGCTCATTGAGACACTTATAAGCACTCATGTTGCATGAAACTTGGTTTAGAGTCTTAGAAACGAGTTGTTAGATGTTTCATAAGTTCGTTAAACTAGTACAAATCTCATTGAGACACTTATAAGCACTCATGTTGAATGAAACTTGGTTTAGAGTCCTAGAAACGCGTTGTTAGATGTTTCATAAGTTCGTCAAACTAGTACAAAGCTCATTGAGACACTTATAAGCACTCATGTTGCATGAAACTTGGTTTAGAGTCTTAGAAACGAGTTGTTAGATGTTTCATAAGTTCGTCAAACTAGTACAAAGCTCATTGAGACACTTATAAACACTCATGTTGAATGAAACTTGGTTTAGAGTCCTAGAAACGCGTTGTTAGATGTTTCAAAAGTTCGTCAAACTTGTACAAAGCTCATTGAGACACTTATAAGCACTCATGTGGAATGAAACTTGGTTTAGAGTCCTAGAAACGCTTTGTTAGATGTTTCATAAGTTTGTCAAAGTTGTACAAAGCTCATTGAGACGCTTATAGGCACTCATGTTGCATGAAACTTGGTTTAGAGTCCTAGAAACTGCGTTGTTAGATGTTTCATAAGTTCGTCAAACTAGTACAAAGCTCATTGAGACACTTATAAGCACTCATGTTGCATGAAACTTGGTTTAGAGTCTTAGAAACCGCTTTGTTAGATGTTTCATAAGTTCGTCAAACCAGTACAAAGCTCATTGAGACACATATAAGCACTTATGTTGCATGAAACTTAGTTTGGAGTCCTAGAAACCGCGTTGTTAGATGTTTCATAAGTTCGTAAAACTAGTACAAAGCTCATTGAGACACTTATAAGCACTCATGTTGAATGAAACTTGGTTTAGAGTCCTAGAAACGCGTTGTTAGATGTTTCATAAGTTCGTCAAACTTGTACAAAGCTCATTGAGACACTTATAAGCACTCATGTTGCATGAAACTTGGTTTAGAGTCCTAGAAACGCGTTGTTCGATGTTTCATAAGTTCGTCAAACTAGTACAAAGCTCATTGAGACACTTATAAGCACTCATGTTGCATGAAACTTGGTTTAGAGTCTTAGAAACGAGTTGTTAGATGTTTCATAAGTTCGTCAAACTAGTACAAAGCTCATTGAGACACTTATAAGCACTCATGTTGAATGAAACTTGGTTTAGAGTCCTAGAAACGCGTTGTTAGATGTTTTATAAGTTCGTCAAACTTGTACAAAGCTCATTGAGACACTTATAAGCACTCGTGTTGCATGAAACTTGGTTTAGAGTCCTAGAAACCGCGTTGTTAGATGTTTCATAAGTTCGTCAAACTAGTAAAAAGCTCATTGAGACACTTATAAGCACTCATGTTGCATGAAACTTGGTTTAGAGTCTTAGAAACGAGTTGTTAGATGTTTCATAAGTTCGTTAAACTAGTACAAATCTCATTGAGACACTTATAAGCACTCATGTTGAATGAAACTTGGTTTAGAGTCCTAGAAACGCGTTGTTAGATGTTTCATAAGTTCGTCAAACTAGTACAAAGCTCATTGAGACACTTATAAGCACTCATGTTGCATGAAACTTGGTTTAGAGTCTTAGAAACGAGTTGTTAGATGTTTCATAAGTTCGTCAAACTAGTACAAAGCTCATTGAGACACTTATAAGCACTCATGTTGAATGAAACTTGGTTTAGAGTCCTAGAAACGCGTTGTTAGATGTTTCAAAAGTTCGTCAAACTTGTACAAAGCTCATTGAGACACTTATAAGCACTCATGTGGAATGAAACTTGGTTTAGAGTCCTAGAAACGCTTTGTTAGATGTTTCATAAGTTTGTCAAAGTTGTACAAAGCTCATTGAGACGCTTATAGGCACTCATGTTGCATGAAACTTGGTTTAGAGTCCTAGAAACTGCGTTGTTAGATGTTTCATAAGTTCGTCAAACTAGTACAAAGCTCATTGAGACACTTATAAGCACTCATGTTGCATGAAACTTGGTTTAGAGTCTTCGAAACCGCTTTGTTAGATGTTTCATAAGTTCGTCAAACCAGTACAAAGCTCATTGAGACACATATAAGCACTCATGTTGCATGAAACTTAGTTTGGAGTCCTAGAAACCGCGTTGTTAGATGTTTCATAAGTTCGTAAAACTAGTACAAAGCTCATTGAGACACTTATAAGCACTCATGTTGAATGAAACTTGGTTTAGAGTCCTAGAAACGCGTTGTTAGATGTTTCATAAGTTCGTCAAACTTGTACAAAGCTCATTGAGACACTTATAAGCACTCATGTGGAATGAAACTTGGTTTAGAGTCCTAGAAACGCGTTGTTAGATGATTCATAAGTTTGTCAAACTAGTACAAAGCTCATTGAGACACTTATAAGCACTCATGTTGCATGAAACTTGGTTTAGAGTCCTAGAAACGCGTTGTTCGATGTTTCATAAGTTCGTCAAACTAGTACAAAGCTCATTGAGACACTTATAAGCACTCATGTTGCATGAAACTTGGTTTAGAGTCCTAGAAACGCGTTGTTAGATGTTTTATAAGTTCGTCAAACTTGTACAAAGCTCATTGAGACACTTATAAGCACTCGTGTTGCATGAAACTTGGTTTAGAGTCCTAGAAACCGCGTTGTTAGATGTTTCATAAGTTCGTCAAACTAGTAAAAAGCTCATTGAGACACTTATAAGCACTCATGTTGCATGAAACTTGGTTTAGAGTCTTAGAAACGAGTTGTTAGATGTTTCATAAGTTCGTCAAACTAGTTCAAAGCTCATTGAGACACTTATAAGCACTCATGTTGGATGAAACTTGGTTTAGAGTCTTAGAAACGAGTTGTTAGATGTTTCATAAGTTCGTCAAACTAGTACAAAGCTCTTTGAGACACTTATAAGCACTCATGTTGAATGAAACTTGGTTTAGATTCCTAGAAACGCGTTGTTAGATGTTTCATAAGTTCGTCAAACTTGTACAAAGCTCATTGAGACACTTATAAGCACTCATGTTGCATGAAACTTGGTTTAGAGTCCTAGAAACCGCGTTGTTAGATGTTTCATAAGTTCGTCAAACTAGTAAAAAGCTCATTGAGACACTTATAAGCACTCATGTTGCATGAAACTTGGTTTAGAGTCCTAGAAACGCGTTGTTAGATGTTTCATAAGTTCGTCAAACTAGTTCAAAGCTCATTGAGACACTTATAAGCACTCATGTTGCATGAAACTTGGTTTAGAGTCTTAGAAACGAGTTGTTAGATGTTTCATAAGTTCGTCAAACTAGTACAAAGCTCATTGAGACACTTATAAGCACTTATGTGGAATGAAACTTGGTTTAGAGTCCTAGAAACGCGTTGTTAGATGTTTCATAAGTTCGTCAAACTTGTACAAAGCTCATTGAGACACTTATAAGCACTCATGTGGAATGAAACTTGGTTTAGAGTCCTAGAAACGCGTTGTTAGATGTTTCATAAATTCGTCAAACTTGTACAAAGCTCATTGAGACACTTATAAGCACTCATGTGGAATGAAACTTAGTTTAGAGTCCTAGAAACGCGTTGGTAGATGTTTCATAAGTTTGTCAAACTAGTACAAAGCTCATTGAGACACTTATAAGCACTCATGTTGCATGAAACTTGGTTTAGAGTCTTAGAAACGAGTTGTTAGATGTTTCATAAGTTCGTCAAACTAGTACAAAGCTCATTGAGACACTTATAAGCACTCATGTTGAATGAAACTTGATTTAGATTCCTAGAAACGCGTTGTTAGATGTTTCATAAGTTCGTCAAACTTGTACAAAGCTCATTGAGACACTTATAAGCACTCATGTTGCATGAAACTTGGTTTAGAGTCCTAGAAACCGCGTTGTTAGATGTTTCATAAGTTCGTCAAACTAGTAAAAAGCTCATTGAGACACTTATAAGCACTGATGTTGCATGAAACTTGGTTTAGAGTCCTAGAAACGCGTTGTTAGATGTTTCATAAGTTCGTCAAACTAGTTCAAAGCTCATTGAGACACTTATAAGCACTCATGTTGCATGAAACTTGGTTTAGAGTCTTAGAAACGAGTTGTTAGATGTTTCATAAGTTCGCCAAACTAGTACAAAGCTCATTGAGACACTTATAAGCACTCATGTTGACTGAAACTTGGTTTAGAGTCCTAGAAACGCGTTGTTAGATGTTTCATAAGTTCGTCAAAATTGTATAAAGCTCATTGAGACACTTATAAGCACTCATGTGGAATGAAACTTGGTTTAGAGTCCTAGAAATGCGTTGTTAGATGTTTCATAAGTTCGTCAAACTTGTACAAAGCTCATTGAGACACTTATAAGCACTCATGTGGAATGAAACTTGGTTTAGAGTCCTAGAAACGCGTTGTTAGATGTTTCATAAGTTCGTCAAACTTGTACAAAGCTCATTGAGACACTTATAAGCACTCATGTATAATGAAACTTGGTTTAGAGTCCTAGAAACGCGTTGTTAGATGTTTCATAAGTTTGTCAAACTAGTACAAAGCTCATTGAGACACTTATAAGAACTCATGTTGCATGAAACTTGGTTTAGAGTCTTAGAAACGCGTTGTTCGATGTTTCATAAGTTCGTCAAACTAGTACAAAGCTCATTGAGACACTTATAAGCACTCATGTTGCATGAAACTTGGTTTAGAGTCCTAGAAACGCGTTGTTAGATGTTTCATAAGTTCGTCAAACTAGTACAAAGCTCATTGAGACACTTATAAGCACTCATGTTGAATGAAACTTGGTTTAGAGTCCTAGAAACACGTTGTTAGATGTTTCATAAGTTCGTAAAACTAGTACAACGCTCATTGAGACACATATAAGCACTCATTTTGCATGAAACTTGGTTTAGAGTCCTAGAAACGCGTTGTTAGATGTTTCATAAGTTCGTCAAACTTGTACAAAGCTCATTGAGACACTTATTAGCACTCATGTGGTATGAAACTTGGTTTAGAGTCCTAATAACGCGTTGTTAGATGTTTCATAAGTTTGTCAAACTAGTACAAAGCTCATTGAGACACTTGTAAGCACTCATGTTGCATGAAACTTGGTTTAGAGTCCTAGAAACGCGTTGTTAGATGTTTCATAAGTTCGTCAAACTAGTACAAAGCTCATTGAGACACTTATAAGCACTCATGTTGCATGAAACTTGGTTTAGAGTCTTAGAAACGAGTTGTTAGATGTTTCATAAGTTCGTCAAACTAGTACAAAGCTCATTGAGACACTTATAAGCACTCATGTTGAATTAAACTTGGTTTAGAGTCCTAGAAACGCGTTGTTAGATGTTTCATAAGTTCGTCAAACTAGTTCAAAGCTCATTGAGACACTTATAAGCATTCATGTTGCATGAAACTTGGTTTAGAGTCTTAGAAACGAGTTGTTAGATGTTTCATAAGTTCCTCAAACTAGTACAAAGCTCATTGAGACACTTATAAGCACTCATGTTGAATGAAACTTGGTTTAGAGTCCTTGAAACGCGTTGTTAGATGTTTCATAAGTTCATCAAACTAGTTCAAAGCTCATTGAGACACTTATAAGCACTCATGTTGCATGAAACTTGGTTTAGAGTCTTAGAAACGAGTTGTTAGATGTTTCATAAGTTCGTCAAACTAGTACAAAGCTCATTGAGTCACTTATAAGCACTCATGTTGAATGAAACTTGGTTTAGAGTCCTAGAAACGCGTTGTTAGATGTTTCTTTAGTTTGTCAAACTTGTACAAAGCTCATTGAGACACTTATAAGCACTCATGTTGCATGAAACTTGGTTTAGAGTCTTAGAAACCGCTTTGTTAGATGTTTCATAATTTCGTCAAACCAGTACAAAGCTCATTGAGACACATATAAGCACTCATGTTGCATGAAACTTAGTTTAGAGTCCTAGAAACGCGTTGTTCGATGTTTCATAAGTTCGTCAAACTAGTACAAAGCTCATTGAGACACTTATAAGCACTCATGTTGCATGAAACTTGGTTTAGAGTCTTAGAAACGAGTTGTTAGATGTTTCATAAGTTCGTCAAACTAGTACAAAGCTCATTGAGACACTTATAAGCACTCATGTTGAATGAAACTTGGTTTAGAGTCCTAGAAACGCGTTGTTAAATGTTTCATAAGTTCGTCAAACTAGTTCAAAGCTCATTGAGACACTTATAAGCACTCATGTTGCATGAAACTTGGTTTATAGTCTTAGAAACGAGTTGTTAGATGTTTCATAAGTTTGTCAAACTAGTACAAAGCTCATTGAGACACTTATAAGCACTCATGTGGAATGAAACTTGGTTTAGAGTCCTAGATACGCGTTGTTAAATGTTTCATAAGTTCGTAAAACTAGTACAACGCTCATTGAGACACATATAAGCACTCATTTTGCATGAAACTTGGTTTAGAGTCCTAGAAACGCGTTGTTAGATGTTTCATAAGTTCGTCAAACTTGTACAAAGCTCATTGAGACACTTATTAGCACTCATGTGGAATGAAACTTGGTTTAGAGTCCTAGAAACGCGTTGTTAGATGTTTCATAAGTTTGTCAACTAGTACAAAGCTCATTGAGACACTTATAAGCACTCATGTTGCATGAAACTTGGTTTAGAGTCCTAGAAACGCGTTGTTCGATGTTTCATAAGTTCGTCAAACTAGTGCAAAGCTCATTGAGACACTTATAAGCACTCATGTTGCATGAAACTTGGTTTAGATTCTTAGAAACGAGTTGTTAGATGTTTCATAAGTTCGTCAAACTAGTACAAAGCTCATTGAGACACTTATAAGCACTCATGTTGAATGAAACTGGGTTTAGAGTCCTAGAAACGCGTTGTTAGATGTTTCATAAGTTCGTCAAACTTGTATAAAGCTCATTGAGACACTTATAAGCACTCATGTTGCATGAAACTTGGTTTAGAGTCCTAGAAACGCGTTGTTAGATGTTTCATAAGTTTGTCAAACTAGTACAAAGCTCATTGAGACACTTATAAGTACTCATGTTGAATGAAACTTGGTTTAGAGTCCTAGAAACGCGTTGTTCGATGTTTCATAAGTTCTTCAAACTAGTACAAAGCTCATTGAGACACTTATAAGCACTCATGTTGCATGAAACTTGGTTTAGAGTCTTAGAAACGAGTTGTTAGATGTTTCATAAGTTCGTCAAATTAGTAAAAATCTCATTGAGACACTTATAAGCACTCATGTTGAATGAAACTTGGTTTAGAGTCCTAGAAACGCGTTGTTAGATGTTTCATAAGTTCGTCAAACTTGTACAAAGCTCATTGAGACACTTATAAGCACTCATGTTGCATGAAACTTGGTTTAGAGTCCTAGAAACCGCGTTGTTAGATGTTTCATAAGTTTGTCAAACTAGTAAAAAGCTCATTGAGACACTTATAAGCACTCATGTTGCATGAAACTTGGTTTAGAGTCTTAGAAACGAGTTGTTAGATGTTTCATAAGTTCGTCAAACTAGTACAAAGCTCATTGAGACGCTTATAAGCACTCATGTTGAATGAAACTTGGTTTAGAGTCCTAGAAACGCGTTGTTAGATGTTTCATAAGTTTGTCAAACTAGTACAAAGCTCATTGAGACAATTATAAGCACTCATGTTGCAAGAAACTTGGTTTAGAGTCCTAGAAACGCTTTGTTAGATGTTTCATAAGTTCGTCAAACTTGTACAAAGCTCATTGAGACGCTTATAAGCACTCATGTTGCATGAAACTTGGTTTAGAGTCCTAGAAATGCGTTGTTAGATGTTTCATTAGTTTGTCAAACTTGTACAAAGCTCATTGAGACACTTATAAGCACTCATGTTGCATGAAACTTGGTTTAGAGTCTTAGAAACCGCTTTGTTAGATGTTTCACAAGTTCGTCAAACCAGTAAAAAGCTCATTGAGACACACAAAGCACTCATGTTGCATGAAACTTAGTTTAGAGTCCTAGAAACCGCGTTGTTAGATGTTTCATAAGTTCGTAAAACTAGTACAACGCTCATTGAGACACATATAAGCACTCATTTTGCATGAAACTTGGTTTAGAGTCCTAGAAACGCGTTGTTAGATGTTTCATAAGTTCGTCAAACTTGTACAAAGCTCATTGAGACACTTATAAGCACTCATGTTGCATGAAACTTAGTTTAGAGTCCTAGAAACGCGTTGTTAGATGTTTCGTAAGTTCGTCAAAGTTGTACAAAGCTCATTGAGACACTTATAAGCACTCATGTTGCATGAAACTTGGTTTAGAGTCCTAGAAACGCGTTGTTCGATGTTTCATAAGTTCGTCAAACTTGTACAAAGCTCATTGAGACACTTATAAGCACTCATGTTGCATGAAACTTGGTTTAGAGTCTTAGAAACGAGTTGTTAGATGTTTCATAAGTTCGTCAAACTAGTAAAAAGCTCATTGAGACACTTATAAGCACTCATGTTGAATGAAACTTGGTTTAGAGTCCTAGAAACGCGTTGTTAGATGTTTCATAAGTTCGTCAAACTAGTTCAAAGCTCATTGAGACACTTATAAGCACTCATGTTGCATGAAACTTGGTTTAGAGTCTTAGAAACGAGTTGTTAGATGTTTCATAAGTTTGTCAAACTAGTACAAAGCTCATTGAGACACTTATAAGCACTCATGTTGAATGAAACTTGGTTTAGAGTCCTAGATACGCGTTGTTAAATGTTTCATAAGTTCGTAAAACTAGTACAACACTCATTGAGACACATATAAGCACTCATTTTGCATGAAAATTGGTTTAGAGTCCTAAAAACGCGTTGTTAGATGTTTCATAAGTTCGTCAAACTTGTACAAAGCTCATTGAGACACTTATTAGCACTCATGTGGAATGAAACTTGGTTTAGAGTCCTAGAAACGCGTTGTTAGATGTTTCATAAGTTCGTAAAACTAGTACAAAGCTCATTGAGACACTTCTAAGCACTCATGTTGAATGAAACTTGGTTTAGAGTCCTAGAAACGCGTTGTTAGATGTTTCATAAGTTCGTCAAACTTGTCTAAAGCTCATTGAGACACTTATAAGCACTCATGTTGCATGAAACTTGGTTTAGAGTCCTAGAAACGCGTTGTTAGATGTTTCATAAGTTTGTCAAACTAGTACAAAGATCATTGAGACACTTATAAGCACTCATGTTGCATGAAACTTGGTTTAGAGTCCTAGAAACGCGTTGTTCGATGTTTCATAAGTTCGTCAAACTAGTACAAAGCTCATTGAGACATTTATAAGCACTCATGTTGCATGAAACTTGGTTTAGAGTCTTAGAAACGAGTTGTTAGATGTTTCATAAAATCGTCAAATTAGTACAAAGCTCATTGAGACACTTATAAGCACTCATGTTGAATGAAACTTGGTTTAGAGTCCTAGAAACGCGTTGTTAGATGTGTCATAAGTTCGTCAAACTTGTACAAAGCTCATTGAGACACTTATAAGCACTCATGTTGCATGAAACTTGGTTTAGAGTCCTAGAAACCGCGTTGTTAGATGTTTCATAAGTTCGTCAAACTAGTAAAAAGCTCATTGAGACACTTATAAGCACTCATGTTGCATGAAACTTGGTTTAGAGTCTTAGAAACGAGTTGTTAGATGTTTCATAAGTTCGTCAAACTAGTACAAAGCTCATTGAGACACTTATAAGCACTCATGTTGAATGAAACTTGTTTTAGAGTCCTAGAAACGCGTTGTTAGATGTTTCATAAGTTCGTCAAACTAGTACAAAGCTCATTGAGACAATTATAAGCACTCATGTTGCATGAAACTTGGTTTAGAGTCCTAGAAACGCTTTGTTAGATGTTTCATAAGTTCGTCAAACTTGTACAAAGCTCATTGAGACACTTATAAGCACTCATGTTGCATGAAACTTGGTTTAGAGTCTTAGAAACCGCTTTGTTAGATGTTTCATAAGTTCGTCAAACCAGTACAAAGCTCATTGAGACACATATAAGCACTCATGTTGCATGAAACTTAGTTTAGAGTCCTAGAAACCGCGTTGTTTGATCTTTCATAAGTTCGTAAAACTAGTACAACGCTCATTGAGACACATATAAGCACTCATTTTGCATGAAACTTGGTTTAGAGTCCTAGAAACGCGTTGTTAGATGTTTCATAAGTTCGTCAAACTTGTACAAAGCTCATTGAGACACTTATAAGCACTCATGTTGCATGAAACTTAGTTTAGAGTCCTAGAAACGTGTTGTTAGATGTTTCATAAGTTCGTCAAAGTTGTACAAAGCTCATTGAGACACTTATAAGCACTCATGTTGCATGAAACTTGGTTTAGAGTCCTAGAAACGCGTTGTTCGATGTTTCATAAGTTCGTCAAACTAGTACAAAGCTCATTGAGACACTTATAAGCACTCATGTTGCATGAAACTTGGTTTAGAGTCTTAGAAACGAGTTGTTAGATGTTTCATAAGTTCGTCAAACTAGTACAAAGCTCATTGAGACACTTATAAGCACTCATGTTGATGAAACTTGGTTTAGAGTCCTAGAAACGCGTTGTTAGATGTTTCATAAGTTCGTCAAACTAGTACAAAGCTCATTGAGACACTTATAAGCACTCATGTTGCATGAAACTTGGTTTAGAGTCCTAGAAACGCTTTGTTAGATGTTTCATAATTTCGTCAAACTTGTACAAAGCTCATTGAGACGCTTATAAGCACTCATGTTGCATGAAACTTGGTTTAGAGTCCTAGAAATGCGTTGTTAGATGTTTCATTAGTTTGTCAAACTTGTACAAAGCTCATTGAGACACTTATAAGCACTCATGTTGCATGAAACTTGGTTTAGAGTCTTAGAAACCGCTTTGTTAGATGTTTCATAAGTTCGTCAAACCAGTACAAAGCTCATTGAGACACATATAAGCACTCATGTTGCATGAAACTTAGTTTAGAGTCCTAGAAACCGCGTTGTTAGATGTTTCATAAGTTCGTAAAACTAGTACAACGCTCATTTAGACACATATAAGCACTCATTTTGCATAAAACTTGGTTTAGAGTCCTAGAAACGCGTTGTTAGATGTTTCATAAGTTCGGCAAACTTGTACAAAGCTCATTGAGACACTTATAAGCACTCATGTTGCATGAAACTTAGTTTAGAGTCCTAGAAACGCGTTGTTAGATGTTTCATAAGTTCGTCAAACTTGTACAAAGCTCATTGAGACACTTATAAGCACTCATGTTGCATGAAACTTGGTTTAGAGTCCTAGAAACCGCGTTGTTAGATGTTTCATAAGTTCGTCAAACTAGTAAAAAGCTCATTGAGACACTTATAAGCACTCATGTTGCATGAAACTTGGTTTAGAGTCCTAGAAACACGTTGTTAGATGTTTCATAAGTTCGTCAAACTAGTTCAAAGCTCATTGAGACACTTATAAGCACTCATGTTGCATGAAACTTGGTTTAGAGTCTTAGAAACGAGTTGTTAGATGTTTCATAAGTTCGTCAAACTAGTACAAAGCTCATTGAGACACTTATAAGCACTCATGTTGAATGAAACTTGGTTTAGATTCCTAGAAACGCATTGTTAGATGTTTCATAAGTTCGTCAAACTTGTACAAAGCTCATTGAGACACTTATAAGCACTCATGTGGAATGAAACTTGGTTTAGAGTCCTAGAAACGCGTTGTTAGATGTTTCATAAGTTCGTCAAACTTGTACAAAGCTCATTGAGACACTTATAAGCACTCATGTGGAATGAAACTTGGTTTAGAGTCCTAGAAACGCGTTGTTAGATGTTTCATAAGTTCGTCAAACTTGTACAAAGCTCATTGAGACACTTATAAGCACTCATGTTGCATGAAACTTGGTTTAGAGTCCTAGAAACGCGTTGTTAGATGTTTCATAAGTTTGTCAAACTAGTACAAAGCTCATTGAGACACTTATAAGCACTCATGTTGCATGAAACTTGGTTTAGAGTCCTAGAAACGCGTTGTTCGATGTTTCATAAGTTCGTCAAACTAGTACAAAGCTCATTGAGACACTTATAAGCACTCATGTTGCATGAAACTTGGTTTAGAGTCTTAGAAACGAGTTGTTAGATGTTTCATAAGTTCGTCAAATTAGTAAAAAGCTCATTGAGACACTTATAAGCACTCATGTTGAATGAAACTTGGTTTAGAGTCCTAGAAACGCGTTGTTAGATGTTTCATAAGTTCGTCAAATTTGTACAAAGCTCATTGAGACACTTATAAGCACTCATGTTGCATGAAACTTGGTTTAGAGTCCTAGAAACCGCGTTGTTAGATGTTTCATAAGTTCGTCAAACTAGTAAAAAGCTCATTGAGACACTTATAAGCACCCATGTTGCATGAAACTTGGTTTAGAGTCTTAGAAACGAGTTGTTAGATGTTTCATAAGTTCGTCAAACTAGTACAAAGCTCATTGAGACACTTATGAGCACTCATGTTGAATGAAACTTGGTTTAGAGTCCTAGAAACTGCGTTGTTAGATGTTTCATAAGTTCGTCAAACTAGTACAAAGCTCATTGAGACACTTATAAGCACTCATGTTGCATGAAACTTGGTTTAGAGTCTTAGAAACCGCTTTGTTAGATGTTTCATAAGTTCGTCAAACCAGTACAAAGCTCATTGAGACACATATAAGCACTCATGTTGCATGAAACTTAGTTTGGAGTCCTAGAAACCGCGTTGTTAGTTGTTTCATAAGTTCGTAAAACTAGTACAACGCTCATTGAGACACATATAAGCACTCATTTTGAATGAAACTTGGTTTAGAGTCCTAGAAACGCGTTGTTAGATGTTTCATAAGTTCGTCAAACTTGTACAAAGCTCATTGAGACACTTATAAGCACTCATGTTGCATGAAACTTTGTTTAGAGTCCTAGAAACGCGTTGTTAGATGTTTCATAAGTTCGTCAAACTAGTAAAAAGCTCATTGAGAAACTTATAAGCACTCATGTCGCATGAAACTTGGTTTAGAGTCTTAGAAACGAGTTGTTAGATGTTTCATAAGTTCGTCAAACTAGTACAAAGCTCATTGAGACACTTATAAGCACTCATGTTGAATGAAACTTGGTTTAGAGTCCTAGAAACGCGTTGTTAGATGTTTCATAAGTTTGTCAAACTTGTACAAAGCTCATTGAGACACTTATAAGCACTCATGTGGAATGAAACTTGGTTTAGAGTCCTAGAAACGCGTTGTTAGATGTTTCATAAGTTCGTCAAACTTGTACAAAGCTCATTGAGACACTTATAAGCACTCATGTGGAATGAAACTTGGTTTAGAGTCCTAGAAACGTGTTGTTAGATGTTTCATAAGTTTGTCAAACTAGTACAAAGCTCATTGAGACAATTATAAGCACTCATGTTGCATGAAACTTGGTTTAGAGTCCTAGAAACGCGTTGTTCGATGTTTCATAAGTTCGTCAAACTAGTACAAAGCTCATTGAGACACTTATAAGCACTCATGTTGCATGGAACTTGGTTTAGAGTCTTAGAAACGAGTTGTTAGATGTTTCATAAGTTTGTCAAACTAGTACAAAGCTCATTGAGACATATAAGCACTCATGTTGAATGAAACTTGGTTTAGAGTCCTAGAAACGCGTTGTTAGATGTTTCATAAGTTCGTCAAACTTGTACAAAGCTCATTGAGACACTTATAAGCACTCATGTTGCATGAAACATGGTTTAGAGTCCTAGAAACCGCGTTGTTAGATTTTTCATAAGTTCGTCAAACTAGTAAAAAGCTCATTGAGACACTTATAAGCACTCATGTTGCATGAAACTTGGTTTAGAGTCCTAGAAACGCGTTGTTAGATGTTTCATAAGTTCGTCAAACTAGTTCAAAGCTCATTGAGACACTTATAAGCACTCATGTTGCATGAAACTTGGTTTAGAGTATTAGAAACGAGTTGTTAGATGTTTCATAAGTTCGTCAAACTAGTACAAAGCTCATTGAGACACTTATAAGCACTCATGTTGAATGAAACTTGGTTTAGAGTCCTAGAAACGCGTTGTTAGATGTTTCATAAGTTCGTCAAACTTGTACAAAGCTCATTGAGACACTTATAAGCACTCATGTGAATGAAACTTGGTTTAGAGTCCTAGAAACGCGTTGTTAGATGTTTCATAAGTTTGTCAAACTAGTACAGCTCATTGAGACAATTATAAGCACTCATGTTGCATGAAACTTGGTTTAGAGTCCTAGAAACACGTTGTTCGATGTTTCATAAGTTCGTCAAACTAGTACAAAGCTCATTGAGAATCTTATAAGCACTCATGTTGCATGGAACTTGGTTTAGAGTCTTAGAAACGAGTTGTTAGATGTTTCATAAGTTTGTC
Source organism: Cochlearia excelsa (assembly GCA_963556525.1). Classification (NCBI taxonomy): domain Eukaryota; kingdom Viridiplantae; phylum Streptophyta; class Magnoliopsida; order Brassicales; family Brassicaceae; genus Cochlearia; species Cochlearia excelsa. The sequence goes on along the minus strand of CAUVZT010000027.1, from coordinate 772,236 downwards.
AAACTAGTACAAAGCTCATTGAGACATTTATAAGCACTCATGTTGAATGAAACTTGGTTTAGAGTCCTAGAAACGCGTTGTTAGATGTTTCATAAGTTCGTCAAACTTGTACAAAGCTCATTGAGACACTTATAAGCACTCATGTTGCATGAAACATGGTTTAGAGTCCTAGAAACCGCGTTGTTAGATGTTTCATAAGTTCGTCAAACTAGTAAAAAGCTCATTGAGACACTTATAAGCACTCATGTTGCATGAAACTTGGTTTAGAGTCCTAGAAACGCGTTGTTAGATGTTTCATAAGTTCGTCAAACTAGTTCAAAGCTCATTCAGACACTTATAAGCACTCATGTTGCATGAAACTTGGTTTAGAGTATTAGAAACGAGTTGTTAGATGTTTCATAAGTTCGTCAAACTAGTACAAAGCTCATTGAGACACTTATAAAGCACTCATGTTGAATGAAACTTGGTTTAGAGTTTTAGAAACCGCTTTGTTAGATGTTTCATAAGTTCGTCAAACCAGTACAAAGCTCATTGAGACACATATAAGCACTCATGTTGCATGAAACTTAGTTTAGAGTCCTAGAAATAGCGTTGTTAGATGTTTCATAAGTTCGTAAAACTAGTACAACGCTCATGAGACACTTATAAGCACTCATGTTGCATGAAACTTGGTTTAGAGTCTTAGAAACGAGTTGTTAGATGTTTCATAAGTTCGTCAAACTAGTAAAAAGCTCATTGAGACACTTATAAGCACTCATGTTGAATGAAACTTGGTTTAGAGTCCTAGAAACGCGTTGTTAGATGTTTCATAAGTTCGTCAAACTAGTTCAAAGCTCATTGAGACACTTATAAGCACTCATGTTGCATGAAACTTGGTTTAGAGTCTTAGAAACGAGTTGTTAGATGTTTCATAAGTTTGTCAAACTAGTACAAAGTTCATTGAGACACTTATAAGCACTCATGTTGAATGAAACTTGGTTTAGAGTCCTAGATACGCGTTGTTAAATGTTTCATAAGTTCGTAAAACTAGTACAACACTCATTGAGACACATATAAGCACTCATTTTGCATGAAAATTGGTTTAGAGTCCTAAAAACGCGTTGTTAGATGTTTCATAAGTTCGTCAAACTTGTACAAAGCTCATTGAGACACTTATTAGCACTCATGTGGAATGAAACTTGGTTTAGAGTCCTAGAAACGCGTTAGATGTTTCATAAGTTCGTAAAACTAGTACAAAGCTCATTGAGACACTTCTAAGCACTCATGTTGAATGAAACTTGGTTTAGAGTCCTAGAAACGCGTTGTTAGATGTTTCATAAGTTCGTCAAACTTGTCTAAAGCTCATTGAGACACTTATAAGCACTCATGTTGCATGAAACTTGGTTTAGAGTCCTAGAAACGCGTTGTTAGATGTTTCATAAGTTTGTCAAACTAGTACAAAGATCATTGAGACACTTATAAGCACTCATGTTGCATGAAACTTGGTTTAGAGTCCTAGAAACGCGTTGTTCGATGTTTCATAAGTTCGTCAAACTAGTACAAAGCTCATTGAGACATTTATAAGCACTCATGTTGCATGAAACTTGGTTTAGAGTCTTAGAAACGAGTTGTTAGATGTTTCATAACTTCGTCAAATTAGTACAAAGCTCATTGAGACACTTATAAGCACTCATGTTGAATGAAACTTGGTTTAGAGTCCTAGAAACGCGTTGTTAGATGTGTCATAAGTTCGTCAAACTTGTACAAAGCTCATTGAGACACTTATAAGCACTCATGTTGCATGAAACTTGGTTTAGAGTCCTAGAAACCGCGTTGTTAGATGTTTCATAAGTTCGTCAAACTAGTAAAAAGCTCATTGAGACACTTATAAGCACTCATGTTGCATGAAACTTGGTTTAGAGTCTTAGAAACGAGTTGTTAGATGTTTCATAAGTTCGTCAAACTAGTACAAAGCTCATTGAGACACTTATAAGCACTCATGTTGAATGAAACTTGTTTTAGAGTCCTAGAAACGCGTTGTTAGATGTTTCATAAGTTCGTCAAACTAGTACAAAGCTCATTGAGACAATTATAAGCACTCATGTTGCATGAAACTTGGTTTAGAGTCCTAGAAACGCTTTGTTAGATGTTTCATAAGTTCGTCAAACTTGTACAAAGCTCATTGAGACACTTATAAGCACTCATGTTGCATGAAACTTGGTTTAGAGTCTTAGAAACCGCTTTGTTAGATGTTTCATAAGTTCGTCAAACCAGTACAAAGCTCATTGAGACACATATAAGCACTCATGTTGCATGAAACTTAGTTTAGAGTCCTAGAAACCGCGTTGTTTGATCTTTCATAAGTTCGTAAAACTAGTACAACGCTCATTGAGACACATATAAGCACTCATTTTGCATGAAACTTGGTTTAGAGTCCTAGAAACGCGTTGTTAGATGTTTCATAAGTTCGTCAAACTTGTACAAAGCTCATTGAGACACTTATAAGCACTCATGTTGCATGAAACTTAGTTTAGAGTCCTAGAAACGCGTTGTTAGATGTTTCATAAGTTCGTCAAAGTTGTACAAAGCTCATTGAGACACTTATAAGCACTCATGTTGCATGAAACTTGGTTTAGAGTCCTAGAAACGCGTTGTTCGATGTTTCATAAGTTCGTCAAACTAGTACAAAGCTCATTGAGACACTTATAAGCACTCATGTTGCATGAAACTTGGTTTAGAGTCTTAGAAACGAGTTGTTAGATGTTTCATAAGTTCGTCAAACTAGTACAAAGCTCATTGAGACACTTATAAGCACTCATGTTGATGAAACTTGGTTTAGAGTCCTAGAAACGCGTTGTTAGATGTTTCATAAGTTCGTCAAACTAGTACAAAGCTCATTGAGACACTTATAAGCACTCATGTTGCATGAAACTTGGTTTAGAGTCCTAGAAACGCTTTGTTAGATGTTTCATAATTTCGTCAAACTTGTACAAAGCTCATTGAGACGCTTATAAGCACTCATGTTGCATGAAACTTGGTTTAGAGTCCTAGAAATGCGTTGTTAGATGTTTCATTAGTTTGTCAAACTTGTACAAAGCTCATTGAGACACTTATAAGCACTCATGTTGCATGAAACTTGGTTTAGAGTCTTAGAAACCGCTTTGTTAGATGTTTCATAAGTTCGTCAAACCAGTACAAAGCTCATTGAGACACATATAAGCACTCATGTTGCATGAAACTTAGTTTAGAGTCCTAGAAACCGCGTTGTTAGATGTTTCATAAGTTCGTAAAACTAGTACAACGCTCATTTAGACACATATAAGCACTCATTTTGCATAAAACTTGGTTTAGAGTCCTAGAAACGCGTTGTTAGATGTTTCATAAGTTCGTCAAACTTGTACAAAGCTCATTGAGACACTTATAAGCACTCATGTTGCATGAAACTTAGTTTAGAGTCCTAGAAACGCGTTGTTAGATGTTTCATAAGTTCGTCAAACTTGTACAAAGCTCATTGAGACACTTATAAGCACTCATGTTGCATGAAACTTGGTTTAGAGTCCTAGAAACCGCGTTGTTAGATGTTTCATAAGTTCGTCAAACTAGTAAAAAGCTCATTGAGATACTTATAAGCACTCATGTTGCATGAAACTTGGTTTAGAGTCCTAGAAACGCGTTGTTAGATGTTTCATAAGTTCGTCAAACTAGTTCAAAGCTCATTGAGACACTTATAAGCACTCATGTTGCATGAAACTTGGTTTAGAGTCTTAGAAACGAGTTGTTAGATGTTTCATAAGTTCGTCAAACTAGTACAAAGCTCATTGAGACACTTATAAGCACTCATGTTGAATGAAACTTGGTTTAGATTCCTAGAAACGCATTGTTAGATGTTTCATAAGTTCGTCAAACTTGTACAAAGCTCATTGAGACACTTATAAGCACTCATGTGGAATGAAACTTGGTTTAGAGTCCTAGAAACGCGTTGTTAGATGTTTCATAAGTTCGTCAAACTTGTACAAAGCTCATTGAGACACTTATAAGCACTCATGTGGAATGAAACTTGGTTTAGAGTCCTAGAAACGCGTTGTTAGATGTTTCATAAGTTCGTCAAACTTGTACAAAGCTCATTGAGACACTTATAAGCACTCATGTTGCATGAAACTTGGTTTAGAGTCCTAGAAACGCGTTGTTAGATGTTTCATAAGTTTGTCAAACTAGTACAAAGCTCATTGAGACACTTATAAGCACTCATGTTGCATGAAACTTGGTTTAGAGTCCTAGAAACGCGTTGTTAGATGTTTCATAAGTTCGTCAAACTAGTACAAAGCTCATTGAGACACTTATAAGCACTCATGTTGCATGAAACTTGGTTTAGAGTCTTAGAAACGAGTTGTTAGATGTTTCATAAGTTCGTCAAATTAGTAAAAAGCTCATTGAGACACTTATAAGCACTCATGTTGAATGAAACTTGGTTTAGAGTCCTAGAAACGCGTTGTTAGATGTTTCATAAGTTCGTCAAATTTGTACAAAGCTCATTGAGACACTTATAAGCACTCATGTTGCATGAAACTTGGTTTAGAGTCCTAGAAACCGCGTTGTTAGATGTTTCATAAGTTCGTCAAACTAGTAAAAAGCTCATTGAGACACTTATAAGCACCCATGTTGCATGAAACTTGGTTTAGAGTCTTAGAAACGAGTTGTTAGATGTTTCATAAGTTCGTCAAACTAGTACAAAGCTCATTGAGACACTTATGAGCACTCATGTTGAATGAAACTTGGTTTAGAGTCCTAGAAACTGCGTTGTTAGATGTTTCATAAGTTCGTCAAACTAGTACAAAGCTCATTGAGACACTTATAAGCACTCATGTTGCATGAAACTTGGTTTAGAGTCTTAGAAACCGCTTTGTTAGATGTTTCATAAGTTCGTCAAACCAGTACAAAGCTCATTGAGACACATATAAGCACTCATATTGCATGAAACTTAGTTTGGAGTCCTAGAAACCGCGTTGTTAGTTGTTTCATAAGTTCGTAAAACTAGTACAACGCTCATTGAGACACATATAAGCACTCATTTTGAATGAAACTTGGTTTAGAGTCCTAGAAACGCGTTGTTAGATGTTTCATAAGTTCGTCAAACTTGTACAAAGCTCATTGAGACACTTATAAGCACTCATGTTGCATGAAACTTTGTTTAGAGTCCTAGAAACGCGTTGTTAGATGTTTCATAAGTTCGTCAAACTAGTAAAAAGCTCATTGAGAAACTTATAAGCACTCATGTCGCATGAAACTTGGTTTAGAGTCTTAGAAACGAGTTGTTAGATGTTTCATAAGTTCGTCAAACTAGTACAAAGCTCATTGAGACACTTATAAGCACTCATGTTGAATGAAACTTGGTTTAGAGTCCTAGAAACGCGTTGTTAGATGTTTCATAAGTTTGTCAAACTTGTACAAAGCTCATTGAGACACTTATAAGCACTCATGTGGAATGAAACTTGGTTTAGAGTCCTAGAAACGCGTTGTTAGATGTTTCATAAGTTCGTCAAACTTGTACAAAGCTCATTGAGACACTTATAAGCACTCATGTGGAATGAAACTTGGTTTAGAGTCCTAGAAACGTGTTGTTAGATGTTTCATAAGTTTGTCAAACTAGTACAAAGCTCATTGAGACAATTATAAGCACTCATGTTGCATGAAACTTGGTTTAGAGTCCTAGAAACGCGTTGTTCGATGTTTCATAAGTTCGTCAAACTAGTACAAAGCTCATTGAGACACTTATAAGCACTCATGTTGCATGGAACTTGGTTTAGAGTCTTAGAAACGAGTTGTTAGATGTTTCATAAGTTTGTCAAACTAGTACAAAGCTCATTGAGACATTTATAAGCACTCATGTTGAATGAAACTTGGTTTAGAGTCCTAGAAACGCGTTGTTAGATGTTTCATAAGTTCGTCAAACTTGTACAAAGCTCATTGAGACACTTATAAGCACTCATGTTGCATGAAACATGGTTTAGAGTCCTAGAAACCGCGTTGTTAGATTTTTCATAAGTTCGTCAAACTAGTAAAAAGCTCATTGAGACACTTATAAGCACTCATGTTGCATGAAACTTGGTTTAGAGTCCTAGAAACGCGTTGTTAGATGTTTCATAAGTTCGTCAAACTAGTTCAAAGCTCATTGAGACACTTATAAGCACTCATGTTGCATGAAACTTGGTTTAGAGTATTAGAAACGAGTTGTTAGATGTTTCATAAGTTCGTCAAACTAGTACAAAGCTCATTGAGACACTTATAAGCACTCATGTTGAATGAAACTTGGTTTAGAGTCCTAGAAACGCGTTGTTAGATGTTTCATAAGTTCGTCAAACTTGTACAAAGCTCATTGAGACACTTATAAGCACTCATGTGGAATGAAACTTGGTTTAGAGTCCTAGAAACGCGTTGTTAGATGTTTCATAAGTTTGTCAAACTAGTACAAAGCTCATTGAGACAATTATAAGCACTCATGTTGCATGAAACTTGGTTTAGAGTCCTAGAAACACGTTGTTCGATGTTTCATAAGTTCGTCAAACTAGTACAAAGCTCATTGAGAATCTTATAAGCACTCATGTTGCATGGAACTTGGTTTAGAGTCTTAGAAACGAGTTGTTAGATGTTTCATAAGTTTGTCAAACTAGTACAAAGCTCATTGAGACATTTATAAGCACTCATGTTGAATGAAACTTGGTTTAGAGTCCTAGAAACGCGTTGTTAGATGTTTCATAAGTTCGTCAAACTTGTACAAAGCTCATTGAGACACTTATAAGCACTCATGTTGCATGAAACATGGTTTAGAGTCCTAGAAACCGCGTTGTTAGATGTTTCATAAGTTCGTCAAACTAGTAAAAAGCTCATTGAGACACTTATAAGCACTCATGTTGCATGAAACTTGGTTTAGAGTCCTAGAAACGCGTTGTTAGATGTTTCATAAGTTCGTCAAACTAGTTCAAAGCTCATTCAGACACTTATAAGCACTCATGTTGCATGAAACTTGGTTTAGAGTATTAGAAACGAGTTGTTAGATGTTTCATAAGTTCGTCAAACTAGTACAAAGCTCATTGAGACACTTATAAAGCACTCATGTTGAATGAAACTTGGTTTAGAGTTTTAGAAACCGCTTTGTTAGATGTTTCATAAGTTCGTCAAACCAGTACAAAGCTCATTGAGACACATATAAGCACTCATGTTGCATGAAACTTAGTTTAGAGTCCTAGAAATAGCGTTGTTAGATGTTTCATAAGTTCGTAAAACTAGTACAACGCTCATTGAGACACTTATAAGCACTCATGTTGCATGAAACTTGGTTTAGAGTCTTAGAAACGAGTTGTTAGATGTTTCATAAGTTCGTCAAACTAGTAAAAAGCTCATTGAGACACTTATAAGCACTCATGTTGAATGAAACTTGGTTTAGAGTCCTAGAAACGCGTTGTTAGATGTTTCATAAGTTCGTCAAACTAGTTCAAAGCTCATTGAGACACTTATAAGCACTCATGTTGCATGAAACTTGGTTTAGAGTCTTAGAAACGAGTTGTTAGATGTTTCATAAGTTTGTCAAACTAGTACAAAGTTCATTGAGACACTTATAAGCACTCATGTTGAATGAAACTTGGTTTAGAGTCCTAGATACGCGTTGTTAAATGTTTCATAAGTTCGTAAAACTAGTACAACACTCATTGAGACACATATAAGCACTCATTTTGCATGAAAATTGGTTTAGAGTCCTAAAAACGCGTTGTTAGATGTTTCATAAGTTCGTCAAACTTGTACAAAGCTCATTGAGACACTTATTAGCACTCATGTGGAATGAAACTTGGTTTAGAGTCCTAGAAACGCGTTGTTAGATGTTTCATAAGTTCGTAAAACTAGTACAAAGCTCATTGAGACACTTCTAAGCACTCATGTTGAATGAAACTTGGTTTAGAGTCCTAGAAACGCGTTGTTAGATGTTTCATAAGTTCGTCAAACTTGTCTAAAGCTCATTGAGACACTTATAAGCACTCATGTTGCATGAAACTTGGTTTAGAGTCCTAGAAACGCGTTGTTAGATGTTTCATAAGTTTGTCAAACTTGTACAAAGCTCATTGAGACACTTATAAGCACTCATGTGGAATGAAACTTGGTTTAGAGTCCTAGAAACGCGTTGTTAGATGTTTCATAAGTTCGTCAAACTTGTACAAAGCTCATTGAGACACTTATAAGCACTCATGTGGAATGAAACTTGGTTTAGAGTCCTAGAAACGTGTTGTTAGATGTTTCATAAGTTTGTCAAACTAGTACAAAGCTCATTGAGACAATTATAAGCACTCATGTTGCATGAAACTTGGTTTAGAGTCCTAGAAACGCGTTGTTCGATGTTTCATAAGTTCGTCAAACTAGTACAAAGCTCATTGAGACACTTATAAGCACTCATGTTGCATGGAACTTGGTTTAGAGTCTTAGAAACGAGTTGTTAGATGTTTCATAAGTTTGTCAAACTAGTACAAAGCTCATTGAGACATTTATAAGCACTCATGTTGAATGAAACTTGGTTTAGAGTCCTAGAAACGCGTTGTTAGATGTTTCATAAGTTCGTCAAACTTGTACAAAGCTCATTGAGACACTTATAAGCACTCATGTTGCATGAAACATGGTTTAGAGTCCTAGAAACCGCGTTGTTAGATTTTTCATAAGTTCGTCAAACTAGTAAAAAGCTCATTGAGACACTTATAAGCACTCATGTTGCATGAAACTTGGTTTAGAGTCCTAGAAACGCGTTGTTAGATGTTTCATAAGTTCGTCAAACTAGTTCAAAGCTCATTGAGACACTTATAAGCACTCATGTTGCATGAAACTTGGTTTAGAGTATTAGAAACGAGTTGTTAGATGTTTCATAAGTTCGTCAAACTAGTACAAAGCTCATTGAGACACTTATAAGCACTCATGTTGAATGAAACTTGGTTTAGAGTCCTAGAAACGCGTTGTTAGATGTTTCATAAGTTCGTCAAACTTGTACAAAGCTCATTGAGACACTTATAAGCACTCATGTGGAATGAAACTTGGTTTAGAGTCCTAGAAACGCGTTGTTAGATGTTTCATAAGTTTGTCAAACTAGTACAAAGCTCATTGAGACAATTATAAGCACTCATGTTGCATGAAACTTGGTTTAGAGTCCTAGAAACACGTTGTTCGATGTTTCATAAGTTCGTCAAACTAGTACAAAGCTCATTGAGAATCTTATAAGCACTCATGTTGCATGGAACTTGGTTTAGAGTCTTAGAAACGAGTTGTTAGATGTTTCATAAGTTTGTCAAACTAGTACAAAGCTCATTGAGACATTTATAAGCACTCATGTTGAATGAAACTTGGTTTAGAGTCCTAGAAACGCGTTGTTAGATGTTTCATAAGTTCGTCAAACTTGTACAAAGCTCATTGAGACACTTATAAGCACTCATGTTGCATGAAACATGGTTTAGAGTCCTAGAAACCGCGTTGTTAGATGTTTCATAAGTTCGTCAAACTAGTAAAAAGCTCATTGAGACACTTATAAGCACTCATGTTGCATGAAACTTGGTTTAGAGTCCTAGAAACGCGTTGTTAGATGTTTCATAAGTTCGTCAAACTAGTTCAAAGCTCATTCAGACACTTATAAGCACTCATGTTGCATGAAACTTGGTTTAGAGTATTAGAAACGAGTTGTTAGATGTTTCATAAGTTCGTCAAACTAGTACAAAGCTCATTGAGACACTTATAAAGCACTCATGTTGAATGAAACTTGGTTTAGAGTTTTAGAAACCGCTTTGTTAGATGTTTCATAAGTTCGTCAAACCAGTACAAAGCTCATTGAGACACATATAAGCACTCATGTTGCATGAAACTTAGTTTAGAGTCCTAGAAATAGCGTTGTTAGATGTTTCATAAGTTCGTAAAACTAGTACAACGCTCATTGAGACACTTATAAGCACTCATGTTGCATGAAACTTGGTTTAGAGTCTTAGAAACGAGTTGTTAGATGTTTCATAAGTTCGTCAAACTAGTAAAAAGCTCATTGAGACACTTATAAGCACTCATGTTGAATGAAACTTGGTTTAGAGTCCTAGAAACGCGTTGTTAGATGTTTCATAAGTTCGTCAAACTAGTTCAAAGCTCATTGAGACACTTATAAGCACTCATGTTGCATGAAACTTGGTTTAGAGTCTTAGAAACGAGTTGTTAGATGTTTCATAAGTTTGTCAAACTAGTACAAAGTTCATTGAGACACTTATAAGCACTCATGTTGAATGAAACTTGGTTTAGAGTCCTAGATACGCGTTGTTAAATGTTTCATAAGTTCGTAAAACTAGTACAACACTCATTGAGACACATATAAGCACTCATTTTGCATGAAAATTGGTTTAGAGTCCTAAAAACGCGTTGTTAGATGTTTCATAAGTTCGTCAAACTTGTACAAAGCTCATTGAGACACTTATTAGCACTCATGTGGAATGAAACTTGGTTTAGAGTCCTAGAAACGCGTTGTTAGATGTTTCATAAGTTCGTAAAACTAGTACAAAGCTCATTGAGACACTTCTAAGCACTCATGTTGAATGAAACTTGGTTTAGAGTCCTAGAAACGCGTTGTTAGATGTTTCATAAGTTCGTCAAACTTGTCTAAAGCTCATTGAGACACTTATAAGCACTCATGTTGCATGAAACTTGGTTTAGAGTCCTAGAAACGCGTTGTTAGATGTTTCATAAGTTTGTCAAACTAGTACAAAGATCATTGAGACACTTATAAGCACTCATGTTGCATGAAACTTGGTTTAGAGTCCTAGAAACGCGTTGTTCGATGTTTCATAAGTTCGTCAAACTAGTACAAAGCTCATTGAGACACTTATAAGCACTCATGTTGCATGAAACTTGGTTTAGAGTCTTAGAAACGAGTTGTTAGATGTTTCATAAGTTCGTCAAATTAGTACAAAGCTCACTGAGACACTTATAAGCACTCATGTTGAATGAAACTTGGTTTAGAGTCCTAGAAACGCGTTGTTAGATGTGTCATAAGTTCGTCAAACTTGTACAAAGCTCATTGAGACACTTATAAGCACTCATGTTGCATGAAACTTGGTTTAGAGTCCTAGAAACCGCGTTGTTAGATGTTTCATAAGTTCGTCAAACTAGTAAAAAGCTCATTGAGACACTTATAAGCACTCATGTTGCATGAAACTTGGTTTAGAGTCTTAGAAACGAGTTGTTAGATGTTTCATAAGTTCGTCAAACTAGTACAAAGCTCATTGAGACACTTATAAGCACTCATGTTGAATGAAACTTGTTTTAGAGTCCTAGAAACGCGTTGTTAGATGTTTCATAAGTTCGTCAAACTAGTACAAAGCTCATTGAGACAATTATAAGCACTCATGTTGCATGAAACTTGGTTTAGAGTCCTAGAAACGCTTTGTTAGATGTTTCATAAGTTCGTCAAAGTTGTACAAAGCTCATTGAGACACTTATAAGCACTCATGTTGCATGAAACTTGGTTTAGAGTCTTAGAAACCGCTTTGTTAGATGTTTCATAAGTTCGTCAAACCAGTACAAAGCTCATTGAGACACATATAAGCACTCATGTTGCATGAAACTTAGTTTAGAGTCCTAGAAACCGCGTTGTTTGATCTTTCATAAGTTCGTAAAACTAGTACAACGCTCATTGAGACACATATAAGCACTCATTTTGCATGAAACTTGGTTTAGAGTCCTAGAAACGCGTTGTTAGATGTTTCATAAGTTCGTCAAACTTGTACAAAGCTCATTGAGACACTTATAAGCACTCATGTTGCATGAAACTTAGTTTAGAGTCCTAGAAACGCGTTGTTAGATGTTTCATAAGTTCGTCAAAGTTGTACAAAGCTCATTGAGACACTTATAAGCACTCATGTTGCATGAAACTTGGTTTAGAGTCCTAGAAACGCGTTGTTCGATGTTTCATAAGTTCGTCAAACTAGTACAAAGCTCATTGAGACACTTATAAGCACTCATGTTGCATGAAACTTGGTTTAGAGTCTTAGAAACGAGTTGTTAGATGTTTCATAAGTTCGTCAAACTAGTACAAAGCTCATTGAGACACTTATAAGCACTCATGTTGATGAAACTTGGTTTAGAGTCCTAGAAACGCGTTGTTAGATGTTTCATAAGTTCGTCAAACTAGTACAAAGCTCATTGAGACACTTATAAGCACTCATGTTGCATGAAACTTGGTTTAGAGTCCTAGAAACGCTTTGTTAGATGTTTCATAATTTCGTCAAACTTGTACAAAGCTCATTGAGACGCTTATAAGCACTCATGTTGCATGAAACTTGGTTTAGAGTCCTAGAAATGCGTTGTTAGATGTTTCATTAGTTTGTCAAACTTGTACAAAGCTCATTGAGACACTTATAAGCACTCATGTTGCATGAAACTTGGTTTAGAGTCTTAGAAACCGCTTTGTTAGATGTTTCATAAGTTCGTCAAACCAGTACAAAGCTCATTGAGACACATATAAGCACTCATGTTGCATGAAACTTAGTTTAGAGTCCTAGAAACCGCGTTGTTAGATGTTTCATAAGTTCGTAAAACTAGTACAACGCTCATTTAGACACATATAAGCACTCATTTTGCATAAAACTTGGTTTAGAGTCCTAGAAACGCGTTGTTAGATGTTTCATAAGTTCGTCAAACTTGTACAAAGCTCATTGAGACACTTATAAGCACTCATGTTGCATGAAACTTAGTTTAGAGTCCTAGAAACGCGTTGTTAGATGTTTCATAAGTTCGTCAAACTTGTACAAAGCTCATTGAGACACTTATAAGCACTCATGTTGCATGAAACTTGGTTTAGAGTCCTAGAAACCGCGTTGTTAGATGTTTCATAAGTTCGTCAAACTAGTAAAAAGCTCATTGAGACACTTATAAGCACTCATGTTGCATGAAACTTGGTTTAGAGTCCTAGAAACGCGTTGTTAGATGTTTCATAAGTTCGTCAAACTAGTTCAAAGCTCATTGAGACACTTATAAGCACTCATGTTGCATGAAACTTGGTTTAGAGTCTTAGAAACGAGTTGTTAGATGTTTCATAAGTTCGTCAAACTAGTACAAAGCTCATTGAGACTCTTATAAGCACTCATGTTGAATGAAACTTGGTTTAGATTCCTAGAAACGCATTGTTAGATGTTTCATAAGTTCGTCAAACTTGTACAAAGCTCATTGAGACACTTATAAGCACTCATGTGGAATGAAACTTGGTTTAGAGTCCTAGAAACGCGTTGTTAGATGTTTCATAAGTTCGTCAAACTTGTACAAAGCTCATTGAGACACTTATAAGCACTCATGTGGAATGAAACTTGGTTTAGAGTCCTAGAAACGCGTTGTTAGATGTTTCATAAGTTCGTCAAACTTGTACAAAGCTCATTGAGACACTTATAAGCACTCATGTTGCATGAAACTTGGTTTAGAGTCCTAGAAACGCGTTGTTAGATGTTTCATAAGTTTGTCAAACTAGTACAAAGCTCATTGAGACACTTATAAGCACTCATGTTGCATGAAACTTGGTTTAGAGTCCTAGAAACGCGTTGTTCGATGTTTCATAAGTTCGTCAAACTAGTACAAAGCTCATTGAGACACTTATAAGCACTCATGTTGCATGAAACTTGGTTTAGAGTCTTAGAAACGAGTTGTTAGATGTTTCATAAGTTCGTCAAATTAGTAAAAAGCTCATTGAGACACTTATAAGCACTCATGTTGAATGAAACTTGGTTTAGAGTCCTAGAAACGCGTTGTTAGATGTTTCATAAGTTCGTCAAATTTGTACAAAGCTCATTGAGACACTTATAAGCACTCATGTTGCATGAAACTTGGTTTAGAGTCCTAGAAACCGCGTTGTTAGATGTTTCATAAGTTCGTCAAACTAGTAAAAAGCTCATTGAGACACTTATAAGCACCCATGTTGCATGAAACTTGGTTTAGAGTCTTAGAAACGAGTTGTTAGATGTTTCATAAGTTCGTCAAACTAGTACAAAGCTCATTGAGACACTTATGAGCACTCATGTTGAATGAAACTTGGTTTAGAGTCCTAGAAACTGCGTTGTTAGATGTTTCATAAGTTCGTCAAACTAGTACAAAGCTCATTGAGACACTTATAAGCACTCATGTTGCATGAAACTTGGTTTAGAGTCTTAGAAACCGCTTTGTTAGATGTTTCATAAGTTCGTCAAACCAGTACAAAGCTCATTGAGACACATATAAGCACTCATGTTGCATGAAACTTAGTTTGGAGTCCTAGAAACCGCGTTGTTAGTTGTTTCATAAGTTCGTAAAACTAGTACAACGCTCATTGAGACACATATAAGCACTCATTTTGAATGAAACTTGGTTTAGAGTCCTAGAAACGCGTTGTTAGATGTTTCATAAGTTCGTCAAACTTGTACAAAGCTCATTGAGACACTTATAAGCACTCATGTTGCATGAAACTTTGTTTAGAGTCCTAGAAACGCGTTGTTAGATGTTTCATAAGTTCGTCAAACTAGTACAAAGCTCATTGAGAAACTTATAAGCACTCATGTTGCATGAAACTTGGTTTAGAGTCTTAGAAACGAGTTGTTAGATGTTTCATAAGTTCGTCAAACTAGTACAAAGCTCATTGAGACACTTATAAGCACTCATGTTGAATGAAACTTGGTTTAGAGTCCTAGAAACGCGTTGTTAGATGTTTCATAAGTTTGTCAAACTTGTACAAAGCTCATTGAGACACTTATAAGCACTCATGTGGAATGAAACTTGGTTTAGAGTCCTAGAAACGCGTTGTTAGATGTTTCATAAGTTCGTCAAACTTGTACAAAGCTCATTGAGACACTTATAAGCACTCATGTGGAATGAAACTTGGTTTAGAGTCCTAGAAACGCGTTGTTAGATGTTTCATAAGTTTGTCAAACTAGTACAAAGCTCATTGAGACAATTATAAGCACTCATGTTGCATGAAACTTGGTTTAGAGTCCTAGAAACGCGTTGTTCGATGTTTCATAAGTTCGTCAAACTAGTACAAAGCTCATTGAGACACTTATAAGCACTCATGTTGCATGGAACTTGGTTTAGAGTCTTAGAAACGAGTTGTTAGATGTTTCATAAGTTTGTCAAACTAGTACAAAGCTCATTGAGACATTTATAAGCACTCATGTTGAATGAAACTTGGTTTAGAGTCCTAGAAACGCGTTGTTAGATGTTTCATAAGTTCGTCAAACTTGTACAAAGCTCATTGAGACACTTATAAGCACTCATGTTGCATGAAACATGGTTTAGAGTCCTAGAAACCGCGTTGTTTGATTTTTCATAAGTTCGTCAAACTAGTAAAAAGCTCATTGAGACACTTATAAGCACTCATGTTGCATGAAACTTGGTTTAGAGTCCTAGAAACGCGTTGTTAGATGTTTCATAAGTTCGTCAAACTAGTTCAAAGCTCATTGAGACACTTATAAGCACTCATGTTGCATGAAACTTGGTTTAGAGTATTAGAAACGATTTGTTAGATGTTTCATAAGTTCGTCAAACTAGTACAAAGCTCATTGAGACACTTATAAGCACTCATGTTGAATGAAACTTGGTTTAGAGTCCTAGAAACGCGTTGTTAGATGTTTCATAAGTTCGTCAAACTTGTACAAAGCTCATTGAGACACTTATAAGCACTCATGTGGAATGAAACTTGGTTTAGAGTCCTAGAAACGCGTTGTTAGATGTTTCATAAGTTTGTCAAACTAGTACAAAGCTCATTGAGACAATTATAAGCACTCATGTTGCATGAAACTTGGTTTAGAGTCCTAGAAACACGTTGTTCGATGTTTCATAAGTTCGTCAAACTAGTACAAAGCTCATTGAGAATCTTATAAGCACTCATGTTGCATGGAACTTGGTTTAGAGTCTTAGAAACGAGTTGTTAGATGTTTCATAAGTTTGTCAAACTAGTACAAAGCTCATTGAGACATTTATAAGCACTCATGTTGAATGAAACTTGGTTTAGAGTCCTAGAAACGCGTTGTTAGATGTTTCATAAGTTCGTCAAACTTGTACAAAGCTCATTGAGACACTTATAAGCACTCATGTTGCATGAAACATGGTTTAGAGTCCTAGAAACCGCGTTGTTAGATGTTTCATAAGTTCGTCAAACTAGTAAAAAGCTCATTGAGACACTTATAAGCACTCATGTTGCATGAAACTTGGTTTAGAGTCCTAGAAACGCGTTGTTAGATGTTTCATAAGTTCGTCAAACTAGTTCAAAGCTCATTCAGACACTTATAAGCACTCATGTTGCATGAAACTTGGTTTAGAGTATTAGAAACGAGTTGTTAGATGTTTCATAAGTTCGTCAAACTAGTACAAAGCTCATTGAGACACTTATAAGCACTCATGTTGAATGAAACTTGGTTTAGAGTTT
Source organism: Cochlearia excelsa (assembly GCA_963556525.1). Lineage (NCBI taxonomy): Eukaryota > Viridiplantae > Streptophyta > Magnoliopsida > Brassicales > Brassicaceae > Cochlearia > Cochlearia excelsa. The sequence continues at coordinate 755,819 of CAUVZT010000027.1, read as the reverse complement.
TAGAAACCGCTTTGTTAGATGTTTCATAAGTTCGTCAAACCAGTACAAAGCTCATTGAGACACATATAAGCACTCATGTTGCATGAAACTTAGTTTAGAGTCCTAGAAACAGCGTTGTTAGATGTTTCATAAGTTCGTAAAACTAGTACAACGCTCATTGAGACACATATAAGCACTCATTTTGCATGAAACTTGGTTTAGAGTCCTAGAAACGCGTTGTTAGATGTTTCATAAGTTCGCCAAACTTGTACAAAGCTCATTGAGACACTTAAAAGCACTCATGTTGCATGAAACTTAGTTTAGAGTCCTAGAAACGCGTTGTTAGATGTTTCATAAGTTCGTCAAAGTTGTACAAAGCTCATTGAGACACTTATAAGCACTCATGTTGCATGAAACTTGGTTTAGAGTCCTAGAAACGCGTTGTTCGAAGTTTCATAAGTTCGTCAAACTTGTACAATGCTCATTGAGACACTTATAAGCACTCATGTTGCATGAAACTTAGTTTAGAGTCCTAGAAACAGCGTTTTTAGATGTTTCATAAGTTCGTAAAACTAGTACAACGCTCATTGAGACACATATAAGCACTCATTTTGCATGAAACTTGGTTTAGAGTCCTAGAAACGCGTTGTTAGATGTTTCATAAGTTCGCCAAACTTGTACAAAGCTCATTGAGACACTTATAAGCACTCATGTTGCATGAAACTTAGTTTAGAGTCCTAGAAACGCGTTGTTAGATGTTTCATAAGTTCGTCAAAGTTGTACAAAGCTCATTGAGACACTTATAAGCACTCATGTTGCATGAAACTTGGTTTAGAGTCCTAGAAATGCGTTGTTCGAAGTTTCATAAGTTCGTCAAACTTGTACAAAGCTCATTGAGACACTTATAAGCACTCATGTTGCATGAAACTTGGTTTAGAGTCTTAGAAACGAGTTGTTAGATGTTTCATAAGTTCGTCAAACTAGTACAAAGCTCATTGAGACACTTATAAGCACTCATGTTGAATGAAACTTGGTTTAGAGTCCTAGAAACGCGTTGTTGGATGTTTCATAAATTCGTCAAACTAGTTCAAAGCTCATTGAGACACTTATAAGCACTCATGTTGCATGAAACTTGGTTTAGAGTCTTAGAAACGAGTTGTTAGATGTTTCATAAGTTTGTCAAACTAGTACACAGCTCATTGAGACACTTATAAGCACTCATGTTGCATGAAACTTGGTTTAGAGTCCTAGAAACGCGTTGTTCGATGTTTCATAAGTTCGTCAAACTAGTACAAAGCTCATTGAGACACTTATAAGCACTTATGTTGCATGAAACTTGGTTTAGAGTCTTAGAAACGAGTTGTTAGATGTTTCATAAGTTCGTCAAACTAGTACAAAGCTCATTGAGACACTTATAAGCACTCATGTTGAATGAAACTGGGTTTAGAGTCCTAGAAACGCGTTGTTAGATGTTTCATAAGTTCGTCAAACTAGTTCAAAGCTCATTGAGACACTTATAAACACTCATGTTGCATGAAACTTGGTTTAGAGACTTAGAAACGAGTTGTTAGATGTTTCATAAGTTCGTCAAACTTGTACAAAGCTCATTGAGACACTTATTAGCACTCATGTGGAATGAAACTTGGTTTAGAGTCCTAGAAACGCGTTGTTAGATGTTTCATAAGTTTGTCAACTAGTACAAAGCTCATTGAGACACTTATAAGCACTCATGTTGAATGAAACTTGGTTTAGAGGTTTAGAAACCGCTTTGTTAGATGTTTCATAAGTTCGTCAAACCAGTACAAAGCTCATTGAGACACATATAAGCACTCATGTTGCATGAAACTTAGTTTAGAGTCCTAGAAACAGCGTTGTTAGATGTTTCATAAGTTCGTAAAACTAGTACAACGCTCATTGAGACACATATAAGCACTCATTTTGCATGAAACTTGGTTTAGAGTCCTAGAAACGCGTTGTTAGATGTTTCATAAGTTCGCCAAACTAGTTCAAAGCTCATTGAGACACTTATAAGCACTCATGTTGCATGAAACTTGGTTTAGAGACTTAGAAACGAGTTGTTAGATGTTTCATAAGTTCGTCAAACTAGTACAAAGCTCATTGAGACACTTATAAGCACTCATGTTGAATGAAACTTGGTTTAGATTCCTAGAAACGCGTTGTTAGATGTTTCATAAGTTCGTCAAACTTGTCTAAAGCTCATTGAGACACTTATAAGCACTCATGTTGCATGAAACTTGGTTTAGAGTCCTAGAAACGCGTTGTTAGATGTTTCATAAGTTTGTCAAACTAGTACAAAGCTCATTGAGACACTTATAAGCACTCATGTTGCATGAAACATGGTTTAGAGTCCTAGAAACCGCGTTGTTAGATGTTTCATAAGTTCGTCAAACTAGTAAAAAGCTCATTGAGACACTTATAAGCACTCATGTTGCATGAAACTTGGTTTAGAGTCCTAGAAACGCGTTGTTAGATGTTTCATAAGTTCGTCAAACTAGTTCAAAGCTCATTCGGACACTTATAAGCACTCGTGTTGCATGAAACTTGGTTTAGAGTATTAGAAACGAGTTGTTAGATGTTTCATAAGTTCGTCAAACTAGTACAAAGCTCATTGAGACACTTATAAGCACTCATGTTGAATGAAACTTGGTTTAGAGTTTTAGAAACCGCTTTGTTAGATGTTTCATAAGTTCGTCAAACCAGTACAAAGCTCATTGAGACACATATAAGCACTCATGTTGCATGAAACTTAGTTTAGAGTCCTAGAAACAGCGTTGTTAAATGTTTCATAAGTTCGTAAAAAAAGTACAACGCTCATTGAGACACATATAAGCACTCATTTTGCATGAAACTTGGTTTAGAGTCCTAGAAACGCGTTGTTAGATGTTTCATAAGTTCGTCAAACTTGTACAAAGCTCATTGAGACACTTATTAGCACTCATGTGGAATGAAACTTGGTTTAGAGTCCTAGAAACGCGTTGTTAGATGTTTCATAAGTTTGTCAAACTAGTACAAAGCTCATTGAGACAATTATAAGCACTCATGTTGCATGAAACTTGGTTTAGAGTCCTAGAAACACGTTGTTCGATGTTTCATAAGTTCGTCAAACTAGTACAAAGCTCATTGAGAATCTTATAAGCACTCATGTTGCATGGAACTTGGTTTAGAGTCTTAGAAACGAGTTGTTAGATGTTTCATAAGTTTGTCAAACTAGTACAAAGCTCATTGAGACATTTATAAGCACTCATGTTGAATGAAACTTGGTTTAGAGTCCTAGAAACGCGTTGTTAGATGTTTCATAAGTTCGTCAAACTTGTACAAAGCTCATTGAGACACTTATAAGCACTCATGTTGCATGAAACATGGTTTAGAGTCCTAGAAACCGCGTTGTTAGATGTTTCATAAGTTCGTCAAACTAGTAAAAAGCTCATTGAGACACTTATAAGCACTCATGTTGCATGAAACTTGGTTTAGAGTCCTAGAAACGCGTTGTTAGATGTTTCATAAGTTCGTCAAACTTGTACAAAGCTCATTGAGACACTTATAAGCACTCATGTTGCATGAAACATGGTTTAGAGTCCTAGAAACCGCGTTGTTCGAAGTTTCATAAGTTCGTCAAACTTGTACAAAGCTCATTGAGACACTTATAAGCACTCATGTTGCATGAAACTTGGTTTAGAGTCTTAGAAACGAGTTGTTAGATGTTTCATAAGTTCGTCAAACTAGTACAAAGCTCATTGAGACACTTATAAGCACTCATGTTGAATGAAACTTGGTTTAGAGTCCTAGAAACGCGTTGTTGGATGTTTCATAAATTCGTCAAACTAGTTCAAAGCTCATTGAGACACTTATAAGCACTCATGTTGCATGAAACTTGGTTTAGAGTCTTAGAAACGAGTTGTTAGATGTTTCATAAGTTTGTCAAACTAGTACACAGCTCATTGAGACACTTATAAGCACTCATGTTGCATGAAACTTGGTTTAGAGTCCTAGAAACGCGTTGTTCGATGTTTCATAAGTTCGTCAAACTAGTACAAAGCTCATTGAGACACTTATAAGCACTTATGTTGCATGAAACTTGGTTTAGAGTCTTAGAAACGAGTTGTTAGATGTTTCATAAGTTCGTCAAACTAGTACAAAGCTCATTGAGACACTTATAAGCACTCATGTTGAATGAAACTGGGTTTAGAGTCCTAGAAACGCGTTGTTAGATGTTTCATAAGTTCGTCAAACTAGTTCAAAGCTCATTGAGACACTTATAAACACTCATGTTGCATGAAACTTGGTTTAGAGACTTAGAAACGAGTTGTTAGATGTTTCATAAGTTCGTCAAACTTGTACAAAGCTCATTGAGACACTTATTAGCACTCATGTGGAATGAAACTTGGTTTAGAGTCCTAGAAACGCGTTGTTAGATGTTTCATAAGTTTGTCAACTAGTACAAAGCTCATTGAGACACTTATAAGCACTCATGTTGAATGAAACTTGGTTTAGAGGTTTAGAAACCGCTTTGTTAGATGTTTCATAAGTTCGTCAAACCAAGTACAAAGCTCATTGAGACACATATAAGCACTCATGTTGCATGAAACTTAGTTTAGAGTCCTAGAAACAGCGTTGTTAGATGTTTCATAAGTTCGTAAAACTAGTACAACGCTCATTGAGACACATATAAGCACTCATTTTGCATGAAACTTGGTTTAGAGTCCTAGAAACGCGTTGTTAGATGTTTCATAAGTTCGCCAAACTAGTTCAAAGCTCATTGAGACACTTATAAGCACTCATGTTGCATGAAACTTGGTTTAGAGACTTAGAAACGAGTTGTTAGATGTTTCATAAGTTCGTCAAACTAGTACAAAGCTCATTGAGACACTTATAAGCACTCATGTTGAATGAAACTTGGTTTAGATTCCTAGAAACGCGTTGTTAGATGTTTCATAAGTTCGTCAAACTTGTCTAAAGCTCATTGAGACACTTATAAGCACTCATGTTGCATGAAACTTGGTTTAGAGTCCTAGAAACGCGTTGTTAGATGTTTCATAAGTTTGTCAAACTAGTACAAAGCTCATTGAGACACTTATAAGCACTCATGTTGCATGAAACATGGTTTAGAGTCCTAGAAACCGCGTTGTTAGATGTTTCATAAGTTCGTCAAACTAGTAAAAAGCTCATTGAGACACTTATAAGCACTCATGTTGCATGAAACTTGGTTTAGAGTCCTAGAAACGCGTTGTTAGATGTTTCATAAGTTCGTCAAACTAGTTCAAAGCTCATTCGGACACTTATAAGCACTCGTGTTGCATGAAACTTGGTTTAGAGTATTAGAAACGAGTTGTTAGATGTTTCATAAGTTCGTCAAACTAGTACAAAGCTCATTGAGACACTTATAAGCACTCATGTTGAATGAAACTTGGTTTAGAGTTTTAGAAACCGCTTTGTTAGATGTTTCATAAGTTCGTCAAACCAGTACAAAGCTCATTGAGACACATATAAGCACTCATGTTGCATGAAACTTAGTTTAGAGTCCTAGAAACAGCGTTGTTAAATGTTTCATAAGTTCGTAAAAAAAGTACAACGCTCATTGAGACACATATAAGCACTCATTTTGCATGAAACTTGGTTTAGAGTCCTAGAAACGCGTTGTTAGATGTTTCATAAGTTCGTCAAACTTGTACAAAGCTCATTGAGACACTTATTAGCACTCATGTGGAATGAAACTTGGTTTAGAGTCCTAGAAACGCGTTGTTAGATGTTTCATAAGTTTGTCAAACTAGTACAAAGCTCATTGAGACAATTATAAGCACTCATGTTGCATGAAACTTGGTTTAGAGTCCTAGAAACACGTTGTTCGATGTTTCATAAGTTCGTCAAACTAGTACAAAGCTCATTGAGAATCTTATAAGCACTCATGTTGCATGGAACTTGGTTTAGAGTCTTAGAAACGAGTTGTTAGATGTTTCATAAGTTTGTCAAACTAGTACAAAGCTCATTGAGACATTTATAAGCACTCATGTTGAATGAAACTTGGTTTAGAGTCCTAGAAACGCGTTGTTAGATGTTTCATAAGTTCGTCAAACTTGTACAAAGCTCATTGAGACACTTATAAGCACTCATGTTGCATGAAACATGGTTTAGAGTCCTAGAAACCGCGTTGTTAGATGTTTCATAAGTTCGTCAAACTAGTAAAAAGCTCATTGAGACACTTATAAGCACTCATGTTGCATGAAACTTGGTTTAGAGTCCTAGAAACGCGTTGTTAGATGTTTCATAAGTTCGTCAAACTAGTTCAAAGCTCATTCAGACACTTATAAGCACTCATGTTGCATGAAACTTGGTTTAGAGTATTAGAAACGAGTTGTTAGATGTTTCATAAGTTCGTCAAACTAGTACAAAGCTCATTGAGACACTTATAAGCACTCATGTTGAATGAAACTTGGTTTAGAGTTTTAGAAACCGCTTTGTTAGATGTTTCATAAGTTCGTCAAACCAGTACAAAGCTCATTGAGACACATATAAGCACTCATGTTGCATGAAACTTAGTTTAGAGTCCTAGAAACAGCGTTGTTAGATGTTTCATAAGTTCGTAAAACTAGTACAACGCTCATTGAGACACATATAAGCACTCATTTTGCATGAAACTTGGTTTAGAGTCCTAGAAACGCGTTGTTAGATGTTTCATAAGTTCGCCAAACTTGTACAAAGCTCATTGAGACACTTAAAAGCACTCATGTTGCATGAAACTTAGTTTAGAGTCCTAGAAACGCGTTGTTAGATGTTTCATAAGTTCGTCAAAGTTGTACAAAGCTCATTGAGACACTTATAAGCACTCATGTTGCATGAAACTTGGTTTAGAGTCCTAGAAACGCGTTGTTCGAAGTTTCATAAGTTCGTCAAACTTGTACAATGCTCATTGAGACACTTATAAGCACTCATGTTGCATGAAACTTAGTTTAGAGTCCTAGAAACAGCGTTTTTAGATGTTTCATAAGTTCGTAAAACTAGTACAACGCTCATTGAGACACATATAAGCACTCATTTTGCATGAAACTTGGTTTAGAGTCCTAGAAACGCGTTGTTAGATGTTTCATAAGTTCGCCAAACTTGTACAAAGCTCATTGAGACACTTATAAGCACTCATGTTGCATGAAACTTAGTTTAGAGTCCTAGAAACGCGTTGTTAGATGTTTCATAAGTTCGTCAAAGTTGTACAAAGCTCATTGAGACACTTATAAGCACTCATGTTGCATGAAACTTGGTTTAGAGTCCTAGAAATGCGTTGTTCGAAGTTTCATAAGTTCGTCAAACTTGTACAAAGCTCATTGAGACACTTATAAGCACTCATGTTGCATGAAACTTGGTTTAGAGTCTTAGAAACGAGTTGTTAGATGTTTCATAAGTTCGTCAAACTAGTACAAAGCTCATTGAGACACTTATAAGCACTCATGTTGAATGAAACTTGGTTTAGAGTCCTAGAAACGCGTTGTTGGATGTTTCATAAATTCGTCAAACTAGTTCAAAGCTCATTGAGACACTTATAAGCACTCATGTTGCATGAAACTTGGTTTAGAGTCTTAGAAACGAGTTGTTAGATGTTTCATAAGTTTGTCAAACTAGTACACAGCTCATTGAGACACTTATAAGCACTCATGTTGCATGAAACTTGGTTTAGAGTCCTAGAAACGCGTTGTTCGATGTTTCATAAGTTCGTCAAACTAGTACAAAGCTCATTGAGACACTTATAAGCACTTATGTTGCATGAAACTTGGTTTAGAGTCTTAGAAACGAGTTGTTAGATGTTTCATAAGTTCGTCAAACTAGTACAAAGCTCATTGAGACACTTATAAGCACTCATGTTGAATGAAACTGGGTTTAGAGTCCTAGAAACGCGTTGTTAGATGTTTCATAAGTTCGTCAAACTAGTTCAAAGCTCATTGAGACACTTATAAACACTCATGTTGCATGAAACTTGGTTTAGAGACTTAGAAACGAGTTGTTAGATGTTTCATAAGTTCGTCAAACTTGTACAAAGCTCATTGAGACACTTATTAGCACTCATGTGGAATGAAACTTGGTTTAGAGTCCTAGAAACGCGTTGTTAGATGTTTCATAAGTTTGTCAACTAGTACAAAGCTCATTGAGACACTTATAAGCACTCATGTTGAATGAAACTTGGTTTAGAGGTTTAGAAACCGCTTTGTTAGATGTTTCATAAGTTCGTCAAACCAGTACAAAGCTCATTGAGACACATATAAGCACTCATGTTGCATGAAACTTAGTTTAGAGTCCTAGAAACAGCGTTGTTAGATGTTTCATAAGTTCGTAAAACTAGTACAACGCTCATTGAGACACATATAAGCACTCATTTTGCATGAAACTTGGTTTAGAGTCCTAGAAACGCGTTGTTAGATGTTTCATAAGTTCGCCAAACTAGTTCAAAGCTCATTGAGACACTTATAAGCACTCATGTTGCATGAAACTTGGTTTAGAGACTTAGAAACGAGTTGTTAGATGTTTCATAAGTTCGTCAAACTAGTACAAAGCTCATTGAGACACTTATAAGCACTCATGTTGAATGAAACTTGGTTTAGATTCCTAGAGAAACGCGTTGTTAGATGTTTCATAAGTTCGTCAAACTTGTCTAAAGCTCATTGAGACACTTATAAGCACTCATGTTGCATGAAACTTGGTTTAGAGTCCTAGAAACGCGTTGTTAGATGTTTCATAAGTTTGTCAAACTAGTACAAAGCTCATTGAGACACTTATAAGCACTCATGTTGCATGAAACATGGTTTAGAGTCCTAGAAACCGCGTTGTTAGATGTTTCATAAGTTCGTCAAACTAGTAAAAAGCTCATTGAGACACTTATAAGCACTCATGTTGCATGAAACTTGGTTTAGAGTCCTAGAAACGCGTTGTTAGATGTTTCATAAGTTCGTCAAACTAGTTCAAAGCTCATTCAGACACTTATAAGCACTCGTGTTGCATGAAACTTGGTTTAGAGTATTAGAAACGAGTTGTTAGATGTTTCATAAGTTCGTCAAACTAGTACAAAGCTCATTGAGACACTTATAAGCACTCATGTTGAATGAAACTTGGTTTAGAGTTTTAGAAACCGCTTTGTTAGATGTTTCATAAGTTCGTCAAACCAGTACAAAGCTCATTGAGACACATATAAGCACTCATGTTGCATGAAACTTAGTTTAGAGTCCTAGAAACAGCGTTGTTAAATGTTTCATAAGTTCGTAAAAAAAGTACAACGCTCATTGAGACACATATAAGCACTCATTTTGCATGAAACTTGGTTTAGAGTCCTAGAAACGCGTTGTTAGATGTTTCATAAGTTCGTCAAACTTGTACAAAGCTCATTGAGACACTTATTAGCACTCATGTGGAATGAAACTTGGTTTAGAGTCCTAGAAACGCGTTGTTAGATGTTTCATAAGTGTTTGACAAAAAAAAAAAAAGATGTTTCATAAGTTTGTCAACTAGTACAAAGCTCATTGAGACACTTATAAGCACTCATGTTGCATGAAACTTGGTTTAGAGTCCTAGAAACGCGTTGTTCGATGTTTCATAAGTTCGTCAAACTAGTACAAAGCTCATTGAGACACTTATAAGCACTTATGTTGCATGAAACTTGGTTTAGAGTCTTAGAAACGAGTTGTTAGATGTTTCATAAGTTCGTCAAACTAGTACAAAGCTCATTGAGACACTTATAAGCACTCATGTTGAATGAAACTGGGTTTAGAGTCCTAGAAACGCGTTGTTAGATGTTTCATAAGTTCGTCAAACTAGTTCAAAGCTCATTGAGACACTTATAAGCACTCATGTTGCATGAAACTTGGTTTAGAGACTTAGAAACGAGTTGTTAGATGTTTCATAAGTTCGTCAAACTAGTACAAAGCTCATTGAGACACTTATAAGCACTCATGTTGAATGAAACTTGGTTTAGAGTCCTAGAAACGCGTTGTTAGATGTTTCATAAGTTCGTCAAACTTGTCTAAAGCTCATTGAGACACTTATAAGCACTCATGTTGCATGAAACTTGGTTTAGAGTCCTAGAAACGCGTTGTTAGATGTTTCATAAGTTTGTCAAACTAGTACAAAGCTCATTGAGACACTTATAAGCACTCATGTTGCATGAAACATGGTTTAGAGTCCTAGAAACGCGTTGTTCGATGTTTCATAAGTTCGTCAAACTAGTACAAAGCTCATTGAGACACTTATAAGCACTCATGTTGCATGAAACTTGGTTTAGAGTCTTAGAAACGAGTTGTTAGATGTTTCATAAGTTCGTCAAATTAGTACAAAGCTCATTGAGACACTTATAAGCACTCATGTTGAATGAAACTTGGTTTAGAGTCCTAGAAACGCGTTGTTAGATGTGTCATAAGTTCGTCAAACTTGTACAAAGCTCATTGAGACACTTATAAGCACTCATGTTGCATGAAACTTGGTTTAGAGTCCTAGAAACCGCGTTGTTAGATGTTTCATAAGTTCGTCAAACCAGTACAAAGCTCATTGAGACACATATAAGCACTCATGTTGCATGAAACTTAGTTTAGAGTCCTAGAAACGAGTTGTTAGATGTTTCATAAGTTCGTCAAACTAGTACAAAGCTCATTGAGACACTTATAAGCACTCATGTTGAATGAAACTTGGTTTAGAGTCCTAGAAACGCGTTGTTACATGTTTCATAAGTTCGTCAAACTAGTACAAAGCTCATTGAGACAATTATAAGCACTCATGTTGCATGAAACTTGGTTTAGAGTCCTAGAAACGCTTTGTTAGATGTTTCATAAGTTCGTCAAACTTGTACAAAGCTCATTGAGACGCTTATAAGCACTCATGTTGCATGAAACTTCGTTTAGAGTCCTAGAAATACGTTGTTAGATGTTTCATTAGTTTGTCAAACTTGTACAAAGCTCATTGAGACACTTATAAGCACTCATGTTGCATGAAACTTGGTTTAGAGTCTTAGAAACCGCTTTGTTAGATGTTTCATAAGTTCGTCAAACCAGTACAAAGCTCATTGAGACACATATAAGCACTCATGTTGCATGAAACTTAGTTTAGAGTCCTAGAAACCGCGTTGTTAGATCTTTCATAAGTTCGTAAAACTAGTACAACGCTCATTGAGACACATATAAGCACTCATTTTGCATGAAACTTGGTTTAGAGTCCTAGAAACGCGTTGTTAGATGTTTCATAAGTTCGTCAAACTTGTACAAAGCTCATTGAGACACTTATAAGCACTCATGTTGCATGAAACTTAGTTTAGAGTCCTAGAAACGCGTTGTTAGATGTTTCATAAGTTCGTCAAAGTTGTACAAAGCTCATTGAGACACTTATAAGCACTCATGTTGCATGAAACTTGGTTTAGAGTCCTAGAAACGCGTTGTTCGATGTTTCATAAGTTCGTCAAACTAGTACAAAGCTCATTGAGACACTTATAAGCACTCATGTTGAATGAAACTTGGTTTAGAGTTTTAGAAACCGCTTTGTTAGATGTTTCATAAGTTCGTCAAACCAGTACAAAGCTCATTGAGACACATATAAGCACTCATGTTGCATGAAACTTAGTTTAGAGTCCTAGAAACAACGTTTTTAGATGTTTCATAAGTTCGTAAAACTAGTACAACGCTCATTGAGACACATATAAGCACTCATTTTGCATGAAACTTGGTTTAGAGTCCTAGAAACGCGTTGTTAGATGTTTCATAAGTTCGCCAAACTTGTACAAAGCTCATTGAGACACTTATAAGCACTCATGTTGCATGAAACTTAGTTTAGAGTCCTAGAAACGCGTTGTTAGATGTTTCATAAGTTCGTCAAAGTTGTACAAAGCTCATTGAGACACTTATAAGCACTCATGTTGCATGAAACTTGGTTTAGAGTCCTAGAAATGCGTTGTTCGAAGTTTCATAAGTTCGTCAAACTTGTACAAAGCTCATTGAGACACTTATAAGCACTCATGTTGCATGAAACTTGGTTTAGAGTCTTAGAAACGAGTTGTTAGATGTTTCATAAGTTCGTCAAACTAGTACAAAGCTCATTGAGACACTTATAAGCACTCATGTTGAATGAAACTTGGTTTAGAGTCCTAGAAACGCGTTGTTGGATGTTTCATAAATTCGTCAAACTAGTTCAAAGCTCATTGAGACACTTATAAGCACTCATGTTGCATGAAACTTGGTTTAGAGTCTTAGAAACGAGTTGTTAGATGTTTCATAAGTTTGTCAAACTAGTACACAGACTCATTGAGACACTTATAAGCACTCATGTTGCATGAAACTTGGTTTAGAGTCCTAGAAACGCGTTGTTCGATGTTTCATAAGTTCGTCAAACTAGTACAAAGCTCATTGAGACACTTATAAGCACTTATGTTGCATGAAACTTGGTTTAGAGTCTTAGAAACGAGTTGTTAGATGTTTCATAAGTTCGTCAAACTAGTACAAAGCTCATTGAGACACTTATAAGCACTCATGTTGAATGAAACTGGGTTTAGAGTCCTAGAAACGCGTTGTTAGATGTTTCATAAGTTCGTCAAACTAGTTCAAAGCTCATTGAGACACTTATAAACACTCATGTTGCATGAAACTTGGTTTAGAGACTTAGAAACGAGTTGTTAGATGTTTCATAAGTTCGTCAAACTTGTACAAAGCTCATTGAGACACTTATTAGCACTCATGTGGAATGAAACTTGGTTTAGAGTCCTAGAAACGCGTTGTTAGATGTTTCATAAGTTTGTCAACTAGTACAAAGCTCATTGAGACACTTATAAGCACTCATGTTGAATGAAACTTGGTTTAGAGGTTTAGAAACCGCTTTGTTAGATGTTTCATAAGTTCGTCAAACCAGTACAAAGCTCATTGAGACACATATAAGCACTCATGTTGCATGAAACTTAGTTTAGAGTCCTAGAAACAGCGTTGTTAGATGTTTCATAAGTTCGTAAAACTAGTACAACGCTCATTGAGACACATATAAGCACTCATTTTGCATGAAACTTGGTTTAGAGTCCTAGAAACGCGTTGTTAGATGTTTCATAAGTTCGCCAAACTAGTTCAAAGCTCATTGAGACACTTATAAGCACTCATGTTGCATGAAACTTGGTTTAGAGACTTAGAAACGAGTTGTTAGATGTTTCATAAGTTCGTCAAACTAGTACAAAGCTCATTGAGACACTTATAAGCACTCATGTTGAATGAAACTTGGTTTAGATTCCTAGAAACGCGTTGTTAGATGTTTCATAAGTTCGTCAAACTTGTCTAAAGCTCATTGAGACACTTATAAGCACTCATGTTGCATGAAACTTGGTTTAGAGTCCTAGAAACGCGTTGTTAGATGTTTCATAAGTTTGTCAAACTAGTACAAAGCTCATTGAGACACTTATAAGCACTCATGTTGCATGAAACATGGTTTAGAGTCCTAGAAACCGCGTTGTTAGATGTTTCATAAGTTCGTCAAACTAGTAAAAAGCTCATTGAGACACTTATAAGCACTCATGTTGCATGAAACTTGGTTTAGAGTCCTAGAAACGCGTTGTTAGATGTTTCATAAGTTCGTCAAACTAGTTCAAAGCTCATTCAGACACTTATAAGCACTCGTGTTGCATGAAACTTGGTTTAGAGTATTAGAAACGAGTTGTTAGATGTTTCATAAGTTCGTCAAACTAGTACAAAGCTCATTGAGACACTTATAAGCACTCATGTTGAATGAAACTTGGTTTAGAGTTTTAGAAACCGATTTGTTAGATGTTTCATAAGTTCGTCAAACCAGTACAAAGCTCATTGAGACACATATAAGCACTCATGTTGCATGAAACTTAGTTTAGAGTCCTAGAAACAGCGTTGTTAGATGTTTCATAAGTTCGTAAAACTAGTACAACGCTCATTGAGACACATATAAGCACTCATTTTGCATGAAACTTGGTTTAGAGTCCTAGAAACGCGTTGTTAGATGTTTCATAAGTTCGCCAAACTTGTACAAAGCTCATTGAGACACTTATAAGCACTCATGTTGCATGAAACTTAGTTTAGAGTCCTAGAAACGCGTTGTTAGATGTTTCATAAGTTCGTCAAAGTTGTACAAAGCTCATTGAGACACTTATAAGCACTCATGTTGCATGAAACTTGGTTTAGAGTCCTAGAAATGCGTTGTTCGAAGTTTCATAAGTTCGTCAAACTTGTACAAAGCTCATTGAGACACTTATAAGCACTCATGTTGCATGAAACTTGGTTTAGAGTCTTAGAAACGCGTTGTTAAATGTTTCATAAGTTCGTAAAACAAGTACAACGCTCATTGAGACACATATAAGCACTCATTTTGCATGAAACTTGGTTTAGAGTCCTAGAAACGCGTTGTTAGATGTTTCATAAGTTCGTCAAACTTGTACAAAGCTCATTGAGACACTTATTAGCACTCATGTGGAATGAAACTTGGTTTAGAGTCCTAGAAACGCGTTGTTAGATGTTTCATAAGTTTGTCAACTAGTACAAAGCTCATTGAGACACTTATAAGCACTCATGTTGCATGAAACTTGGTTTAGAGTCCTAGAAACGCGTTGTTCGATGTTTCATAAGTTCGTCAAACTAGTACAAAGCTCATTGAGACACTTATAAGCACTTATGTTGCATGAAACTTGGTTTAGAGTCTTAGAAACGAGTTGTTAGATGTTTCATAAGTTCGTCAAACTAGTACAAAGCTCATTGAGACACTTATAAGCACTCATGTTGAATGAAACTGGGTTTAGAGTCCTAGAAACGCGTTGTTAGATGTTTCATAAGTTCGTCAAACTAGTTCAAAGCTCATTGAGACACTTATAAGCACTCATGTTGCATGAAACTTGGTTTAGAGTATTAGAAACGAGTTGTTAGATGTTTCATAAGTTCGTCAAACTAGTACAAAGCTCATTGAGACACTTATAAGCACTCATGTTGAATGAAACTTGGTTTAGAGTCCTAGAAACGCGTTGTTAGATGTTTCATAAGTTCGTCAAACTTGTCTAAAGCTCATTGAGACACTTATAAGCACTCATGTTGCATGAAACTTGGTTTAGAGTCCTAGAAACGCGTTGTTAGATGTTTCATAAGTTTGTCAAACTAGTACAAAGCTCATTGAGACACTTATAAGCACTCATGTTGCATGAAACATGGTTTAGAGTCCTAGAAACCGCGTTGTTAGATGTTTCATAAGTTCGTCAAACTAGTAAAAAGCTCATTGAGACACTTATAAGCACTCATGTTGCATGAAACTTGGTTTAGAGTCCTAGAAACGCGTTGTTAGATGTTTCATAAGTTCGTCAAACTAGTTCAAAGCTCATTCAGACACTTATAAGCACTCATGTTGCATGAAACTTGGTTTAGAGTATTAGAAACGAGTTGTTAGATGTTTCATAAGTTCGTCAAACTAGTACAAAGCTCATTGAGACACTTATAAGCACTCATGTTGAATGAAACTTGGTTTAGAGTTTTAGTAACCGCTTTGTTAGATGTTTCATAAGTTCGTCAAACCAGTACAAAGCTCATTGAGACACATATAAGCACTCATGTTGCATGAAACTTAGTTTAGAGTCCTAGAAACAGCGTTGTTAGATGTTTCATAAGTTCGTAAAACTAGTACAACGCTCATTGAGACACTTATAAGCACTCATGTTGCATGAAACATGGTTTAGAGTCCTAGAAACCGCGTTGTTAGATGTTTCATAAGTTCGCCAAACTTGTACAAAGCTCATTGAGACACTTATAAGCACTCATGTTGCATGAAACTTAGTTTAGAGTCCTAGAAACGCGTTGTTAGATGTTTCATAAGTTCGTCAAAGTTGTACAAAGCTCATTGAGACACTTATAAGCACTCATGTTGCATGAAACTTGGTTTAGAGTCCTAGAAATGCGTTGTTCGAAGTTTCATAAGTTCGTCAAACTTGTACAAAGCTCATTGAGACACTTATAAGCACTCATGTTGCATGAAACTTGGTTTAGAGTCTTAGAAACGAGTTGTTAGATGTTTCATAAGTTCGTCAAACTAGTACAAAGCTCATTGAGACACTTATAAGCACTCATGTTGAATGAAACTTGGTTTAGAGTCCTAGAAACGCGTTGTTAGATGTTTCATAAATTCGTCAAACTAGTTCAAAGCTCATTGAGACACTTATAAGCACTCATGTTGCATGAAACTTGGTTTAGAGTCTTAGAAACGAGTTGTTAGATGTTTCATAAGTTTGTCAAACTAGTACACAGCTCATTGAGACACTTATAAGCACTCATGTTGCATGAAACTTGGTTTAGAGTCCTAGAAACGCGTTGTTCGATGTTTCATAAGTTCGTCAAACTAGTACAAAGCTCATTGAGACACTTATAAGCACTTATGTTGCATGAAACTTGGTTTAGAGTCTTAGAAACGAGTTGTTAGATGTTTCATAAGTTCGTCAAACTAGTACAAAGCTCATTGAGACACTTATAAGCACTCATGTTGAATGAAACTGGGTTTAGAGTCCTAGAAACGCGTTGTTAGATGTTTCATAAGTTCGTCAAACTAGTTCAAAGCTCATTGAGACACTTATAAGCACTCATGTTGCATGAAACTTGGTTTAGAGACTTAGAAACGAGTTGTTAGATGTTTCATAAGTTCGTCAAACTAGTACAAAGCTCATTGAGACACTTATAAGCACTCATGTTGAATGAAACTTGGTTTAGAGTCCTAGAAACGCGTTGTTAGATGTTTCATAAGTTCGTCAAACTTGTCTAAAGCTCATTAAGACACTTATAAGCACTCATGTTGCATGAAACTTGGTTTAGAGTCCTAGAAACGCGTTGTTAGATGTTTCATAAGTTTGTCAAACTAGTACAAAGCTCATTGAGACACTTATAAGCACTCATGTTGCATGAAACATGGTTTAGAGTCCTAGAAACCGCGTTGTTAGATGTTTCATAAGTTCGTCAAACTAGTAAAAAGCTCATTGAGACACTTATAAGCACTCATGTTGCATGAAACTTGGTTTAGAGTCCTAGAAACGCGTTGTTAGATGTTTCATAAGTTCGTCAAACTAGTTCAAAGCTCATTCAGACACTTATAAGCACTCATGTTGCATGAAACTTGGTTTAGAGTATTAGAAACGAGTTGTTAGATGTTTCATAAGTTCGTCAAACTAGTACAAAGCTCATTGAGACACTTATAAGCACTCATGTTGAATGAAACTTGGTTTAGAGTTTTAGAAACCGCTTTGTTAGATGTTTCATAAGTTCGTCAAACCAGTACAAAGCTCATTGAGACACATATAAGCACTCATGTTGCATGAAACTTAGTTTAGAGTCCTAGAAACAGCGTTGTTAGATGTTTCATAAGTTCGTAAAACTAGTACAACGCTCATTGAGACACATATAAGCACTCATTTTGCATGAAACTTGGTTTAGAGTCCTAGAAACGCGTTGTTAGATGTTTCATAAGTTCGCCAAACTAGTTCAAAGCTCATTGAGACACTTATAAGCACTCATGTTGCATGAAACTTGGTTTAGAGACTTAGAAACGAGTTGTTAGATGTTTCATAAGTTCGTCAAACTAGTACAAAGCTCATTGAGACACTTATAAGCACTCATGTTGAATGAAACTTGGTTTAGAGTCCTAGAAACGCGTTGTTAGATGTTTCATAAGTTCGTCAAACTTGTCTAAAGCTCATTGAGACACTTATAAGCACTCATGTTGCATGAAACTTGGTTTAGAGTCCTAGAAACGCGTTGTTAGATGTTTCATAAGTTTGTCAAACTAGTACAAAGCTCATTGAGACACTTATAAGCACTCATGTTGCATGAAACATGGTTTAGAGTCCTAGAAACCGCGTTGTTAGATGTTTCATAAGTTCGTCAAACTAGTAAAAAGCTCATTGAGACACTTATAAGCACTCATGTTGCATGAAACTTGGTTTAGAGTCCTAGAAACGCGTTGTTAGATGTTTCATAAGTTCGTCAAACTAGTTCAAAGCTCATTCAGACACTTATAAGCACTCATGTTGCATGAAACTTGGTTTAGAGTATTAGAAACGAGTTGTTAGATGTTTCATAAGTTCGTCAAACATGTACAAAGCTCATTGAGACGCTTATAAGCACTCATGTTGCATGAAACTTGGTTTAGAGTCTTAGAAACGAGTTGTTAGATGTTTCATAAGTTCGTCAAACTAGTACAAAGCTCATTGAGACACTTATAAGCACTCATGTTGAATGAAACTTGGTTTAGAGTCCTAGAAACGCGTTGTTAGATGTTTCATAAATTCGTCAAACTAGTTCAAAGCTCATTGAGACACTTATAAGCACTCATGTTGCATGAAACTTGGTTTAGAGTCTTAGAAACGAGTTGTTAGATGTTTCATAAGTTTGTCAAACTAGTACACAGCTCATTGAGACACTTATAAGCACTCATGTTGAATGAAACTTGGTTTAGAGTCCTAGAAACGCGTTGTTAGATGTTTCATAAGTTCGTCAAACTTGTCTAAAGCTCATTGAGACACATATAAGCACTCATTTTGCATGAAACTTGGTTTAGAGTCCTAGAAACGCGTTGTTAGATGTTTCATAAGTTCGTCAAACTTGTACAAAGCTCATTGAGACACTTATTAGCACTCATGTGGAATGAAACTTGGTTTAGAGTCCTAGAAACGCGTTGTTAGATGTTTCATAAGTTTGTCAACTAGTACAAAGCTCATTGAGACACTTATAAGCACTCATGTTGCATGAAACTTGGTTTAGAGTCCTAGAAACGCGTTGTTCGATGTTTCATAAGTTCGTCAAACTAGTACAAAGCTCATTGAGACACTTATAAGCACTTATGTTGCATGAAACTTGGTTTAGAGTCTTAGAAACGAGTTGTTAGATGTTTCATAAGTTCGTCAAACTAGTACAAAGCTCATTGAGACACTTATAAGCACTCATGTTGAATGAAACTGGGTTTAGAGTCCTAGAAACGCGTTGTTAGATGTTTCATAAGTTCGTCAAACTAGTTTAAAGCTCATTGAGACACTTATAAGCACTCATGTTGCATGAAACTTGGTTTAGAGACTTAGAAACGAGTTGTTAGATGTTTCATAAGTTCGTCAAACTAGTACAAAGCTCATTGAGACACTTATAAGCACTCATGTTGAATGAAACTTGGTTTAGAGTCCTAGAAACGCGTTGTTAGATGTTTCATAAGTTCGTCAAACTTGTCTAAAGCTCATTGAGACACTTATAAGCACTCATGTTGCATGAAACTTGGTTTAGAGTCCTAGAAACGCGTTGTTAGATGTTTCATAAGTTTGTCAAACTAGTACAAAGCTCATTGAGACACTTATAAGCACTCATGTTGCATGAAACTTGGTTTAGAGTCCTAGAAACGCGTTGTTCGATGTTTCATAAGTTCGTCAAACTAGTACAAAGCTCATTGAGACACTTATAAGCACTCATGTTGCATGAAACTTGGTTTAGAGTCTTAGAAACGAGTTGTTAGATGTTTCATAAGTTCGTCAAATTAGTACAAAGCTCATTGAGACACTTATAAGCACTCATGTTGAATGAAACTTGGTTTAGAGTCCTAGAAACGCGTTGTTAGATGTGTCATAAGTTCGTCAAACTTGTACAAAGCTCATTGAGACACTTATAAGCACTCATGTTGCATGAAACTTGGTTTAGAGTCCTAGAAACCGCGTTGTTAGATGTTTCATAAGTTCGTCAAACTAGTAAAAAGCTCATTGAGACACTTATAAGCACTCATGTTGCATGAAACTTGGTTTAGAGTCTTAGAAACGAGTTGTTAGATGTTTCATAAGTTCGTCAAACTAGTACAAAGCTCATTGAGACACTTATAAGCACTCATGTTGAATGAAACTTGGTTTAGAGTCCTAGAAACGCGTTGTTAGATGTTTCATAAGTTCGTCAAACTAGTACAAAGCTCATTGAGACAATTATAAGCACTCATGTTGCATGAAACTTGGTTTAGAGTCCTAGAAACGCTTTGTTAGATGTTTCATAAGTTCGTCAAACTTGTACAAAGCTCATTGAGACGCTTATAAGCACTCATGTTGCATGAAACTTGGTTTAGAGTCCTAGAAATGCGTTGTTAGATGTTTCATTAGTTTGTCAAACTTGTACAAAGCTCATTGAGACACTTATAAGCACTCATGTTGCATGAAACTTGGTTTAGAGTCTTAGAAACCGCTTTGTTAGATGTTTCATAAGTTCGTCAAACCAGTACAAAGCTCATTGAGACACATATAAGCACTCATGTTGCATGAAACTTAGTTTAGAGTCCTAGAAACCGCGTTGTTAGATCTTTCATAAGTTCGTAAAACTAGTTCAACGCTCATTGAGACACATATAAGCACTCATTTTGCATGAAACTTGGTTTAGAGTCCTAGAAACGCGTTGTTAGATGTTTCATAAGTTCGTCAAACTTGTACAAAGCTCATTGAGACACTTATAAGCACTCATGTTGCATGAAACTTAGTTTAGAGTCCTAGAAACGCGTTGTTAGATGTTTCATAAGTTCGTCAAAGTTGTACAAAGCTCATTGAGACACTTATAAGCACTCATGTTGCATGAAACTTGGTTTAGAGTCCTAGAAACGCGTTGTTCGATGTTTCATAAGTTCGTCAAACTAGTACAAAGCTCATTGAGACACTTATAAGCACTCATGTTGCATGAAACTTGGTTTAGAGTCTTAGAAACGAGTTGTTAGATGTTTCATAAGTTCGTCAAACTAGTACAAAGCTCATTGAGACACTTATAAGCACTCATGTTGATGAAACTTGGTTTAGAGTCCTAGAAACGCGTTGTTAGATGTTTCATAAGTTCGTCAAACTAGTACAAAGCTCATTGAGACACTTATAAGCACTCATGTTGCATGAAACTTGGTTTAGAGTCCTAGAAACGCTTTGTTAGATGTTTCATAAGTTCGTCAAACTT
The DNA here is from genome assembly GCA_963556525.1 of Cochlearia excelsa. Taxonomy (NCBI): domain Eukaryota; kingdom Viridiplantae; phylum Streptophyta; class Magnoliopsida; order Brassicales; family Brassicaceae; genus Cochlearia; species Cochlearia excelsa. Next base: position 734,895 of record CAUVZT010000027.1, on the reverse strand, counting down.
GTACAAAGCTCATTGAGACGCTTATAAGCACTCATGTTGCATGAAACTTGGTTTAGAGTCCTAGAAATGCGTTGTTAGATTTTTCATTAGTTTGTCAAACTTGTACAAAGTTCATTGAGACACTTATAAGCACTCATGTTGCATGAAACTTGGTTTAGAGTCTTAGAAACCGCTTTGTTAGATGTTTCATAAGTTCGTCAAACCAGTACAAAGCTCATTGAGACACATATAAGCACTCATGTTGCATGAAACTTAGTTTAGAGTCCTAGAAACCGCGTTGTTAGATGTTTCATAAGTTCGTAAAACTAGTACAACGCTCATTGAGACACATATAAGCACTCATTTTGCATAAAACTTGGTTTAGAGTCCTAGAAACGCGTTGTTAGATGTTTCATAAGTTCGTCAAACTTGTACAAAGCTCATTGAGACACTTATAAGCACTCATGTTGCATGAAACTTAGTTTAGAGTCCTAGAAACGCGTTGTTAGATGTTTCATAAGTTCGTCAAACTTGTACAAAGCTCATTGAGCCACTTATAAGCACTCATGTTGCATGAAACTTGGTTTAGAGTCCTAAAAACCGCGTTGTTAGATGTTTCATAAGTTCGTCAAACTAGTAAAAAGCTCATTGAGACACATATAAGCACTCATGTTGCATGAAACTTGGTTTAGAGTCCTAGAAACGCGTTGTTAGATGTTTCATAAGTTCGTCAAACTAGTTCAAAGCTCATTGAGACACTTATAAGCACTCATGTTGCATGAAACTTGGTTTAGAGTCCTAGAAACGCGTTGTTCGATGTTTCATAAGTTCGTCAAACTAGTACAAAGCTCATTGAGACACTTATAAGCACTCATGTTGAATGAAACTTGGTTTAGATTCCTAGAAACGCGTTGTTAGATGTTTCATAAGTTCGTCAAACTTGTACAAAGCTCATTGAGACACTTATAAGCACTCATGTGGAATGAAACTTGGTTTAGAGTCCTAGAAACGCGTTGTTAGATGTTTCATAAGTTCGTCAAACTTGTACAAAGCTCATTGAGACACTTATAAGCACTCATGTTGCATGAAACTTGGTTTAGAGTCCTAGAAACGCTTTGTTAGATGTTTCATAAGTTCGTCAAACTTGTACAAAGCTCATTGAGACGCTTATAAGCACTCATGTTGCATGAAACTTGGTTTAGAGTCCTAGAAATGCGTTGTTAGATTTTTCATTAGTTTGTCAAACTTGTACAAAGTTCATTGAGACACTTATAAGCACTCATGTTGCATGAAACTTGGTTTAGAGTCTTAGAAACCGCTTTGTTAGATGTTTCATAAGTTCGTCAAACCAGTACAAAGCTCATTGAGACACATATAAGCACTCATGTTGCATGAAACTTAGTTTAGAGTCCTAGAAACCGCGTTGTTAGATGTTTCATAAGTTCGTAAAACTAGTACAACGCTCATTGAGACACATATAAGCACTCATTTTGCATAAAACTTGGTTTAGAGTCCTAGAAACGCGTTGTTAGATGTTTCATAAGTTCGTCAAACTTGTACAAAGCTCATTGAGACACTTATAAGCACTCATGTTGCATGAAACTTAGTTTAGAGTCCTAGAAACGCGTTGTTAGATGTTTCATAAGTTCGTCAAACTTGTACAAAGCTCATTGAGACACTTATAAGCACTCATGTTGCATGAAACTTGGTTTAGAGTCCTAGAAACCGCGTTGTTAGATGTTTCATAAGTTCGTCAAACTAGTAAAAAGCTCATTGAGACACATATAAGCACTCATGTTGCATGAAACTTGGTTAGAAACGCGTTGTTAGATGTTTCATAAGTTCGTCAAACTAGTTCAAAGCTCATTGAGACACTTATAAGCACTCATGTTGCATGAAACTTGGTTTAGAGTCTTAGAAACGAGTTGTTAGATTTTTCATAAGTTCGTCAAACTAGTACAAAGCTCATTGAGAAACTTATAAGCACTCATGTTGAATGAAACTTGGTTTAGATTCCTAGAAACGCGTTGTTAGATGTTTCATAAGTTCGTCAAACTTGTACAAAGCTCATTGAGACACTTATAAGCACTCATGTGGAATGAAACTTGGTTTAGAGTCCTAGAAACGCGTTGTTAGATGTTTCATAAGTTCGTCAAACTTGTACAAAGCTCATTGAGACACTTATAAGCACTCATGTGGAATGAAACTTGGTTTAGAGTCCTAGAAACGCGTTGTTAGATGTTTCATAAGTTCGTCAAACTTGTACAAAGCTCATTGAGACACTTATAAGCACTCATGTGGAATGAAACTTGGTTTAGAGTCCTAGAAACGCGTTGTTAGATGTTTCATAAGTTCGTCAAACTTGTACAAAGCTCATTGAGACACTTATAAGCACTCATGTGGAATGAAACTTGGTTTAGAGTCCTAGAAACGCGTTGTTAGATGTTTCATAAGTTCGTCAAACTTGTACAAAGCTCATTGAGACACTTATAAGCACTCATGTTGCATGAAACTTGGTTTAGAGTCCTAGAAACCGCGTTGTTAGATGTTTCATAAGTTCGTCAAACTAGTAAAAAGCTCATTGAGACACATATAAGCACTCATGTTGCATGAAACTTGGTTTAGAGTCCTAGAAACGCGTTGTTAGATGTTTCATAAGTTCGTCAAACTAGTTCAAAGCTCATTGAGACACTTATAAGCACTCATGTTGCATGAAACTTGGTTTAGAGTCTTAGAAACGAGTTGTTAGATGTTTCATAAGTTCGTCAAACTAGTACAAAGCTCATTGAGACACTTATAAGCACTCATGTTGAATGAAACTTGGTTTAGATTCCTAGAAACGCGTTGTTAGATGTTTCATAAGTTCGTCAAACTTGTACAAAGCTCATTGAGACACTTATAAGCACTCATGTGGAATGAAACTTGGTTTAGAGTCCTAGAAACGCGTTGTTAGATGTTTCATAAGTTCTCAAACTTGTACAAAGCTCATTGAGACACTTATAAGCACTCATGTTGCATGAAACTTGGTTTAGAGTCCTAGAAACGCTTTGTTAGATGTTTCATAAGTTCGTCAAACTTGTACAAAGCTCATTGAGACGCTTATAAGCACTCATGTTGCATGAAACTTGGTTTAGAGTCCTAGAAATGCGTTGTTAGATTTTTCATTAGTTTGTCAAACTTGTACAAAGTTCATTGAGACACTTATAAGCACTCATGTTGCATGAAACTTGGTTTAGAGTCTTAGAAACCGCTTTGTTAGATGTTTCATAAGTTCGTCAAACCAGTACAAAGCTCATTGAGACACATATAAGCACTCATGTTGCATGAAACTTAGTTTAGAGTCCTAGAAACCGCGTTGTTAGATGTTTCATAAGTTCGTAAAACTAGTACAACGCTCATTGAGACACATATAAGCACTCATTTTGCATAAAACTTGGTTTAGAGTCCTAGAAACGCGTTGTTAGATGTTTCATAAGTTCGTCAAACTTGTACAAAGCTCATTGAGACACTTATAAGCACTCATGTTGCATGAAACTTAGTTTAGAGTCCTAGAAACGCGTTGTTAGATGTTTCATCAGTTCGTCAAACTTGTACAAAGCTCATTGAGACACTTATAAGCACTCATGTTGCATGAAACTTGGTTTAGAGTCCTAGAAACCGCGTTGTTAGATGTTTCATAAGTTCGTCAAACTAGTAAAAAGCTCATTGAGACACATATAAGCACTCATGTTGCATGAAACTTGGTTTAGAGTCCTAGAAACGCGTTGTTAGATGTTTCATAAGTTCGTCAAACTAGTTCAAAGCTCATTGAGACACTTATAAGCACTCATGTTGCATGAAACTTGGTTTAGAGTCTTAGAAACGAGTTGTTAGATGTTTCATAAGTTCGTCAAACTAGTACAAAGCTCATTGAGAAACTTATAAGCACTCATGTTGAATGAAACTTGGTTTAGATTCCTAGAAACGCGTTGTTAGATGTTTCATAAGTTCGTCAAACTTGTACAAAGCTCATTGAGACACTTATAAGCACTCATGTGGAATGAAACTTGGTTTAGAGTCCTAGAAACGCGTTGTTAGATGTTTCATAAGTTCGTCAAACTTGTACAAAGCTCATTGAGACACTTATAAGCACTCATGTGGAATGAAACTTGGTTTAGAGTCCTAGAAATGCGTTGTTAGATGTTTCATAAGTTCGTCAAACTTGTACAAAGCTCATTGAGACACTTATAAGCACTCATGTGGAATGAAACTTGGTTTAGAGTCCTAGAAACGCGTTGTTAGATGTTTCATAAGTTTGTCAAACTAGTACAAAGCTCATTGAGACACTTATAAGCACTCATGTTGCATGAAACTTGGTTTAGAGTCCTAGAAACGCGTTGTTCGATGTTTCATAAGTTCGTCAAACTAGTACAAAGCTCATTGAGACACTTATAAGCACTCATGTTGCATGAAACTTGGTTTAGAGTCTTAGAAACGAGTTGTTAGATGTTTCATAAGTTCGTCAAACTAGTACAAAGCTCATTGAGACACTTATAAGCACTCATGTTGAATGAAACTTGGTTTAGAGTCCTAGAAACGCGTTGTTAGATGTTTCATAAGTTCGTCAAACTTGTACAAAGCTCATTGAGACACTTATAAGCACTCATGTTGCATGAAACTTGGTTTAGATTCCTAGAAACGCGTTGTTCGATGTTTCATAAGTTCGTCAAACTAGTACAAAGCTCATTGAGACACTTATAAGCACTCATGTTGCATGAAACTTGGTTTAGAGTCTTAGAAACGAGTTGTTAGATGTTTCATAAGTTCGTCAAACTAGTACAAAGCTCATTGAGACACTTATAAGCACTCATGTTGATGAAACATGGTTTAGAGTCCTAGAAACGCGTTGTTAGATGTTTCATAAGTTCGTCAAACTAGTACAAAGCTCATTGAGACACTTATAAGCACTCATGTTGCATGAAACTTGGTTTAGAGTCCTAGAAACGCTTTGTTAGATGTTTCATAAGTTCGTCAAACTTGTACAAAGCTCATTGAGACGCTTATAAGCACTCATGTTGCATGAAACTTGGTTTAGAGTCCTAGAAATGCGTTGTTAGATTTTTCATTAGTTTGTCAAACTTGTACAAAGTTCATTGAGACACTTATAAGCACTCATGTTGCATGAAACTTGGTTTAGAGTCTTAGAAACCGCTTTGTTAGATGTTTCATAAGTTCGTCAAACCAGTACAAAGCTCATTGAGACACATATAAGCACTCATGTTGCATGAAACTTAGTTTAGAGTCCTAGAAACCGCGTTGTTAGATGTTTCATAAGTTCGTAAAACTAGTACAACGCTCATTGAGACACATATAAGCACTCATTTTGCATAAAACTTGGTTTAGAGTCCTAGAAACGCGTTGTTAGATGTTTCATAAGTTCGTCAAACTTGTACAAAGCTCATTGAGACACTTATAAGCACTCATGTTGCATGAAACTTAGTTTAGAGTCCTAGAAACGCGTTGTTAGATGTTTCATAAGTTCGTCAAACTTGTACAAAGCTCATTGAGCCACTTATAAGCACTCATGTTGCATGAAACTTGGTTTAGAGTCCTAAAAACCGCGTTGTTAGATGTTTCATAAGTTCGTCAAACTAGTAAAAAGCTCATTGAGACACATATAAGCACTCATGTTGCATGAAACTTGGTTTAGAGTCCTAGAAACGCGTTGTTAGATGTTTCATAAGTTCGTCAAACTAGTTCAAAGCTCATTGAGACACTTATAAGCACTCATGTTGCATGAAACTTGGTTTAGAGTCTTAGAAACGAGTTGTTAGATGTTTCATAAGTTCGTCAAACTAGTACAAAGCTCATTGAGACACTTATAAGCACTCATGTTGAATAAAACTTGGTTTAGATTCCTAGAAACGCGTTGTTAGATGTTTCATAAGTTCGTCAAACTTGTACAAAGCTCATTGAGACACTTATAAGCACTCATGTGGAATGAAACTTGGTTTAGAGTCCTAGAAACGCGTTGTTAGATGTTTCATAAGTTCGTCAAACTTGTACAAAGCTCATTGAGACACTTATAAGCACTCATGTTGCATGAAACTTGGTTTAGAGTCCTAGAAACGCTTTGTTAGATGTTTCATAAGTTCGTCAAACTTGTACAAAGCTCATTGAGACGCTTATAAGCACTCATGTTGCATGAAACTTGGTTTAGAGTCCTAGAAATGCGTTGTTAGATTTTTCATTAGTTTGTCAAACTTGTACAAAGTTCATTGAGACACTTATAAGCACTCATGTTGCATGAAACTTGGTTTAGAGTCTTAGAAACCGCTTTGTTAGATGTTTCATAAGTTCGTCAAACCAGTACAAAGCTCATTGAGACACATATAAGCACTCATGTTGCATGAAACTTAGTTTAGAGTCCTAGAAACCGCGTTGTTAGATGTTTCATAAGTTCGTAAAACTAGTACAACGCTCATTGAGACACATATAAGCACTCATTTTGCATAAAACTTGGTTTAGAGTCCTAGAAACGCGTTGTTAGATGTTTCATAAGTTCGTCAAACTTGTACAAAGCTCATTGAGACACTTATAAGCACTCATGTTGCATGAAACTTAGTTTAGAGTCCTAGAAACGCGTTGTTAGATGTTTCATAAGTTCGTCAAACTTGTACAAAGCTCATTGAGACACTTATAAGCACTCATGTTGCATGAAACTTGGTTTAGAGTCCTAGAAACCGCGTTGTTAGATGTTTCATAAGTTCGTCAAACTAGTAAAAAGCTCATTGAGACACATATAAGCACTCATGTTGCATGAAACTTGGTTAGAAACGCGTTGTTAGATGTTTCATAAGTTCGTCAAACTAGTTCAAAGCTCATTGAGACACTTATAAGCACTCATGTTGCATGAAACTTGGTTTAGAGTCTTAGAAACGAGTTGTTAGATTTTTCATAAGTTCGTCAAACTAGTACAAAGCTCATTGAGAAACTTATAAGCACTCATGTTGAATGAAACTTGGTTTAGATTCCTAGAAACGCGTTGTTAGATGTTTCATAAGTTCGTCAAACTTGTACAAAGCTCATTGAGACACTTATAAGCACTCATGTGGAATGAAACTTGGTTTAGAGTCCTAGAAACGCGTTGTTAGATGTTTCATAAGTTCGTCAAACTTGTACAAAGCTCATTGAGACACTTATAAGCACTCATGTGGAATGAAACTTGGTTTAGAGTCCTAGAAACGCGTTGTTAGATGTTTCATAAGTTCGTCAAACTTGTACAAAGCTCATTGAGACACTTATAAGCACTCATGTGGAATGAAACTTGGTTTAGAGTCCTAGAAACGCGTTGTTAGATGTTTCATAAGTTCGTCAAACTTGTACAAAGCTCATTGAGACACTTATAAGCACTCATGTGGAATGAAACTTGGTTTAGAGTCCTAGAAATGCGTTGTTAGATGTTTCATAAGTTCGTCAAACTTGTACAAAGCTCATTGAGACACTTATAAGCACTCATGTGGAATGAAACTTGGTTTAGAGTCCTAGAAACGCGTTGTTAGATGTTTCATAAGTTTGTCAAACTAGTACAAAGCTCATTGAGACACTTATAAGCACTCATGTTGCATGAAACTTGGTTTAGAGTCCTAGAAACGCGTTGTTCGATGTTTCATAAGTTCGTCAAACTAGTACAAAGCTCATTGAGACACTTATAAGCACTCATGTTGCATGAAACTTGGTTTAGAGTCTTAGAAACGAGTTGTTAGATGTTTCATAAGTTCGTCAAACTAGTACAAAGCTCATTGAGACACTTATAAGCACTCATGTTGAATGAAACTTGGTTTAGAGTCCTAGAAACGCGTTGTTAGATGTTTCATAAGTTCGTCAAACTTGTACAAAGCTCATTGAGACACTTATAAGCACTCATGTTGCATGAAACTTAGTTTAGAGTCCTAGAAACGCGTTGTTAGATGTTTCATAAGTTCGTCAAACTTGTACAAAGCTCATTGAGACACTTATAAGCACTCATGTTGCATGAAACTTGGTTTAGAGTCCTAGAAACCGCGTTGTTAGATGTTTCATAAGTTCGTCAAACTAGTAAAAAGCTCATTGAGACACATATAAGCACTCATGTTGCATGAAACTTGGTTTAGAGTCCTAGAAACGCGTTGTTAGATGTTTCATAAGTTCGTCAAACTATTTCAAAGCTCATTGAGACACTTATAAGCACTCATGTTGCATGAAACTTGGTTTAGAGTCTTAGAAACGAGTTGTTAGATGTTTCATAAGTTCGTCAAACTAGTACAAAGCTCATTGAGAAACTTATAAGCACTCATGTTGAATGAAACTTGGTTTAGATTCCTAGAAACGCGTTGTTAGATGTTTCATAAGTTCGTCAAACTTGTACAAAGCTCGTTGAGACACTTATAAGCACTCATGTGGAATGAAACTTGGTTTAGAGTCCTAGAAACGCGTTGTTAGATGTTTCATAAGTTCGTCAAACTTGTACAAAGCTCATTGAGACACTTATAAGAGTTGTTAGATGTTTCACTCATGTTGCATGAAACTTGGTTTAGAGTCTTAGAAACGAGTTGTTAGATGTTTCATAAGTTCGTCAAACTAGTACAAAGCTCATTGAGAAACTTATAAGCACTCATGTTGAATGAAACTTGGTTTAGATTCCTAGAAACGCGTTGTTAGATGTTTCATAAGTTCGTCAAACTAGTAAAAAGCTCATTGAGACACATATAAGCACTCATGTTGCATGAAACTTAGTTTAGAGTCCTAGAAACCGCGTTGTTAGATGTTTCATAAGTTCGTCAAACTAGTAAAAAGCTCATTGAGACACATATAAGCACTCATGTTGCATGAAACTTGGTTTAGAGTCCTAGAAACGCGTTGTTAGATGTTTCATAAGTTCGTCAAACTAGTACAAAGCTCATTGAGACACTTATAAGCACTCATGTTGCATGAAACTTGGTTTAGAGTCCTAGAAACGCGTTGTTAGATGTTTCATAAGTTCGTCAAACTAGTACAAAGCTCATTGAGACACTTATAAGCACTCATGTTGCATGAAACTTGGTTTAGAGTCTTAGAAACGAGTTGTTAGATGTTTCATAAGTTCGTCAAACTAGTACAAAGCTCATTGAGAAACTTATAAGCACTCATGTTGAATGAAACTTGGTTTAGATTCCTAGAAACGCGTTGTTAGATGTTTCATAAGTTCGTCAAACTTGTACAAAGCTCATTGAGACACTTATAAGCACTCATGTGGAATGAAACTTGGTTTAGAGTCCTAGAAACGCGTTGTTAGATGTTTCATAAGTTCGTCAAACTTGTACAAAGCTCATTGAGACACTTATAAGCACTCATGTGGAATGAAACTTGGTTTAGAGTCCTAGAAACGCGTTGTTAGATGTTTCATAAGTTTGTCAAACTAGTACAAAGCTCATTGAGACACTTATAAGCACTCATGTTGCATGAAACTTGGTTTAGAGTCCTAGAAACGCGTTGTTCGATGTTTCATAGGTTCGTCAAACTAGTACAAAGCTCATTGAGACACTTATAAGCACTCATGTTGCATGAAACTTGGTTTAGAGTCTTAGAAACGAGTTGTTAGATGTTTCATAAGTTCGTCAAACTAGTACAAAGCTCATTGAGACACTTATAAGCACTCATGTTGAATGAAACTTGGTTTAGAGTCCTAGAAACGCGTTGTTAGATGTTTCATAAGTTCGTCAAACTTGTACAAAGCTCATTGAGACACTTATAAGCACTCATGTTGCATGAAACTTAGTTTAGAGTCCTAGAAACGCGTTGTTAGATGTTTCATAAGTTCGTCAAACTTGTACAAAGCTCATTGAGACACTTATAAGCACTCATGTTGCATGAAACTTGGTTTAGAGTCCTAGAAACCGCGTTGTTAGATGTTTCATAAGTTCGTCAAACTTGTACAAAGCTCATTGAGACACTTATAAGCACTCATGTTGCATGAAACTTAGTTTAGAGTCCTAGAAACGCGTTGTTAGATGTTTCATAAGTTCGTCAAACTTGTACAAAGCTCATTGAGACACTTATAAGCACTCATGTTGCATGAAACTTGGTTTAGAGTCCTAGAAACCGCGTTGTTAGATGTTTCATAAGTTCGTCAAACTAGTAAAAAGCTCATTGAGACACATATAAGCACTCATGTTGCATGAAACTTGGTTAGAAACGCGTTGTTAGATGTTTCATAAGTTCGTCAAACTAGTTCAAAGCTCATTGAGACACTTATAAGCACTCATGTTGCATGAAACTTGGTTTAGAGTCTTAGAAACGAGTTGTTAGATGTTTCATAAGTTCGTCAAACTAGTACAAAGCTCATTGAGAAACTTATAAGCACTCATGTTGAATGAAACTTGGTTTAGATTCCTAGAAACGCGTTGTTAGATGTTTCATAAGTTCGTCAAACTTGTACAAAGCTCATTGAGACACTTATAAGCACTCATGTGGAATGAAACTTGGTTTAGAGTCCTAGAAACGCGTTGTTAGATGTTTCATAAGTTCGTCAAACTTGTACAAAGCTCATTGAGACACTTATAAGCACTCATGTGGAATGAAACTTGGTTTAGAGTCCTAGAAACGCGTTGTTAGATGTTTCATAAGTTCGTCAAACTTGTACAAAGCTCATTGAGACACTTATAAGCACTCATGTGGAATGAAACTTGGTTTAGAGTCCTAGAAACGCGTTGTTAGATGTTTCATAAGTTTGTCAAACTAGTACAAAGCTCATTGAGACACTTATAAGCACTCATGTTGCATGAAACTTGGTTTAGAGTCCTAGAAACGCGTTGTTCGATGTTTCATAAGTTCGTCAAACTAGTACAAAGCTCATTGAGACACTTATAAGCACTCATGTTGCATGAAACTTGGTTTAGAGTCTTAGAAACGAGTTGTTAGATGTTTCATAAGTTCGTCAAACTAGTACAAAGCTCATTGAGACACTTATAAGCACTCATGTTGAATGAAACTTGGTTTAGAGTCCTAGAAACGCGTTGTTAGATGTTTCATAAGTTCGTCAAACTTGTACAAAGCTCATTGAGACACTTATAAGCACTCATGTTGCATGAAACTTAGTTTAGAGTCCTAGAAACGCGTTGTTAGATGTTTCATAAGTTCGTCAAACTTGTACAAAGCTCATTGAGACACTTATAAGCACTCATGTTGCATGAAACTTGGTTTAGAGTCCTAGAAACCGCGTTGTTAGATGTTTCATAAGTTCGTCAAACTAGTAAAAAGCTCATTGAGACACATATAAGCACTCATGTTGCATGAAACTTGGTTTAGAGTCCTAGAAACGCGTTGTTAGATGTTTCATAAGTTCGTCAAACTATTTCAAAGCTCATTGAGACACTTATAAGCACTCATGTTGCATGAAACTTGGTTTAGAGTCTTAGAAACGAGTTGTTAGATGTTTCATAAGTTCGTCAAACTAGTACAAAGCTCATTGAGAAACTTATAAGCACTCATGTTGAATGAAACTTGGTTTAGATTCCTAGAAACGCGTTGTTAGATGTTTCATAAGTTCGTCAAACTTGTACAAAGCTCATTGAGACACTTATAAGCACTCATGTGGAATGAAACTTGGTTTAGAGTCCTAGTAACGCGTTGTTAGATGTTTCATAAGTTCGTCAAACTTGTACAAAGCTCATTGAGACACTTATAAGCACTCATGTTGCATGAAACTTGGTTTAGAGTCCTAGAAACGCTTTGTTAGATGTTTCATAAGTTCGTCAAACTTGTACAAAGTTCATTGAGACGCTTATAAGCACTCATGTTGCATGAAACTTGGTTTAGAGTCCTAGAAATGCGTTGTTAGATTTTTCATTAGTTTGTCAAACTTGTACAAAGTTCATTGAGACACTTATAAGCACTCATGTTGCATGAAACTTGGTTTAGAGTCTTAGAAACCGCTTTGTTAGATGTTTCATAAGTTCGTCAAACCAGTACAAAGCTCATTGAGACACATATAAGCACTCATGTTGCATGAAACTTAGTTTAGAGTCCTAGAAACCGCGTTGTTAGATGTTTCATAAGTTTGTCAAACTAGTACAAAGCTCATTGAGACACTTATAAGCACTCATGTTGCATGAAACTTGGTTTAGAGTCCTAGAAACGCGTTGTTAGATGTTTCATAAGTTCGTCAAACTAGTTCAAAGCTCATTGAGACACTTATAAGCACTCATGTTGCATGAAACTTGGTTTAGAGTCTTAGAAACGAGTTGTTAGATGTTTCATAAGTTCGTCAAACTAGTACAAAGCTCATTGAGAAACCTATAAGCACTCATGTTGAATGAAACTTGGTTTAGATTCCTAGAAACGCGTTGTTAGATGTTTCATAAGTTCGTCAAACTTGTACAAAGCTCATTGAGACACTTATAAGCACTCATGTGGAATGAAACTTGGTTTAGAGTCCTAGAAACGCGTTGTTAGATGTTTCATAAGTTCGTCAAACTTGTACAAAGCTCATTGAGACACTTATAAGCACTCATGTGGAATGAAACTTGGTTTAGAGTCCTAGAAACGCGTTGTTAGATGTTTCATAAGTTCGTCAAACTTGTACAAAGCTCATTGAGACACTTATAAGCACTCATGTGGAATGAAACTTGGTTTAGAGTCCTAGAAACGCGTTGTTAGATGTTTCATAAGTTTGTCAAACTAGTACAAAGCTCATTGAGACACTTATAAGCACTCATGTTGCATGAAACTTGGTTTAGAGTCCTAGAAACGCGTTGTTCGATGTTTCATAAGTTCGTCAAACTAGTACAAAGCTCATTGAGACACTTATAAGCACTCATGTTGCATGAAACTTGGTTTAGAGTCTTAGAAACGAGTTGTTAGATGTTTCATAAGTTCGTCAAACTTGTACAAAGCTCATTGAGACACTTATAAGCACTCATGTGGAATGAAACTTGGTTTAGAGTCCTAGAAACGCGTTGTTAGATGTTTCATAAGTTTGTCAAACTAGTACAAAGCTCATTGAGACACTTATAAGCACTCACGTTGCATGAAACTTGGTTTAGAGTCCTAGAAACGCGTTGTTCGATGTTTCATAAGTTCGTCAAACTAGTACAAAGCTCATTGAGACACTTATAAGCACTCATGTTGCATGAAACTTGGTTTAGAGTCTTAGAAACGAGTTGTTAGATGTTTCATAAGTTCGTCAAACTAGTACAAAGCTCATTGAGACACTTATAAGCACTCATGTTGAATGAAACTTGGTTTAGAGTCCTAGAAACGCGTTGTTAGATGTTTCATAAGTTCTTCAAACTTGTACAAAGCTCATTGAGACACTTATAAGCACTCATGTGGAATGAAACTTGGTTTAGAGTCCTAGAAACGCGTTGTTAGATGTTTCATAAGTTCGTCAAACTTGTACAAATCTCATTGAGACACTTATAAGCACTCATGTGGAATGAAACTTGGTTTAGAGTCCTAGAAATGCGTTGTTAGATGTTTCATAAGTTTGTCAAACTAGTACAAAGCTCATTGAGACACTTTTAAGCACTCACGTTGCATGAAACTTGGTTTAGAGTCCTAGAAACGCGTTGTTCGATGTTTCATAAGTTCGTCAAACTAGTACAAAGCTCATTGAGACACTTATAAGCACTCATGTTGCATGAAACTTGGTTTAGAGTCTTAGAAACGAGTTGTTAGATGTTTCATAAGTTCGTCAAACTAGTACAAAGCTCATTGATACACTTATAAGCACTCATGTTGAATGAAACTTGGTTTAGAGTCCTAGAAACGCGTTGTTAGATGTTTCATAAGTTCGTCAAACTTGTACAAAGCTCATTGAGACACTTATAAGCACTCATGTTGCATGAAACTTAGTTTAGAGTCCTAGAAACCGCGTTGTTAGATGTTTCATAAGTTCGGCAAACTAGTAAAAAGCTCATTGAGACACTTATAAGCACTCATGTTGCATGAAACTAGGTTTAGAGTCCTAGAAACGCGTTGTTAGATGTTTCATAAGTTCGTCAAACTTGTACAAAGCTCATTGAGACACTTATAAGCACTCATGTGGAATGAAACTTGGTTTAGAGTCCTAGAAACGCGTTGTTAGATGTTTCATAAGTTTGTCAAACTAGTACAAAGCTCATTGAGACACTTATAAGCACTCACGTTGCATGAAACTTGGTTTAGAGTCCTAGAAACGCGTTGTTCGATGTTTCATAAGTTCGTCAAACTAGTACAAAGCTCATTGAGACACTTATAAGCACTCATGTTGCATGAAACTTGGTTTAGAGTCTTAGAAACGAGTTGTTAGATGTTTCATAAGTTCGTCAAACTAGTACAAAGCTCATTGAGACACTTATAAGCACTCATGTTGAATGAAACTTGGTTTAGAGTCCTAGAAACGCGTTGTTAGATGTTTCATAAGTTCTTCAAACTTGTACAAAGCTCATTGAGACACTTATAAGCACTCATGTGGAATGAAACTTGGTTTAGAGTCCTAGAAACGCGTTGTTAGATGTTTCATAAGTTCGTCAAACTTGTACAAATCTCATTGAGACACTTATAAGCACTCATGTGGAATGAAACTTGGTTTAGAGTCCTAGAAACGCGTTGTTAGATGTTTCATAAGTTTGTCAAACTAGTACAAAGCTCATTGAGACACTTTTAAGCACTCACGTTGCATGAAACTTGGTTTAGAGTCCTAGAAACGCGTTGTTCGATGTTTCATAAGTTCGTCAAACTAGTACAAAGCTCATTGAGACACTTATAAGCACTCATGTTGCATGAAACTTGGTTTAGAGTCTTAGAAACGAGTTGTTAGATGTTTCATAAGTTCGTCAAACTAGTACAAAGCTCATTGAGACACTTATAAGCACTCATGTTGAATGAAACTTGGTTTAGAGTCCTAGAAACGCGTTGTTAGATGTTTCATAAGTTCGTCAAACTTGTACAAAGCTCATTGAGACACTTATAAGCACTCATGTGGAATGAAACTTGGTTTAGAGTCCTAGAAACGCGTTGTTAGATGTTTCATAAGTTCGTCAAACTTGTAAAAAGCTCATTGAGACACTTATAAGCACTCATGTGGAATGAAACTTGGTTTAGAGTCCTAGAAACGCGTTGTTAGATGTTTCATAAGTTTGTCAAACTAGTACAAAGCTCATTGAGACACTTATAAGCACTCATGTTGCATGAAACTTGGTTTAGAGTCCTAGAAACGCGTTGTTAGATGTTTCATAAGTTCGTCAAACTAGTACAAAGCTCATTGAGACACTTATAAGCACTCATGTTGAATGAAACTTGGTTTAGAGTCCTAGAAACTGCGTTGTTAGATGTTTCATAAGTTCGTCAAACTAGTACAAAGCTCATTGAGACACTTATAAGCACTCATGTTGCATGAAACTTGGTTTAGAGTCTTAGAAACCGCTTTGTTAGATGTTTCATAAGTTCGTCAAACCAGTACAAAGCTCATTGAGACACATATAAGCACTCATGTTGCATGAAACTTAGTTTGGAGTCCTAGAAACCGCGTTGTTAGTTGTTTCATAAGTTCGTAAAACTAGTACAACGCTCATTGAGACACATATAAGCACTCATTTTGAATGAAACTTGGTTTAGAGTCCTAGAAACGCGTTGTTAGATGTTTCATAAGTTCGTCAAACTTGTACAAAGCTCATTGAGACACTTATAAGCACTCATGTTGCATGAAACTTTGTTTAGAGTCCTAGAAACGCGTTGTTAGATGTTTCATAAGTTCGTCAAACTAGTACAAAGCTCATTAAGAAACTTATAAGCACTCATGTTGCATGAAACTTGGTTTAGAGTCTTAGAAACGAGTTGTTAGATGTTTCATAAGTTCGTCAAACTAATACAAAGCTCATTGAGACACTTATAAGCACTCATGTTGAATGAAACTTGGTTTAGAGTCCTAGAAACGCGTTGTTAGAAGTTTCATAAGTTCGTCAAACTTGTACAAAGCTCATTGAGACACTTATAAGCACTCATGTGGAATGAAACTTGGTTTAGAGTCCTAGAAACGCTTTGTTAGATGTTTCATAAGTTCGTCAAACTTGTACAAAGCTCAATGAGACACTTAATTATAAGCACTCATGTGGAATGAAACTTGGTTTAGAGTCCTAGAAACTGCGTTGTTAGATGCTTCATAAGTTCGTCAAACTAGTACAAAGCTCATTGAGACACTTATAAGCACTTATGTTGCATGAAACTTGGTTTAGAGTCCTAGAAACGCTTTGTTAGATGTTTCATAAGTTCGTCAAACTTGTACAAAGCTCATTGAGACGCTTATAAGCACTCATGTTGCATGAAACTTTGTTTAGAGTCCTAGAAATGCGTTGTTAGATGTTTCATTAGTTTGTCAAACTTGTACAAAGCTCATTGAGACACTTATAAGCACTCATGTTGCATGAAACTTGGTTTAGAGTCTTAGAAACCGCTTTGTTAGATGTTTCATAAGTTCGTCAAACTAGTACAACGCTCATTGAGACACATATAAGCACTCATTTTGCATGAAACTTGGTTTAGAGTCCTAGAAACGCGTTTTTAGATGTTTCATAAGTTCGTCAAACTTGTACAAAGCTCATTGAGACACTTATAAGCACTCATGTGGAATGAAACTTGGTTTAGAGTCCTAGAAACGCGTTGTTAGATGTTTCATAAGTTCGTCAAACTTGTACAAAGCTCATTGAGACACTTATAAGCACTCATGTGGAATGAAACTTGGTTTAGAGTCCTAGAAACGCGTTGTTAGATGTTTCATAAGTTTGTCAAAGTAGTACAAAGCTCATTGAGACACTTATAAGCACTCACGTTGCATGAAACTTGGTTTAGAGTCCTAGAAACGCGTTGTTCGATGTTTCATAAGTTCGTCAAACTAGTACAAAGCTCATTGAGACACTTATAAGCACTCATGTTGCATGAAACTTGGTTTAGAGTCTTAGAAACGAGTTGTTAGATGTTTCATAAGTTCGTCAAACTAGTACAAAGCTCATTGAGACACTTATAAGCACTCATGTTGAATGAAACTTGGTTTAGAGTCCTAGAAACGCGTTGTTAGATGTTTCATAAGTTCTTCAAACTTGTACAAAGCTCATTGAGACACTTATAAGCACTCATGTGGAATGAAACTTGGTTTAGAGTCCTAGAAACGCGTTGTTAGATGTTTCATAAGTTCGTCAAACTTGTACAAAGCTCATTGAGACACTTATAAGCACTCATGTGGAATGAAACTTGGTTTAGAGTCCTAGAAACGCGTTGTTAGATGTTTCATAAGTTTGTTAAAGTAGTACAAAGCTCATTGAGACACTTATAATCACTCACGTTGCATGAAACTTGGTTTAGAGTCCTAGAAACGCGTTGTTCGATGTTTCATAAGTTCGTCAAACTAGTACAAAGCTCATTGAGACACTTATAAGCACTCATGTTGCATGAAACTTGGTTTAGAGTCTTAGAAACGAGTTGTTAGATGTTTCATAAGTTCGGCAAACTAGTACAAAGCTCATTGAGACACTTATAAGCACTCATGTTGAATGAAACTTGGTTTAGAGTCCTAGAAACGCGTTGTTAGATGTTTCATAAGTTCGTCAAACTTGTACAAAACTCATTGAGACACTTATAAGCACTCATGTTGCATGAAACTTGGTTTAGAGTCCTATAAACGCGTTGTTAGATGTTTCATAAGTTCGTCAAACTTGTACAAAGCTCATTGAGACACTTATAAGCACTCATGTCGAATGAAACTTGGTTTAGAGTCCTAGAAACGCGTTGTTAGATGTTTCATAAGTTCGTCAAACTTGTACAAATCTCATTGAGACACTTATAAGCACTCATGTGGAATGAAACTTGGTTTAGAGTCCTAGAAACGCGTTGTTAGATGTTTCATAAGTTTGTCAAACTAGTACAAAGCTCATTGAGACACTTTTAAGCACTCATGTTGCATGAAACTTGGTTTAGATTCTTAGAAACGCGTTGTTCGATGTTTCATAAGTTTGTCAAACTAGTACAAAGCTCATTGAGACACTTATAAGCACTCATGTTGAATGAAACTTGGTTTAGAGTCCTAGAAACGCGTTGTTAGAAGTTTCATAAGTTCGTCAAACTTGTACAAAGCTCATTGAGACACTTATAAGAACTCATGTGGAATGAAACTTGGTTTAGAGTCCTAGAAACGCTTTGTTAGATGTTTCATAAGTTCGTCAAACTTGTACAAAGCTCATTGAGACACTTAATTATAAGCACTCATGTGGAATGAAACTTGGTTTAGAGTCCTAGAAACTGCGTTGTTAGATGCTTCATAAGTTCGTCAAACTAGTACAAAGCTCATTGAGACACTTATAAGCACTTATGTTGCATGAAACTTGGTTTAGAGTCCTAGAAACGCTTTGTTAGATGTTTCATAAGTTCGTCAAACTTGTACAAAGCTCATTGAGACGCTTATAAGCACTCATGTTGCATGAAACTTTGTTTAGAGTCCTAGAAATGCGTTGTTAGATGTTTCATTAGTTTGTCAAACTTGTACAAAGCTCATTGAGACACTTATAAGCACTCATGTTGCATGAAACTTGGTTTAGAGTCTTAGAAACCGCTTTGTTAGATGTTTCATAAGTTCGTCAAACTAGTACAACGCTCATTGAGACACATATAAGCACTCATTTTGCATGAAACTTGGTTTAGAGTCCTAGAAACGCGTTGTTAGATGTTTCATAAGTTCGTCAAACTTGTACAAAGCTCATTGAGACACTTATAAGCACTCATGTTGAATGAAACTTGGTTTAGAGTCCTAGAAACGCGTTGTTAGATGTTTCATAAGTTCGTCAAACTAGTTCAAAGCTCATCGAGACACTTATAAGCACTCATGTTGCATGAAACTTGGTTTAGAGTCTTAGAAACGAGTTGTTAGGTGTTTCATAAGTTCGTCAAACTAGTACAAAGCTCATTGAGACACTTATAAGCACTCATGTTGCATGAAACTTGGTTTAGAGTCCTAGAAACGCGTTGTTAGATGTTTCATAAGTTCGTCAAACTAGTTCAAAGCTCATCGAGACACTTATAAGCACTCATGTTGCATGAAACTTGGTTTAGAGTCTTAGAAACGAGTTGTTAGATGTTTCATAAGTTCGTCAAACTAGTACAAAGCTCATTGAGACACTTATAAGCACTCATGTTAAATGAAACTTGGTTTAGAGTCCTAGAAACGCGTTGTTAGATGTTTCATAAGTTCGTCAAACTTGTACAAAATTCATTGAGACACTTATAAGCACTCATGTGGAATGAAACTTGGTTTAGAGTCCTAGAAACGCGTTGTTAGATGTTTCATAAGTTTGTCAAACTATTACAAACCTCATTGAGACACTTATAAGCACTCATGTTGCATGAAACTTGGTTTAGAGTCCTAGAAACGCGTTGTTCGATGTTTCATAAGTTCGTCAAACTAGTACAAAGCTAATTGAGACAATTATAAGCACTCATGTTGCATGAAACTTGGTTTAGAGTCTTAGAAACGAGTTGTTAGATGTTTCATAAGTTCGTCAAACTAGTACAAAGCTCATTGAGACACTTATAAGCACTCATGTTGAATGAAACTTGGTTTAGAGTCCTAGAAACGCGTTGTTAGATGTTTCATAAGTTCGTCAAACTAGTTCAAAGCTCATTGAGACACTTATAAGCACTCATGTTGCATGAAACTTGGTTTAGAGTCTTAGAAACGAGTTGTTAGATGTTTCATAAGTTCGTCAAACTAGTACAAAGCTCATTGAGACACTTATAAGCACTCATGTTGAATTAAACTTGGTTTAGAGTCTTAGAAACGCGTTGTTAGATGTTTCATAACTTCGTCAAACTTGTACAAAGCTCATTGAGACGCTTATAAGCACTCATGTTGCATGAAACTTTGTTTAGAGTCCTAGAAATGCGTTGTTAGATGTTTCATTAGTTTGTCAAACTTGTACAAAGCTCATTGAGACACTTATAAGCACTCATGTTGCATGAAACTTGGTTTAGAGTCTTAGAAACCGCTTTGTTAGATGTTTCATAAGTTCGTCAAACTAGTACAACGCTCATTGAGACACATATAAGCACTCATTTTGCATGAAACTTGGTTTAGAGTCCTAGAAACGCGTTGTTAGATGTTTCATAAGTTCGTCAAACTTGTACAAAGCTCATTGAGACACTTATAAGCACTCATGTGGAATGAAACTTGGTTTAGAGTCCTAGAAACGCGTTGTTAGATGTTTCATAAGTTCGTCAAACTTGTACAAAGCTCATTGAGACACTTATAAGCACTCATGTGGAATGAAACTTGGTTTAGAGTCCTAGAAACGCGTTGTTAGATGTTTCATAAGTTTGTCAAAGTAGTACAAAGCTCATTGAGACACTTATAAGCACTCACGTTGCATGAAACTTGGTTTAGAGTCCTAGAAACGCGTTGTTCGATGTTTCATAAGTTCGTCAAACTAGTACAAAGCTCATTGAGACACTTATAAGCACTCATGTTGCATGAAACTTGGTTTAGAGTCTTAGAAACGAGTTGTTAGATGTTTCATAAGTTCGTCAAACTAGTACAAAGCTCATTGAGACACTTATAAGCACTCATGTTGAATGAAACTTGGTTTAGAGTCCTAGAAACGCGTTGTTAGATGTTTCATAAGTTCGTCAAACTTGTACAAAGCTCATTGAGACACTTATAAGCACTCATGTGGAATGAAACTTGGTTTAGAGTCCTAGAAACGCGTTGTTAGATGTTTCATAAGTTCGTCAAACTTGTACAAAGCTCATTGAGACACTTATAAGCACTCATGTGGAATGAAACTTGGTTTAGAGTCCTAGAAACGCGTTGTTAGATGTTTCATAAGTTTGTCAAAGTAGTACAAAGCTCATTGAGACACTTATAAGCACTCACGTTGCATGAAACTTGGTTTAGAGTCTTAGAAACGCGTTGTTCGATGTTTCATAAGTTCGTCAAACTAGTACAAAGCTCATTGAGACACTTATAAGCTCTCATGTTGCATGAAACTTGGTTTAGAGTCTTAGAAACGAGTTGTTAGATGTTTCATAAGTTCGTCAAACTAGTACAAAGCTCATTGAGACACTTATAAGCACTCATGTTGAATGAAACTTGGTTTAGAGTCCTAGAAACGCGTTGTTAGATGTTTCATAAGTTCGTCAAACTTGTACAAAACTCATTGAGACACTTATAAGCACTCATGTTGCATGAAACTTGGTTTAGAGTCCTAGAAACGCGTTGTTAGATGTTTCATAAGTTCGTCAAACTTGTACAAAGCTCATTGAGACACTTATAAGCACTCATGTCGAATGAAACTTGGTTTAGAGTCCTAGAAACGCGTTGTTAGATGTTTCATAAGTTCGTCAAACTTGTACAAATCTCATTGAGACACTTATAAGCACTCATGTGGAATGAAACTTGGTTTAGAGTCCTAGAAACGCGTTGTTAGATGTTTCATAAATTGTTTCAAACTAGTACAAAGCTCATTGAGACACTTTTAAGCACTCATGTTGCATGAAACTTGGTTTAGATTCTTAGAAACGCGTTGTTTGATGTTTCATAAGTTCGTCAAACTAGTACAAAGCTCATTGAGACACTTATAAGCACTCATGTTGAATGAAACTTTGTTTAGAGTCCTAGAAACGCGTTGTTAGAAGTTTCATAAGTTCGTCAAACTTGTACAAAGCTCATTGAGACACTTATAAGCACTCATGTGGAATGAAACTTGGTTTAGAGTCCTAGAAACGCTTTGTTAGATGTTTCATAAGTTCGTCAAACTTGTACAAAGCTCATTGAGACACTTAATTATAAGCACTCATGTGGAATGAAACTTGGTTTAGAGTCCTAGAAACTGCGTTGTTAGATGCTTCATAAGTTCGTCAAACTAGTACAAAGCTCATTGAGACACTTATAAGCACTTATGTTGCATGAAACTTGGTTTAGAGTCCTAGAAACGCTTTGTTAGATGTTTCATAAGTTCGTCAAACTTGTACAAAGTTCATTGAGACGCTTATAAGCACTTATGTTGCATGAAACTTTGTTTAGAGTCCTAGAAATGCGTTGTTAGATGTTTCATTAGTTTGTCAAACTTGTACAAAGCTCATTGAGACACTTATAAGCACTCATGTTGCATGAAACTTGGTTTAGAGTCTTAGAAACCGCTTTGTTAGATGTTTCATAAGTTCTTCAAACTAGTACAACGCTCATTGAGACACATATAAGCACTCATTTTGCATGAAACTTGATTTAGAGTCCTAGAAACGCGTTGTTAGATGTTTCATAAGTTCGTCAAACTTGTACAAAGCTCATTGAGACACTTATAAGCACTCATGTTGAATGAAACTTGGTTTAGAGTCCTAGAAACGCGTTGTTAGATGTTTCATAAGTTCGTCAAACTAGTACAAAGCTCATTTAGACACTTATAAGCACTCGTGTTGCATGAAATTTAGTTTAGAGTCCTAGAAACGCGTTGTTAGATGTTTCATAAGTTCGTCAAACTAGTTCAAAGCTCATCGAGACACTTATAAGCACTCATGTTGCATGAAACTTGGTTTAGAGTCTTAGAAACGAGTTGTTAGATGTTTCATAAGTTCGTCAAACTAGTACAAAGCTCATTGAGACACTTATAAGCACTCATGTTAAATGAAACTTGGTTTAGAGTCCTAGAAACGCGTTGTTAGAGGTTTCATAAGTTCGTCAAACTTGTACAAAATTCATTGAGACACTTATAAGCACTCATGTGGAATGAAACTTGGTTTAGAGTCCTAGAAACGCGTTGTTAGATGTTTCATAAGTTTGTCAAACTAGTACAAACCTCATTGAGACACTTATAAGCACTCATGTTGCATGAAACTTGGTTTAGAGTCCTAGAAACGCGTTGTTCGATGTTTCATAAGTTCGTCAAACTAGTACAAAGCTAATTGAGACACTTATAAGCACTAATGTTGCATGAAACTTGGTTTAGAGTCTTAGAAACGAGTTGTTAGATGTTTCATAAGTTCGTCAAACTAGTACAAAGCTCATTGAGACACTTATAAGCACTCATGTTGAATGAAACTTGGTTTAGAGTCCTAGAAACGCGTTGTTAGATGTTTCATAAGTTCGTCAAACTAGTTCAAAGCTCATTGAGACACTTATAAGCACTCATGTTGCATGAAACTTGGTTTAGAGTCTTAGAAACGAGTTGTTAGATGTTTCATAAGTTCGTCAAACTTGTACAAAGCTCATTGAGACACTTATAAGCACTCATGTGGAATGAAACTTGGTTAAGAGTCCTAGAAACGCGTTGTTAGATGTTTCATAAGTTTGTCAAACTAGTACAAAGCTCATTGAGACACTTATAAGCACTCATGTTGCATGAAACTTGGTTTAGAGTCCTAGAAACGCATTGTTCGATGTTTCATAAGTTCGTCAAACTAGTACAAAGCTCATTGAGACACTTATAAGCACTCATGTTGCATGTAACTTGGTTTAGAGTCTTAGAAACGAGTTGTTAGATGTTTCATAAGTTCGTCAAACTAGTACAAAGCTCATTGAGACACTTATAAGCACTCATGTTGAATGAAACTTGGTTTAGAGTCCTAGAAACGCGTTGTTAGATGTTTCATAAGTTCGTCAAACTAGTTCAAAGATCATTGAGACACTTATAAGCACACATGTTGCATGAAACTTGGTTTAGAGTCTTAGAAACGAGTTGTTAGATGTTTCATAAGTTCGTCAAACTAGTACAAAGCTCATTGAGACACTTATAAACACTCATGTTGAATGAAACTTGGTTTAGAGTCCTAGAAACGCGTTGTTAGATATTTCATAAGTTCGTCAAACTTGTACAAAGCTCATTGAGACACTTATAAGCACTCATGTCGAATGAAACTTGGTTTAGAGTCCTAGAAACGCGTTGTTAGATGTTTCATAAGTTTGTCAAACTAGTACAAAGCTCATTGAGACACTTATAAGCACTCATGTTGCATGAAACTTGGTTTAGAGTCGTAGAAATGCGTTGTTCGATGTTTTATAAGTTCGTCAAGCTAGTACAAAGCTCATTGAGACACTTATAAGCACTCATGTTGCATGAAACTTGGTTTAGAGTCTTAGAAACGACTTGTTAGATGTTTCATAAGTTCGTAAAACTAGTACAAAGCTCATTGAGACACTTATAAGCACTCATGTTGCATGAAATTTGGTTTAGAGTCATAGAAACGCGTTGTTCGATGTTTCATAAGTTCGTCAAACTAGTACAAAACTCATTGAGACACTTATCAGCACTCATGTTGCATGAAACTTGGTTTAGAGTCTTAGAAACGAGTTGTTAGAGGTTTCATAAGTTCGTAAAACTAGTACAAAGCTCATTGAAACACTTATAAGCACTCATGTTTAATGAAACTTGGTTTAGAGTCCTAGAAACGCGTTGTTAGATGTTTCATAAGTTCGTCAAACTTGTACAAAGCTCATTCACTCATGTGGAATGAAACTTGGTTTAGAGTCCTAGAAACGAGTTGTTAGATGTTTCATAAGTTTGTCAAACTAGTACAAAGCTCATTGAGACACTTATAAGCACTCATGTTGCATGAAACTTGGTTTAGAGTCCTAGAAACGCGTTGTTCGATGTTTCATAAGTTCGTCAAACTAGTACAAAGCTCATTGAGACACTTATAAGCACTCATGTTGCATGAAACTTGGTTTAGAGTCCTAGAAACGCTTTGTTAGATGTTTCATAAGTTCGTCAAACTTCTACAAAGCTCATTGAGACGCTTATAAGCACTCATGTTGAATGAAACTTGGTTTAGAGTCCTAGAAATGCGTTGTTAGATGTTTCATTAGTTTGTCAAACTTGTACAAAGCTCATTGAGACACTTATAAGCACTCATGTTGCATGAAACTTGGTTTAGAGTCTTAGAAACCGCTTTGTTAGATGTTTCATAAGTTCGTCAAACCAGTACAAAGCTCATTGAAACACATATAAGCACTCATGTTGCATGAAACTTAGTTTAGAGTCCTAGAAACCGCGTTGTTAGATGATTCATAAGTTCGTCAAACTAGTACAACGCTCATTGAGACACATAAAAGCACTCATTTTGCATGAAACTTGGTTTAGAGTCCTAGAAACGCTTTGTTAGATGTTTCATAAGTTCGTCAAACTTGTACAAAGCTCATTGAGACACTTATAAGCACTCATGTGGAAAGAAACTTGGTTTAGAGTCCTAGAAACGCGTTGTTAGATGTTTCATAAGTTTGTCAAACTAGTACAAAGCTCATTGAGACACTTATAAGCACTCATGTTACATGAAACTTAGTTTAGAGTCCTAGAAACGCGTTGTTAGATGTTTCATAAGTTCGTCAAACTAGTACAAAGCTCATTGAGACACTTATAAGCACTCATGTTGAATTAAACTTGGTTTAGAGTCCTAGAAACGCGTTGTTAGATGTTTCATAAGTTCTTCAAACTTGTACAAAGCTCATTGAGACACTTATAAGCACTCATGTGGAATGAAACTTGGTTTAGAGTCCTAGAAACGCGTTGTTAGATGTTTCATAAGTTTGTCAAACTAGTACAAAGCTCATTGAGACACTTATAAGCACTCATGTTGCATGAAACTTGGTTTAGAGTCCTAGAAACGCGTTGTTAGATGTTTCATAAGTTCGTCAAACTTGTACAAAGCTCATTGAGACACTTATAAGCACTCATGTTGCATGAAACTTGGTTTAGAGTCCTAGAAACCGCGTTGTTAGATGTTTCATAAGTTCGTCAAACTAGTAAAAAACTCATTGAGACACTTATAAGCACTCATGTTGCATGAAACTTGGTTTAGAGTCTTAGAAACCGCTTTGTTAGATGTTTCATAAGTTCGTCAAACCAGTACAAAGCTCATTGAGACACATATAAGCACTCATGTTGCATGAAACTTAGTTTGGAGTCCTAGAAATCGCGTTGTTAAATGTTTCATAAGTTCGTAAAACTAGTACAACGCTCATTGAGACACATATAAGCACTTATTTTGAATGAAACTTGGTTTAGAGTCCTAGAAACGCGTGGTTAGATGTTTCATAAGTCCGTCAAACTTGTACAAAGCTCATTGAGACACTTATAAGCACTCATGTTGAATGAAACTTGGTTTAGAGTCCTAGAAACGCGTTGTTAGATGTTTCATAAGTTCGTCAAACTTGTACAAAGCTCATTGAGACACTTATAAGCACTCATGTTGCATGAAACTTGGTTTTAGAGTCCTAGAAACCGCGTTGTTAGATGTTTCATAAGTTCGTCAAACTAGTTCAAAGCTCATTGAGACACTTATAAGAACTCATGTTGCATGAAACTTGGTTTAGAGTCCTAGAAACGCGTTGTTAGATGTTTCATAAGTTCGTCAAACTAGTTCAAAGTTCATTGAGACACTTATAAGCACTCATGTTGCATGAAACTTGGTTTAGAGTCTTAGAAACGAGTTGTTAGATGTTTCATAAGTTCGTCAAACTAGTACAAAGCTCATTGAGACACTTATAAGCACTCATGTTGAATGAAACTTGGTTTAGAGTCCTAGAAACGCGTTGTTAGATGTTTCTTAAGTTCGTCAAACTTGTACAAAACTCATTGAGACACTTATAAGCACTCATGTTGCATGAAACTTGGTTTAGAGTCCTAGAAACGCGTTGTTAGATGTTTCATAAGTTCGTCAAACTTGTACAAAGCTCATTGAGACACTTATAAGCACTCATGTGGAATGAAACTTCGTTTAGAGTCCTAGAAACGCGTTGTTAGATGTTTCATAAGTTCGTCAAACTTGTACAAAGCTCATTGAGACACTTATAAGCACCCATGTGGAATGAAACTTGGTTTAGAGTCCTAGAAACGCGTTGTTAGATGTTTCATAAGTTTGTCAAACTAGTACAAAGCTCATTGAGACACTTATAAGCACTCATGTTGCATGAAACTTGGTTTAGATTCTTAGAAACGCGTTGTTCGATGTTTCATAAGTTCGTCAAACTAGTACAAAGCTCATTGAGACACTTATAAGCACTCATGTTGAATGAAACTTGGTTTAGAGTCCCAGAAACGCTTTGTTAGATGTTTCATAAGTTCGTCAAACTTGTACAAAGCTCATTGAGACACTTATAAGCACTCATGTGGAATGAAACTTGGTTTAGAGTCCTAGAAACTGTGTTGTTAGATGCTTCATAAGTTCGTCAAACTAGTACAAAGCTCATTGAGACACTTATAAGCACTCATGTTGCATGAAACTTGGTTTAGAGTCCTAGAAACGTGTTGTTAGATGTTTCATAAGTTCGTCAAACTTGTACAAAGCTCATTGAGACGCTTATAAGCACTCATGTTGCATGAAACTTGGTTTAGAGTCCTAGAAATGCGTTGTTAGATGTTTAATTAGTTTGTCAAACTTGTACAAAGCTCATTGAGACACTTATAAGCACTCATGTTGCATGAAACTTGGTTTAGAGTCTTAGAAACCGCTTTGTTAGATGTTTCATAAGTTCGTCAAACTAGTACAACGCTCATTGAGACACATATAAGCACTCATTTTGCATGAAACTTGGTTTAGAGTCCTAGAAACGCGTTGTTAGATGTTTCATAAGTTCGTCAAACTTGTACAAAGCTCATTGAGACACTTATAAGCACTCATGTTGAATGAAACTTGGTTTAGAGTCCTAGAAACGCGTTGTTAGATGTTTCATAAGTTCGTCAAACTAGTTCAAAGCTCATCGAGACACTTATAAGCACTCATGTTGCATGAAACTTCGTTTAGAGTCTTAGAAACGAGTTGTTAGGTGTTTCATAAGTTCGTCAAACTAGTACAAAGCTCATAAAGACACTTATAAGCACTCTTGTTGCATGAAACTTGGTTTAGAGTCCTAGAAACGCGTTGTTAGATGTTTCATAAGTTTCTCAAACTAGTACAAAGCTCATTGAGACACTTATAAGCACTCATGTTGCATGAAACTTGGTTTAGAGTCCTAGAAACGCGTTGTTCGATGTTTCAAAGTTCGTCAAACTAGTACAAAGCTAATTGAGACACTTATAAGCACTCATGTTGCATGAAACTTGGTTTAGAGTCTAAGAAACGAGTTGTTAGATATTTCATAAGTTCGTCAAACTAGTACAAAGCTCATTGAGACACTTATAAGCACTCATGTTGAATGAAACTTGGTTTAGAGTCCTAGAAACGCGTTGTTAGATGTTTCATAAGTTCGTCAAACTAGTTCAAAGCTCATTGAGACACTTATAAGCACTCATGTTGCATGAAACTTGGTTTAGAGTCTTAGAAACGAGTTGTTAGATGTTTCATAAGTTCGTCAAACAAGTACAAAGCTCATTGAGACACTTATAAGCACTCATGTTGAATTAAACTTGGTTTAGAGTCCTAGAAACGCGTTGTTAGATGTTTCATAAGTTCGTCAAACTTGTACAAAGCTCATTGAGACACTTATAAGCACTCATGTGGAATGAAACTTGGTTTAGAGTCCTAGAAACGCGTTGTTAGATGTTTCATAAGTTTGTCAAACTAGTACAAAGCTCATTGAGACACTTATAAGCATTCATGTTGCATGAAACTTGGTTTAGAGTCCTAGAAACGCATTGTTCGATGTTTCATAAGTTCGTCAAACTAGTACAAAGCTCATTGAGACACTTATAAGCACTCATGTTGCATGTAACTTGGTTTAGAGTCTTAGAAACGAGTTTTTAGATATTTCATAAGTTCGTCAAACTAGTACAAAACTCATTGAGACACTTATAAGCACTCATGTTGAAAGAAACTTGGTTTAGAGTCCTAGAAACGCGTTGTTAGATGTTTCATAAGTTCGTCAAACTAGTTCAAAGCTCATTGAGACACTTATAAGCACTCATGTTGCATGAAACTTGGTTTAGAGTCTTAGAAACGAGTTGTTAGATGTTTCATAAGTTCGTCAAACTAGTACAAAGCTCATTGAGACACTTATAAACACTCATGTTGAATGAAACTTGGTTTAGAGTCCTAGAAACGCGTTGTTAGATATTTCATAAGTTCGTCAAACTTTTACAAAGCTCATTGAGACACTTGTGGAATGAAACTTGGTTTAGAGTCCTAGAAACGCGTTGTTAGATGTTTCATAAGTTTGTCAAACTAGTACAAAGCTCATTGAGACACTTATAAGCACTCATGTTGCATGAAACTTGGTTTAGAGTCCTAGAAATGCGTTGTTCGATGTTTCATAAGTTCGTCAAACTAGTACAAAGCTCATTGAGACACTTATAAGCACTCATGTTGCATGAAACTTGGTTTAGAGTCTTAGAAACGACTTGTTAGATGTTTCATAAGTTCGTAAAACTAGTACAAAGCTCATTGAGACACTTATAAGTACTCATGTTGCATGAAACTTGGTTTAGAGTCCTAGAAACGCGTTGTTCGATGTTTCATAAGTTCGTCAAACTAGTACAAAACTCATTGAGACACTTATAAGCACTCATGTTGCATGAAACTTGGTTTAGAGTCTTAGAAACGAGTTGTTAGAGGTTTCATAAGTTCGTAAAACTAGTACAAAGCTCATTGAGACACTTATAAGCACTCATGTTGAATGAAACTTGGTTTAGAGTCCTAGAAACGAGTTGTTAGATGTTTCATAAGTTCGTCAAACTTGTACAAAGCTCATTGAGACACTTATAAGAACTCATGTGGAATGAAACTTGGTTTAGAGTCCTAGAAACGTGTTGTTAGATGTTTCATAAGTTTGTCAAACTAGTACAAAGCTCATTGAGACACTTATAA
The DNA here is from genome assembly GCA_963556525.1 of Cochlearia excelsa. NCBI lineage: Eukaryota > Viridiplantae > Streptophyta > Magnoliopsida > Brassicales > Brassicaceae > Cochlearia > Cochlearia excelsa. The sequence continues at coordinate 705,171 of CAUVZT010000027.1, read as the reverse complement.
GCACTCATGTTGCATGAAACTTGGTTTAGAGTCCTAGAAACGCGTTGTTCGATGTTTCATAAGTTCGTCAAACTAGTACAAACCTCATTGAGACACTTATAAGCACTCATGTTGCATGAAACTTGGTTTAGAGTCCTAGAAACGCTTTGTTAGATGTTTCATAAGTTCGTCAAACTTGTACAAAGCTCATTGAGACGCTTATAAGCACTCATGTTGAATGAAACTTGGTTTAGAGTCCTAGAAATGCGTTGTTAGATGTTTCATTAGTTTGTCAAACTTGTACAAAGCTCATTGAGACACTTATAAGCACTCATGTTGCATGAAACTTGGTTTAGAGTCTTAGAAACCGCTTTGTTAGATGTTTCATAAGTTCGTCAAACCAGTACAAAGCTCATTGAGACACATATAAGCACTCATGTTGCATGAAACTTAGTTTAGAGTCCTAGAAACCGCGTTGTTAGATGATTCATAAGTTCGTCAAACTAGTACAACGCTCATTGAGACACATAAAAGCACTCATTTTGCATGAAACTTGGTTTAGAGTCCTAGAAACGCGTTGTTAGATGTTTCATAAGTTCGTCAAACTTGTACAAAGCTCATTGAGACACTTATAAGCACTCATGTGGAAAGAAACTTGGTTTAGAGTCCTAGAAACGCGTTGTTAGATGTTTCATAAGTTTGTCAAACTAGTACAAAGCTCATTGAGACACTTATAAGAACTCATGTTGCATGAAACTTAGTTTAGAGTCCTAGAAACGCGTTGTTAGATGTTTCATAAGTTCGTCAAACTAGTACAAAGCTCATTGAGACACTTATAAGCACTCATGTTGCATGAAACTTGGTTTAGAGTCTTAGAAACGAGTTGTTAGATGTTTCATAAGTTCGTCAAACTAGTACAAAGCTCATTGAGACACTTATAAGCACTCATGTTGAATGAAACTTGGTTTAGAGTCCTAGAAACACGTTGTTAGATGTTTCATAAGTTCATCAAACTTGTACAAAGCTCATTGAGACACTTATAAGCACTCATGTGGAATGAAACTTGGTTTAGAGTCCTAGAAACGAGTTGTTAGATGTTTCATAAGTTTGTCAAACTAGTACAAAGCTCATTGAGACACTTATAAGCACTCATGTTGCATGAAACTTGGTTTAGAGCCCTAGAAACGCGTTGTTCGATGTTTCATAAGTTCGTCAAACTAGTACAAAGCTCACTGAGACACTTATAAGCACTCATGTTGCATGAAACTTGGTTTAGAGTCCTAGAAACGCGTTGTTCGATGTTTCATAAGTTCGTAAAACTAGTACAAAGCTCATTGAGACACTTATAAGCACTCATGTTGAATGAAACTTGGTTTAGAGTCCTAGAAACGCGTTGTTAGATGTTTCATAAGTTTGTCAAACTAGTACAAAGCTCATTGAGACACTTATAAGCACTCATGTTGCATGAAACTTGGTTTAGAGTCCTAGAAACGCGTGGTTAGATGTTTCATAAGTTCGTCAAACTAGTAAAAAGCTCATTGAGACACTTATAAGCACTCATGTTGCATGAAACTTGGTTTAGAGTCCTAGAAACGCGTTGTTCGATGTTTCATAAGTTCGTCAAACTAGTAGAAATCTCATTGAGACATTTATAAGCACTCATGTTGCATGAAACTTGGTTTAGAGTTCTAGAAACGCTTTGTTAGATGTTTCATAAGTTCGTCAAACTTGTACAAAGCTCATTGAGACGCTTATAAGCACTCATGTTGCATGAAACTTGGTTTAGAGTCCTAGAAATGCGTTGTTAGATGTTTCATTAGTTTTTCAAACTTGTACAAAGCTCATTGAGACACTTATAAGCACTCATGTTGCATGAAACTTGGTTTAGAGTCTTAGAAACCGCTTTGTTAGATGTTTCATAAGTTCGTCAAACCAGTACAAAGCTCATTGAGACACATATAAGCACTCATGTTGCATGAAACTTAGTTTAGAGTCCTAGAAACCGCGTTGTTAGATGTTTCATAAGTTCGTCAAACTAGTACAACGTTCATTGAGACACATATAAGCACTCATTTTGCATGAAACTTGGTTTAGAGTCCTAGAAACGCGTTGTTAGATGTTTCATAAGTTCGTCAAACTTGTACAAAGCTCATTGAGACACTTATAAGCACTCATGTTGCATGAAACTTGGTTTAGAGTCCTAGAAACGCGTTGTTAGATGTTTCATAAGTTCGTCAAACTAGTACAAAGCTCATTGAGACACTTATAAGCACTCATGTTGAATGAAACTTGGTTTAGAGTCCTAGAAACGCGTTGTTAGATGTTTCATAAGTTCGTCAAACTATTACAAAGCTCATTGAGACACTTATAAGCACTCATGTTGCATGAAACTTTGTTTAGAGTCTTAGAAACGAGTTGTTAGATGTTTCATAAGTTCGTCAAACTAGTACAAAGCTCATTGAGACACTTATAAGCACTCATGTTGAATGAAACTTGGTTTAAAGTCCTAGAAACGCGTTGTTAGATGTTTCATAAGTTCGTCAAACTAGTTCAAAGATCATTGAGACAATTATAAGCACTCATGTTGCATGAAACTTGGTTTAGAGTCTTAGAAACGCGTTGTTCGATGTTTCATAAGTTCGTCAAACTATTACAAAGCTCATTGAGACACTTATAAGCACTCATGTTGCATGAAACTTTGTTTAGAGTCTTAGAAACGAGTTGTTAGATGTTTCATAAGTTCGTCAAATTAGTACAAAGCTCATTGAGACACTTATAAGCACTCATGTTGAATGAAACTTGGTTTAGAGTCCTAGAAACGCGTTGTTAGATGTTTCATAAGTTCGTCAAACTAGTTCAAAGCTCATTGAGACACTTATAAGCACTCATGTTGCATGAAACTTGGTTTAGAGTCTTAGAAACGAGTTGTTAGATGTTTCATAAGTTCGTCAAACTAGTAAAAAGCTCATTGAGACACTTATAAGCACTCATGTTGAATGAAACTTGGTTTAGAGTCCTAGAAACGCGTTGTTAGATGTTTCATAAGTTCGTCAAACTTGTACAAAGCTCATTGAGACACTTATAAGCACTCATGTGGAATGAAAATTGGTTTAGAGTCCTAGAAACGCGTTGTTAGATGTTTCATAAGTTTGTCAAACTAGTACAAAGCTCATTGAGACACTTATAAGCACTCATGTTGCATGAAACTTGGTTTAGAGTCCTAGAAACGCGTTGTTCGATGTTTCATAAGTTCGTCAAACTAGTAAAAATCTCATTGATACACTTATAAGCACTCATGTTGCATGAAACTTGGTTTAGAGTCTTAGAAACGAGTTGTTAGATGTTTCATAAGTTCGTCAAACTAGTACAAAGCTCATTGAGACACTTATAAGCACTCATGTTGAATGAAACTTGGTTTAGAGTCCTAGAAACGCGTTGTTAGATGTTTCATAAGTTCGTCAAACTTGTAAAAAACTCATTGAGACACTTATAAGCACTCATGTTGCATGAAACTTGGTTTAGATTCCTAGAAACCGCGTTGTTAGATGTTTCATCAGTTCGTCAAACTAGTAAAAAGCTCATTGAGACACTTATAAGCACTCATGTTGCATGAAACTTGGTTTAGAGTCCTAGAAACGCTTTGTTAGATGTTTCATAAGTTCGTCAAACTTGTACAAAGCCCATTGAGACGCTTATAAGCCCTCATGTTGCATGAAACTTGGTTTAGAGTCCTAGAAACCGCGTTGTTAGATGTTTCATAAGTTCGTCAAACTTGTATAAAGCTCATTGAGACACTTATAAGCACTCATGTTGCATGAAACTTGGTTTAGAATCATAGAAACCGCGTTATTAGATGTTTCATAAGTTTGTTAAACTAGTACAAAGCTCATTGAGACACTTATAAGAACTCATGTTGCATGAAACTTCGTTTAGAGTCCTAGAAACCGCGTTGTTAGATGTTTCATAAGTTCGTCAAACTAGTACAAAGCTCATTGAGACAGTTATAAGCACTCATGTTGCATGAAACTTGTTTAGAGTCCTAGAAACGCGTTGTTAGATGTTTCATAAGTTCGTCAAACAAGTACATAGCTCATTGAGACACTTATAAGCACTCATGTTGCATGAAACTTGGTTTAGAGTCCTAGAAACGCGTTGTTAGATGTTTCATAAATTCGTAAAACTTGTACAAAGCTCATTGAGACACTTATAAGCACTCATGTGGAATGAAAATTGGTTTAGAGTCCTAGAAACGAGTTGTTAGATGTTTCATAAGTTTGTGAAACTAGTACAAAGCTCATTGAGACACTTATAAGCACTCATGTTGCATGAAACTTGGTTTAGAGTCCTAGAAACGCGTTGTTCGATGTTTCATAAGATCGTCAAACATGTACAAAGCTCATTGAGACACTTATAAGCACTCATGTTGCATGAAACTTGGTTTAGAGTCCTAGAAACGCATTGTTCGATGTTTCATAAGTTCGTAAAACTAGTACAAAGCTCATTGAGACACTTATAAGCACTCATGTTGAATGAAACTTGGTTTAGAGTCATAGAAACGCGTTGTTAGATGTTTCATAAGTTTGTCAAACTAGTACAAAGCTCATTGAGACACTTATAAGCACTCATGTTGCATGAAACTTGGTTTAGAGTCCTAGAAACGCGTTGTTAGATGTTTCATAAGTTCGTCAAACTAGTACAAAGCTCATTGAGACACTTATAAGCACTCATGTTGCATGAAACTTGGTTTAGAGTCCTAGAAACGCGTTGTTCGATGTTTCATAAGTTCGTCAAACTAGTACAAAGCTCATTGAGACACTTATAAGCACTCATGTTGAATGATACTTGGTTTAGAGTTCTAGAAACGCTTTGTTAGATGTTTCATAAGTTCGTCAAACTTGTACAAAGCCCATTGAGACGCTTATAAGCCCTCATGTTGCATGAAACTTGGTTTAGAGTCCTAGAAACCGCGTTGTTAGATGTTTCATAAGTTCGTCAAACTTGTATAAAGCTCATTGAGACACTTATAAGCACTCATGTTGCATGAAACTTGGTTTAGAATCATAGAAACCGCGTTATCAGATGTTTCATAAGTTCGTTAAACTAGTACAAAGCTCATTGAGACACTTATAAGAACTCATGTTGCATGAAACTTCGTTTAAAGTCATAGAAACCGCGTTGTTAGATGTTTCATAATTTCGTCAAACTAGTACAAAGCTCATTGAGACAGTTATAAGCACTAATGTTGCATGAAACTTGTTTAGAGTCCTAGAAACGCGTTGTTAGATGTTTCATAAGTTCGTCAAACAAGTACAAAGCTCATTGAGACACTTATAAGCACTCATGTTGCATGAAACTTGGTTTAGAGTCCTAGAAACGCGTTGTTAGATGTTTCATAAATTCGTAAAACTTGTACAAAGCTCATTGAGACACTTATAAGCACTCATGTGGAATGAAAATTGGTTTAGAGTCCTAGAAACGAGTTGTTAGATGTTTCATAAGTTTGTCAAACTAGTACAAAGCTCATTGAGACACTTATAAGCACTCATGTTGCATGAAACTTGGTTTAGAGTCCTAGAAACGCGTTGTTCGATGTTTCATAAGTTCGTCAAACATGTACAAAGCTCATTGAGACACTTATAAGCACTCATGTTGCATGAAACTTGGTTTAGAGTCCTAGAAACGCGTTGTTCGATGTTTCATAAGTTCGTAAAACTAGTACAAAGCTCATTGAGACACTTATAAGCACTCATGTTGAATGAAACTTGGTTTAGAGTCCTAGAAACGCGTTGTTAGATGTTTCATAAGTTTGTCAAACTAGTACAAAGCTCATTGAGACACTTATAAGCACTCATGTTGCATGAAACTTGGTTTAGAGTCCTAGAAACGCGTTGTTAGATGTTTCATAAGTTCGTCAAACTAGTACAAAGCTCATTGAGACACTTATAAGCACTCATGTTACATGAAACTTGGTTTAGAGTCCTAGAAACGCGTTGTTCGATGTTTCATAAGTTCGTCAAACTAGTAGAAAGCTCATTGAGACACTTATAAGCACTCATGATGCATGAAACTTGGTTTAGAGTTCTAGAAACGCTTTGTTAGATGTTTCATAAGTTCGTCAAACTTGTACAAAGATCATTGAGACTCTTATAACCACTCATGTTGCATGAAACTTGGTTTAGAGTCCTAGAAACGCGTTGTTAGATGTTTCATAAATTCGTAAAACTTGTACAAAGCTCATTGAGACACTTATAAGCACTCATGTGGAATGAAAATTGGTTTAGAGTCCTAGAAACGAGTTGTTAGATGTTTCATAAGTTTGTCAAACTAGTACAAAGCTCATTGAGACACTTATAAGCACTCATGTTGCATGAAACTTGGTTTAGAGTCCTAGAAACGCGTTGTTCGATGTTTCATAAGTTCGTCAAACATGTACAAAGCTCATTGAGACACTTATAAGCACTCATGTTGCATGAAACTTGGTTTAGAGTCCTAGAAACGCGTTGTTCGATGTTTCATAAGTTCGTAAAACTAGTACAAAGCTCATTGAGACACTTATAAGCACTCATGTTGAATGAAACTTGGTTTAGAGTCCTAGAAACGCGTTGTTAGATGTTTCATAAGTTTGTCAAACTAGTACAAAGCTCATTGAGACACTTATAAGCACTCATGTTGCATGAAACTTGGTTTAGAGTCCTAGAAACGCGTTGTTAGATGTTTCATAAGTTCGTCAAACTAGTACAAAGCTCATTGAGACACTTATAAGCACTCATGTTGCATGAAACTTGGTTTAGAGTCCTAGAAACGCGTTGTTCGATGTTTCATAAGTTCGTCAAACTAGTAGAAAGTTCATTGAGACACTTATAAGCACTCATGATGCATGAAACTTGGTTTAGAGTTCTAGAAACGCTTTGTTAGATGTTTCATAAGTTCGTCAAACTTATACAAAGATCATTGAGACGCTTATAACCACTCATGTTGCATGAAACTTGGTTTAGAGTCCTAGAAATGCGTTGTTAGATGTTTCATTAGTTTTTCAAACTTGTACAAAGCTCATTGAGACACTTATAAGCACTCATGTTGCATGAAACTTGGTTTAGAGTCTTAGAAACCGCTTTGTTAGATGTTTCATAAGTTCGTCAAACCAGTACAAAGCTCATTGAGACACATATAAGCACTCATGTTGCATGAAACTTAGTTTAGAGTCCTAGAAACCGCGTTGTTAGATGTTTCATAAGTTCGTCAAACTAGTACAACGCTCATTGAGACACATATAAGCACTCATTTTGCATGAAACTTGGTTTAGAGTCCTAGAAACGCGTTGTTAGATGTTTCATAAGTTCGTCAAACTTGTACAAAGCCCATTGAGAAACTTATAAGCACTCATGTTGCATGAAACTTGGTTTAGAGTCCTAGAAACGCGTTGTTAGATGTTTCATAAGTTCGTCAAACTAGTACAAAGCTCATTGAGACACTTATAAGCACTCATGTTGCATGAAACTTGGTTTAGAGTCTTAGAAACGAGTTGTTAGATGTTTCATAAGTTCGTCAAACTAGTACAAAGCTCATTGAGACACTTATAAGCACTCATGTTGAATGAAACTTGGTTTAGAGTCCTAGAAACCGCTTTGTTAGATGTTTCATAAGTTCGTCAAACTTGTACAAAGCTCATTGAGACACTTATAAGCACTCATGTGGAATGAAACTTGGTTTAGATTCCTAGAAACGCGTTGTTAGATGTTTCATAAGTTTGTCAAACTAGTACAAAGCTCATTGAGACACTTATAAGCACTCATGTTGCATGAAACTTGGTTTAGAGTCTTAGAAACGCGTTGTTCGATGTTTCATAAGTTCGTCAAACTATTACAAAGCTCATTTAGACACTTATAAGCACTTATGTTGCATGAAACTTTGTTTAGAGTCTTAGAAACGAGTTGTTAGATGTTTCATAAGTTCGTCAAACTAGTACAAAGCTCATTGAGACACTTATAAGCACTCATGTTGAATGAAACTTGGTTTAGAGTCCTAGAAACGCGTTGTTAGATGTTTCATAAGTTCGTCAAACTAGTTCAAAGCTCATTGAGACACTTATAAGCACTCATGTTGCATGAAACTTGGTTTAGAGTCTTAGAAACGAGTTGTTAGATGTTTCATAAGTTCGTCAAACTAGTACAAAGCTCATTGAGACACTTATAAGCACTCATGTTGAATGAAACTTGGTTTAGAGTCCTAGAAACGTGTTGTTAGATGTTTCATAAGTTCGTCAAACTTGTACAAAGCTCATTGAGACACTTATAAGCACTCATGTGGAATGAAAATTCGTTTAGAGTCCTAGAAACGCGTTGTTAGATGTTTCATAAGTTTGTCAAACTAGTACAAAGCTCATTGAGACAGTTATAAGCACTCATGTTGCATGAAACTTGGTTTAGAGTCCTAGAAACGCGTTGTTCGATGTTTCATAAGTTCGTCAAACTAGTAAAACGCTCATTGATACACTTATAAGCACTCATGTTGCATGAAACTTGGTTTAGAGTCTTAGAAACGAGTTGTTAGATGTTTCATAAGTTCGTCAAACTAGTACAAAGCTCATTGAGACACTTATAAGCACTCATGTTGAATGAAACTTGGTTTAGAGTCCTAGAAACGCGTTGTTAGATGTTTCATAAGTTCGTCAAACTTGTACAAAGCTCATTGAGACACTTATAAGCACTCATGTTGCATGAAACTTGGTTTAGAGTCCTAGAAACCGCGTTGTTAGATGTTTCATAAGTTCGTCAAACTAGTAAAAAGCTCATTGAGACACTTATAAGCACTCATGTTCCATGAAACTTGGTTTAGAGTCCTAGAAACGCTTTGTTAGATGTTTCATAAGTTCGTCAAACTTGTACAAAGCCCATTGAGACGCTTATAAGCCCTCACGTTGCATGAAACTTGGTTTAGAGTCCTAGAAACCGTGTTGTTAGATGTTTCATAAGTTCGTCAAACTTGTACAAAGCTCATTGAGACACTTATAAGCACTCATGTTGCATGAAACTTGGTTTAGAGTCCTAGAAACGCAATGTTAGATGTTTCATAAGTTCGTCAAACTTGTACAAAGCTCATTGAGACGCTTATAAGCCCTCATGTTGCATGAAACTTGGTTTAGAGTCCTAGAAACCGCGTTGTTAGATGTTTCATAAGTTCGTCAAACGTGTACAAAGCTCATTGAGACACTTATAAGCACTCATGTGGAATTAAACTTGGTTTAGAGTCCTAGAAACGCGTTGTTATATGTTTCATAAGTTTGTCAAACTATTACAAAGCTCATTGAGACACTTATAAGCACTCATGTTGCATAAAACTTGGTTTAGAGTCCTATAAACGCGTTGTTAGATGTTTCATAAGTTCGTCAAACAAGTACAAAGCTCATTGAGACACTTATAAGCACTCATGTTGCATGAAACTTGGTTTAGATTCCTAGAAACGCGTTGTTAGATGTTTCATAAGTTCGTCAAACTAGTAAAAAGCTCATTGAGACACTTATAAGCACTCATGTTGCATGAAACTTGGTTTAGAGTCCTAGAAACGCTTTGTTAGATGTTTCATAAGTTCGTCAAACCTTTACAAAGCTCATTGAGACGCTTATAAGCCCTCATGTTGCATGAAACTTGGTTTAGAGTCCTAGAAACCGCGTTGTTAGATGTTTCATAAGTTCGTCAAACTTGTACAAAGCTCATTGAGACACTTATAAGAACTCATGTTGAATGAAACTTCCTTTAGAGTCCTAGAAACCGCGTTGTTAGATTTTTCATAAGTTCGTCAAACTAGTACAAAGCTCATTGAGACACGTATAACCGCTCATGTTTCATGAAACTTGGTTTAGAGTCCTAGAAACGCGTTGTTAGATGTTTCATAAGTTCGTCAGACTTGTACAAAGGTCATTGAGACAATTATAAGCACTCATGTTGCATGAAACTTGGTTTAGAATCCTAGAAACGTATTGTTAGATGTTTCATAAGTTCGTCAAACAAGTACAAAGCTCATTGAGACACTTATAAGCACTCATGTTGCATGAAACTTGGTTTAGATTCCTAGAAACGCGTTGTTAGATGTTTCATAAGTTCGTAAAACTTGTACAAAGCTCATTGAGACACTTATAAGCACTCATGTGGAATGAAACTTGGTTTAGAGTCCTAGAAACGCGTTGTTAGATGTTTCATAAGGTTGTCAAACTAGTACAAAGCTCATTGAGACAATTATAAGCACTCAGGTTGCATGAAACTTGGATTAGAGTCCTAGAAACGCGTTGTTCGATGTTTCATAAGTTCGTGAAACTAGTACAAAGCTCATTGAGACACTTATAAGCACTCTTGTTGCATGAAAGTTGGTTTAGAGTCCTAGAAACTGCGTTGTTAGATGTTTCATAAGTTCGTCAAACTAGTACAAAGCTCATTGAGACACTTATAAGCACTCATGTTGCATGAAACTTGGTTTAGAGTCCTAGAAACGCTATGTTAGATGTTTCATAAGTTCGTCAAACTTGTACAAAGCTCATTGAGACTCTTATAAGCCCTCATGTTGCATGAAACTTGGTTTAGAGTCCTAGAAACCGCGTTGTTAGATGTTTCATAAGTTCGTCAAACTTGTACAAAGCTCATTGAGACACTTATAAGCACTCATGTTGAATGAAACTTGGTTTAGAGTCCTAGAAACGCGTTGTTAGATGTTTCATAAGTTCGTCAAACTTGTACAAAGCTCATTGAGACACTTATAAGCACTCATGTTGAATGAAACTTGGTTTAGAGTCCTAGAAACGCGTTGTTAGATGTTTCATAAGTTCGTCAAACTTCTACAAAGCTCATGGAGACACTTATAAGCACTCATGTTGCATGAAACTTGGTTTAGAGTCATAGAAACGAGTTGTTAGATGTTTCATAAGTTCGTCAAACTTGTACAAAGCTCATTGAGACACTTATAAGCACTAATGTTGAATGAAACTTGGTTTAGAGTCCTAGAAACGCGTTGTTCGATGTTTCATAAGTTCGTCAAACTTGTACAAAGCTCATTGAGACACTTATAAGCACTCATGTTGCATGAAACTTGGTTTAGAGTCCTAGAAACCGCGTTGTTAGATGTTTCATAAGTTCGTCAAACTAGTAAAAAGCTCATTGAGACACTTATAAGCACTCATGTTGCATAAAACTTGGTTTAGAGTCCTAGAAACGCTATGTTAGATGTTTCATAAGTTCGTCAAACTTGTACAAATCTCATTGAGACGCTTATAAGCCCTCATGTTGCATGAAACTTGGTTTAGAGTCCTAGAAACCGCGTTGTTAGATGTTTCATAAGTTCGTCAAACTTGTACAAAGCTCATTGAGAAACTTATAAGCACTCATGTTGAATGAAACTTGGTTTAGAGTCCTAGAAACGCGTTGTTAGATGTTTCATAAGTTCGTCAAACTTGTACAAAGCTCATTGAGACACTTATAAGCACTCATGTGGAATGAAACTTGGTTTAGAGTCCTAGAAACGCGTTGTTATATGTTTCATAAGTTTGTCAAACTAGTACAAAGCTCATTGAGACACTTATAAGCACTCATGTTGCATGAAACTTGGTTTAGAGTCCTATAAACGCGTTGTTAGATGTTTCATAAGTTCGTCAAACAAGTACAAAGCTCATTGAGACACTTATAAGCACTCATGTTGCATGAAACTTGGTTTAGATTCCTAGAAACGCGTTGTTAGATGTTTCATAAGTTCGTCAAACTAGTAAAAAGCTCATTGAGACACTTATAAGCACTCATGTTGCATGAAACTTGGTTTAGATTCCTAGAAACGCTTTGTTAGATGTTTCATAAGTTCGTCAAACTTGTACAAAGCTCATTGAGACGCTTATAAGCCCTCATGTTGCATGAAACTTGGTTTAGAGTCCTAGAAACCGCGTTGTTAGATGTTTCATAAGTTCGTCAAACTTGTACAAAGCTCATTGAGACACACTTATAAGCACTCATGTTGCATGAAACTTGGTTTAGAATCTTAGAAACCGCATAGTTAGATGTTTCATAAGTTCGTCAAACTAGTACAAAGCTCATTGAGACACTTATAAGAACTCATGTTGAATGAAACTTCCTTTAGAGTCCTAGAAACCGCGTTGTTAGATGTTTCATAAGTTCGTCAAACTAGTACAAAGCTCATTGAGACACTTATAACCGCTCATGTTTCATGAAACTTGGTTTAGAGTCCTAGAAACGCATTGTTAGATGTTTCATAAGTTCGTTAGACTTGTACAAAGCTCATTGAGACAATTATAAGCACTCATGTTGCATGAAACTTGGTTTAGAATCCTAGAAACGTGTTGTTAGATGTTTCATAAGTTCGTCAAACAAGTACAAAGCTCATTGAGACACTTATAAGCACTCATGTTGCATGAAACTTGGTTTAGATTCCTAGAAACGCGTTGTTAGATGTTTCATAAGTTCGTAAAACTTGTACAAAGCTCATTGAGACACTTATAAGCACTCATGTGGAATGAAACTTGGTTTAGAGTCCTAGAAACGCGTTGTTAGATGTTTCATAAGGTTGTCAAACTAGTACAAAGCTCATTGAGACAATTATAAGCACTCATGTTGCATGAAACTTGGTTTAGAGTCCTAGAAACGCGTTGTTCGATGTTTCATAAGTTCGTGAAACTAGTACAAAGCTCATTGAGACACTTATAAGCACTCTTGTTGCATGAAAGTTGGTTTAGAGTCCTAGAAACTGCGTTGTTAGATGTTTCACAAGTTCGTCAAACTAGTACAAAGCTCATTGAGACACTTATAAGCACTCATGTTGCATGAAACTTGGTTTAGTGTCCTAGAAACGCGTTGTTCGATGTTTCATAAGTTCGTCAAACTAGTAGAAAGCTCATTGAGACACTTAAAAGCACTCATGTTGCATGAAACTTGGTTTATAGTCCTAGAAACGCTTTGTTAGATGTTTCATAAGTTCGTCGAACTTGTACAAACCTCATTGAGACGCTTATAAGCATTCATGTTGCATGAAACTCGGTTTAGAGTCCTAGAAATGCGTTGTTAGATGTTTCATTAGTTTGTCAAACTTGTACAAAGCTCATTGAGACACTTATAAGCACTCATGTTGCATGAAACTTGGTTTAGAGTCTTAGAAACCGCTTTGTTAGATGTTTCATAATTTCGTCAAACCAGTACAAAGCTCATTGAGACACATATAAGCACTCATGTTGCATGAAACTTAGTTTAGAGTCCTAGAAACCGCGTTGTTAGATGTTTCATAAGTTCGTCAAACTAGTACAACGCTCATTGAGACACATATAAGCACTCATTTTGCATGAAACTTGGTTTAAAGTCCTAGAAACGCGTTGTTAGATGTTTCATAAGTTCGTCAAACTTGTACAAAGCTCATTGAGACACTTATAAGCACTCATGTTGCATGAAACTTAGTTTAGAGTTCTAGAAACGCGTTGTTAGATGTTTCATAAGTTCGTCAAACTAGTACAAAGCTCATTGAGACACTTATAAGCACTCATGTTGCATGAAACTTGGTTTAGAGTCTTAGAAACGAGTTGTTAGATGTTTCATAAGTTCGTCAAACTAGTACAAAGCTCATTGAGACACTTATAAGCACTCATGTTGAATGAAACTTGGTTTAGAGTCCTAGAAACGCGTTGTTAGATGTTTCATAAGTTCGTCAAACTTGTACAAAGCTCATTGAGACACTTATAAGCACTCATGTGGAATGAAACTTGGTTTAGAGTCCTAGAAACGCGTTGTTATATGTTTCATAAGTTTGTCAAACTAGTACAAAGCTCATTGAGACACTTATAAGCACTCATGTTGCATGAAACTTGGTTTAGAGTCCTATAAACGCGTTGTTAGATGTTTCATAAGTTCGTCAAACAAGTACAAAGCTCATTGAGACACTTATAAGCACTCATGTTGCATGAAACTTGGTTTAGATTCCTAGAAACGCGTTGTTAGATGTTTCATAAGTTCGTCAAACTAGTAAAAAGCTCATTGAGACACTTATAAGCACTCATGTTGCATGAAACTTGGTTTAGATTCCTAGAAACGCTTTGTTAGATGTTTCATAAGTTCGTCAAACTTGTACAAAGCTCATTGAGACGCTTATAAGCCCTCATGTTGCATGAAACTTGGTTTAGAGTCCTAGAAACCGCGTTGTTAGATGTTTCATAAGTTCGTCAAACTTGTACAAAGCTCATTGAGACACTTATAAGCACTCATGTTGCATGAAACTTGGTTTAGAATTTTAGAAACCGCATAGTTAGATGTTTCATAAGTTCGTCAAACTAGTACAAAGCTCATTGAGACACTTATAAGAACTCATGTTGAATGAAACTTCCTTTAGAGTCCTAGAAACCGCGTTGTTAGATGTTTCATAAGTTCGTCAAACTAGTACAAAGCTCATTGAGACACTTATAACCGCTCATGTTTCATGAAACTTGGTTTAGAGTCCTAGAAACGCGTTGTTAGATGTTTCATAAGTTCGTTAGACTTGTACAAAGCTCATTGAGACAATTATAAGCACTCATGTTGCATGAAACTTGGTTTAGAATCCTAGAAACGTGTTGTTAGATGTTTCATAAGTTCGTCAAACAAGTACAAAGCTCATTGAGACACTTATAAGCACTCATGTTGCATGAAACTTGGTTTAGATTCCTAGAAACGCGTTGTTAGATGTTTCATAAGTTCGTAAAACTTGTACAAAGCTCATTGAGACACTTATAAGCACTCATGTGGAATGAAACTTGGTTTAGAGTCCTAGAAACGCGTTGTTAGATGTTTCATAAGGTTGTCAAACTAGTACAAAGCTCATTGAGACAATTATAAGCACTCATGTTGCATGAAACTTGGTTTAGAGTCCTAGAAACGCGTTGTTCGATGTTTCATAAGTTCGTGAAACTAGTACAAAGCTCATTGAGACACTTATAAGCACTCTTGTTGCATGAAAGTTGGTTTAGAGTCCTAGAAACTGCTTTGTTAGATGTTTCACAAGTTCGTCAAACTAGTACAAAGCTCATTGAGACACTTATAAGCACTCATGTTGCATGAAACTTGGTTTAGAGTCCTAGAAACGCGTTGTTCGATGTTTCATAAGTTCGTCAAACTAGTAGAAAGCTCATTGAGACACTTATAAGCACTCATGTTGCATGAAACTTGGTTTATAGTCCTAGAAACGCTTTGTTAGATGTTTCATAAGTTCGTCAAACTTGTACAAACCTCATTGAGACGCTTATAAGCATTCATGTTGCATGAAACTCGGTTTAGAGTCCTAGAAATGCGTTGTTAGATGTTTCATTAGTTTGTCAAACTTGTACAAAGCTCATTGAGACACTTATAAGCACTCATGTTGCATGAAACTTGGTTTAGAGTCTTAGAAACCGCTTTGTTAGATGTTTCATAATTTCGTCAAACCAGTACAAAGCTCATTGAGACACATATAAGCACTCATGTTGCATGAAACTTAGTTTAGAGTCCTAGAAACCGCGTTGTTAGATGTTTCATAAGTTCGTCAAACTAGTACAACGCTCATTGAGACACATATAAGCACTCATGTTGCATGAAACTTGGTTTAAAGTCCTAGAAACGCGTTGTTAGATGTTTCATAAGTTCGTCAAACTTGTACAAAGCTCATTGAGACACTTATAAGCACTCATGTTGCATGAAACTTAGTTTAGAGTTCTAGAAACGCGTTGTTAGATGTTTCATAAGTTCGTCAAACTAGTACAAAGCTCATTGAGACACTTATAAGCACTCATGTTGCATGAAACTTGGTTTAGAGTCTTAGAAACGAGTTGTTAGATGTTTCATAAGTTCGTCAAACTAGTACAAAGCTCATTGAGACACTTATAAGCACTCATGTTGAATGAAACTTGGTTTAGAGTCCTAGAAACGCGTTGTTAGATGTTTCATAAGTTCGTCAAACTTGTACAAAGCTCATTGAGACACTTATAAGCACTCATTTGGAATGAAACTTGGTTTAGAGTCCTAGAAACGCGTTGGTAGATGTTTCATAAGTTTGTCAAACTAGTACAAAGCTCATTGAGACACTTATAAGCACTCATGTTGCATGAAACTTGGTTTAGAGTCCTAGAAACACGTTGTTCGATGTTTCATAAGTTCGTCAAACTATTACAAAGCTCATTGAGACACTTATAATAAGTCATGTTGCATGAAACTTTGTTTAGAGTCTTAGAAACGAGTTGTTTGATGTTTCATAAGTTCGTCAAACTAGTACAAAGCTCATTGAGACACTTATAAGCACTCATGTTGAATGAAACTTGGGTTAGAGTCCTAGAAACGCGTTGTTAGATGTTTCATAAGTTCGTCAAACTAGTTCAAAGCTCATTGAGACACTTATAAGCACTCATGTTGCATGAAACTTGGTTTAGAGTCTTAGAAACGAGTTGTTAGGTGTTTCATAAGTTCGTCAAACTAGTACAAAGCTCATTGAGACACTTATAAGCACTCATGTTGAATGAAACTTGGTTTAGAGTCCTAGAAACGCGTTGTTAGATGTTTCACAAGTTCGTCAAACTAGTACAAAGCTCATTGAGACACTTATAAGCACTAATGTTGAATGAAACTTGGTTTAGAGTTCTAGAAACGCGTTGTTCGATGTTTCATAAGTTCGTCAAACTTGTACAAAGCTCATTGAGACACTTATAAGCACTCATGTTGCATGAAACTTGGTTTAGAGTCCTAGAAACCGCGTTGTTAGATGTTTCATAAGTTCGTCAAACTAGTAAAAAGCTCATTGAGACACTTATAAGCACTCATGTTGCATGAAACTTGGTTTAGAGTCCTAGAAACGCTTTGTTAGATGTTTCATAAGTTCGTCAAACTTGTACAAAGCTCATTGAGACGCTTATAAGCCCTCATGTTGCATGAAACTTGGTTTAGAGTCCTAGAAACCGCGTTGTTAGATGTTTCATAAGTTCGTCAAACTTGTACAAAGCTCATTGAGACACTTATAAGCACTCATGTTGTATGAAACTTGGTTTAGAGTCCTAGAAACGCGTTGTTAGATGTTTCATAAGTTCGTCAAACTTGTACAAAGCTCATTGAGACACTTATAAGCACTCATGTGGAATGAAACTTAGTTTAGAGTCCTAGAAACGCGTTGTTAGATATTTCATAAGTTTGTCAAACTAGTACAAAGTTCATTGAGACACTTATAAGCACTCATGTTGCATGAAACTTGGTTTAGAGTCCTATAAACGCGTTGTTAGATGTTTCATAAGTTCGTCAAACAAGTACAAAGCTCATTGAGACACTTATAAGCACTCATGTTGCATGAAACTTGGTTTAGATTCCTAGAAACGCGTTGTTAGATGTTTCATAAGTTCGTAAAACTTGTACAAAGCTCATTGAGACACTTATAAGCACTCATGTGGAATGAAACTTGGTTTAGAGTCCTAGAAACGCGTTGTTAGATGTTTCATAAGTTTGTCAAACTAGTACAAAGCTCATTGAGACAATTATAAGCACTCATGTTGCATGAAACTTGGTTTAGAGTCCTAGAAACGCGTTGTTCGATGTTTCATAAGTTCGTGAAACTAGTACAAAGCTCATTGAGACACTTATAAGCACTCTTGTTGCATGAAACTTGGTTTAGAGCCCTAGAAACGCGTTGTTAGATGTTTCATAAGTTCGTCAAACAAGTACAAAGCTCATTGAGACACTTAAAAGCACTCATGTTGCATGAAACTTGGTTTAGATTCCTAGAAACACGTTGTTAGATGTTTCATAAGTTCGTAAAACTTGTACAAAGCTCATTGAGACACATATAAGCACTCATGTTGCATGAAACTTGGTTTAGAGTCCTAGAAACGCTTTGTTAGATGTTTCATAAGTTTGTCAAACTAGTACAAAGCTCATTGAGACACTTATAAGCACTCATGTTGCATGAAACTTGGTTTAGAGTCCTAGAAACGCGTTGTTCGATGTTTCATAAGTTCGTCAAACTAGTAGAAAGCTCATTGAGACACTTATAAGCACTCATGTTGCATGAAACTTGGTTTAGAGTCCTAGAAACGCTTTGTTAGATGTTTCATAAGTTCGTCAAACTTGTACAAAGCTCATTGAGACGCTTATAAGCACTCATGTTGCATGAAACTTTGTTTAGAGTCCTAGAAATGCGTTGTTAGATGTTTCATTAGTTTGTCAAACTTGTACAAAGCTCATTGAGACACTTATAAGCACTCATGTTGCATGAAACTTGGTTTAGAGTCTTAGAAACCGCTTTGTTAGATGTTTCATAAGTTCGTCAAACCAGTACAAAGCTCATTGAGACACATATAAGCACTCATGTTGCATGAAACTTAGTTTAGAGTCCTAGAAACCGCGTTGTTAGATGTTTCATAAGTTCGTCAAACTAGTACAACGCTCATTGAGACACATATAAGCACTCATTTTGCATGAAACTTGGTTTAGAGTCCTAGAAACGCGTTGTTAGATGTTTCATAAGTTCGTCAAACTTGTACAAAGCTCATTGAGACACTTATAAGCACTCATGTTGCATGAAACTTAGTTTAGAGTCCAAGAAACGCGTTGTTAGATGTTTCATAAGTTCGTCAAACTAGTACAAAGCTCATTGAGACACTTATAAGCACTCATGTTGCATGAACCTTGGTTTAGAGTCTTAGAAACGAATTGTTAGATGTTTCATAAGTTCGTCAAACTAGTACAAAGCTCATTGAGACACTTATAAGCACTCATGTTGAATGAAACTTGGTTTAGAGTCCTAGAAACGTGTTGTTAGATGTTTCATAAGTTCGTCAAACTTGTACAAAGCTCATTGAGACACTTATAAGCACTCATGTGGAATGAAACTTGGTTTAGAGTCCTAGAAACGCGTTGTTAGATGTTTCATAAGTTTGTCAAACTAGTACAAAGCTCATTGAGACACTTATAAGCACTCATGTTGCATGAAACTTGGTTTAGAGTCTTAGAAACGAGTTGTTAGATGTTTCATAATTTCGTCAAACTAGTACAAAGCTCATTGAGACACTTATAAGCACTCATGTTGCATGAAACTTTGTTTAGAGTCTTAGAAACGAGTTGTTAGATGTTTCATAAGTTCGTCAAACTAGTACAAAGCTCATTGAGACGCTTATAAGCACTCATGTTGCATGAAACTTTGTTTAGAGTCCTAGAAATGCGTTGTTAGATGTTTCATTAGTTTGTCAAACTTGTACAAAGCTCATTGAGACACTTATAAGCACTCATGTTGCATGAAACTTGGTTTAGAGTCTTAGAAACCGCTTTGTTAGATGTTTCATAAGTTCGTCAAACCAGTACAAAGCTCATTGAGACACATATAAGCACTCATGTTGCATGAAACTTAGTTTAGAGTCCTAGAAACCGCGTTGTTAGATGATTCATAAGTTTGTCAAACTAGTACAACGCTCATTGAGACACATATAAGCACTCATTTTGCATGAAACTTGGTTTAGAGTCCTAGAAACGCGTTGTTAGATGTTTCATAAGTTCGTCAAACTTGTACAAAGCTCATTGAGACACTTATAAGCACTCATGTTGCATGAAACTTAGTTTAGAGTCCTAGAAACGAGTTGTTAGATGTTTCATAAGTTCGTCAAACTAGTACAAAGCTCATTGAGACACTTATAAGCACTCATGTTGCATGAACCTTGGTTTAGAGTCTTAGAAACGAATTGTTAGATGTTTCATAAGTTCGTCAAACTAGTACAAAGCTCATTGAGACACTTATAAGCACTCATGTTGAATGAAACTTGGTTTAGAGTCCTAGAAACGTGTTGTTAGATGTTTCATAAGTTCGTCAAACTTGTACAAAGCTCATTGAGACACTTATAAGCACTCATGTGGAATGAAACTTGGTTTAGAGTCCTAGAAACGCATTGTTAGATGTTTCATAAGTTTGTCAAACTAGTACAAAGCTCATTGAGACACTTATAAGCACTCATGTTGCATGAAACTTGGTTTAGAGTCCTAGAAACGCGTTGTTCGATGTTTCATAAGTTCGTCAAACTATTACAAAGCTCATTGAGACACTTATAAGCACTCATGTTGCATGAAACTTTGTTTAGAGTCTTAGAAACGAGTTGTTAGATGTTTCATAAGTTCGTCAAACTAGTACAAAGCTCATTGAGACACTTATAAGCACTCATGTTGAATGAAACTTGGTTTAGAGTCCTAGAAACGCGTTGTTAGATGTTTCATAAGTTCGTCAAACTAGTACAAAGCTCATTGAGACACTTATAAGCACTCATGTTGCATGAAACTTGGTTTAGAGTCCTAGAAACGCTTTGTTAGATGTTTCATAAGTTCGTCAAACTTGTACAAAGCTCATTGAGACGCTTATAAGCACTCATGTTGCATGAAACTTTGTTTAGAGTCCTAGAAATGCGTTGTTAGATGTTTCATTAGTTTGTCAAACTTGTACAAAGCTCATTGAGACACTTATAAGCACTCATGTTGCATGAAACTTGGTTTAGAGTCTTAGAAACCGCTTTGTTAGATGTTTCATAAGTTCGTCAAACCAGTACAAAGCTCATTGAGACACATATAAGCACTCATGTTGCATGAAACTTAGTTTAGAGTCCTAGAAACCGCGTTGTTAGATGTTTCATAAGTTCGTCAAACTAGTACAACGCTCATTGAGACACATATAAGCACTCATTTTGCATGAAACTTGGTTTAGAGTCCTAGAAACGCGTTGTTAGATGTTTCATAAGTTCGTCAAACTTGTACAAAGCTCATTGAGACACTTATAAGCACTCATGTTGCATGAAACTTAGTTTAGAGTCCAAGAAACGCGTTGTTAGATGTTTCATAAGTTCGTCAAACTAGTACAAAGCTCATTGAGACACTTATAAGCACTCATGTTGCATGAACCTTGGTTTAGAGTCTTAGAAACGAATTGTTAGATGTTTCATAAGTTCGTCAAACTAGTACAAAGCTCATTGAGACACTTATAAGCACTCATGTTGAATGAAACTTGGTTTAGAGTCCTAGAAACGTGTTGTTAGATGTTTCATAAGTTCGTCAAACTTGTACAAAGCTCATTGAGACACTTATAAGCACTCATGTGGAATGAAACTTGGTTTAGAGTCCTAGAAACGCGTTGTTAGATGTTTCATAAGTTTGTCAAACTAGTACAAAGCTCATTGAGACACTTATAAGCACTCATGTTGCATGAAACTTGGTTTAGAGTCTTAGAAACGAGTTGTTAGATGTTTCATAATTTCGTCAAACTAGTACAAAGCTCATTGAGACACTTATAAGCACTCATGTTGCATGAAACTTTGTTTAGAGTCTTAGAAACGAGTTGTTAGATGTTTCATAAGTTCGTCAAACTAGTACAAAGCTCATTGAGACGCTTATAAGCACTCATGTTGCATGAAACTTTGTTTAGAGTCCTAGAAATGCGTTGTTAGATGTTTCATTAGTTTGTCAAACTTGTACAAAGCTCATTGAGACACTTATAAGCACTCATGTTGCATGAAACTTGGTTTAGAGTCTTAGAAACCGCTTTGTTAGATGTTTCATAAGTTCGTCAAACCGGTACAAAGCTCATTGAGACACATATAAGCACTCATGTTGCATGAAACTTAGTTTAGAGTCCTAGAAACCGCGTTGTTAGATGATTCATAAGTTTGTCAAACTAGTACAACGCTCATTGAGACACATATAAGCACTCATTTTGCATGAAACTTGGTTTAGAGTCCTAGAAACGCGTTGTTAGATGTTTCATAAGTTCGTCAAACTTGTACAAAGCTCATTGAGACACTTATAAGCACTCATGTTGCATGAAACTTAGTTTAGAGTCCTAGAAACGAGTTGTTAGATGTTTCATAAGTTCGTCAAACTAGTACAAAGCTCATTGAGACACTTATAAGCACTCATGTTGCATGAACCTTGGTTTAGAGTCTTAGAAACGAATTGTTAGATGTTTCATAAGTTCGTCAAACTAGTACAAAGCTCATTGAGACACTTATAAGCATTCATGTTGAATGAAACTTGGTTTAGAGTCCTAGAAACGTGTTGTTAGATGTTTCATAAGTTCGTCAAACTTGTACAAAGCTCATTGAGACACTTATAAGCACTCATGTGGAATGAAACTTGGTTTAGAGTCCTAGAAACGCGTTGTTAGATGTTTCATAAGTTTGTCAAACTAGTACAAAGCTCATTGAGACACTTATAAGCACTCATGTTGCATGAAACTTGGTTTAGAGTCCTAGAAACGCGTTGTTCGATGTTTCATAAGTTCGTCAAACTATTACAAAGCTCATTGAGACACTTATAAGCACTCATGTTGCATGAAACTTTGTTTAGAGTCTTAGAAACGAGTTGTTAGATGTTTCATAAGTTCGTCAAACTAGTACAAAGCTCATTGAGACACTTATAAGCACTCATGTTGAATGAAACTTGGTTTAGAGTCCTAGAAACGCGTTGTTAGATGTTTCATAAGTTCGTCAAACTAGTTCAAAGCTCATTGAGACACTTATAAGCACTCATGTTGCATGAAACTTGGTTTAGAGTCTTAGAAACGAGTTGTTAGATGTTTCATAAGTTCGTCAAACTAGTACAAAGCTCATTGAGACACTTATAAGCACTCATGTTGAATGAAACTTGGTTTAGAGTCCTAGAAACGCGTTGTTAGATGTTTCATAAGTTCGTCAAACTTGTACAAAGCTCATTGAGACACTTATAAGCACTCATGTGGAATGAAACTTTGTTTAGAGTCCTAGAAACGCGTTGTTAGATGTTTCATAAGTTTGTCAAACTAGTACAAAGCTCATTGAGACACTTATAAGCACTCATGTTGCATGAAACTTGGTTTAGAGTCCTAGAAACGCGTTGTTCGATGTTTCATAAGTTCGTCAAACTAGTACAAAGCTCATTGAGACACTTATAAGCACTCATGTTGCATGAAACTTGGTTTAGAGTCTTAGAAACGAGTTGTTAGATGTTTCATAAGTTCGTCAAACTAGTACAAAGCTCATTGAGACACTTATAAGCACTCATGTTGAATGAAACTTAATTTAGAGTCCTAGAAACGCGTTGTTAGATGTTTCATAAGTTCGTCAAACTTGTACAAAGCTCATTGAGACACTTATAAGCACTCATGTTGCATGAAACTTAGTTTAGAGTCCTAGAAACGCGTTGTTAGATGTTTCATAAGTTCGTCAAACTAGTACAAAGCTAATTGAGACACTTATAAGCACTCATGTTGCATGAAACTTGGTTTAGAGTCTTAGAAACGAGTTGTTAGATGTTTCATAAGTTCGTCAAACAAGTACAAATCTCATTGAGACACTTAAAAGCACTCATGTTGCATGAAACTTGGTTTAGATTCCTAGAAACACGTTGTTAGATGTTTCATAAGTTCGTAAAACTTGTACAAAGCTCATTGAGACACATATAAGCACTCATGTTGCATGAAACTTGGTTTAGAGTCCTAGAAACGCGTTGTTAGATGTTTCATAAGTTCGTCAAACTAGTACAAAGCTCATTGAGACACTTATAAGCACTCATGTTGCATGAAACTTGGTTTAGAGTCTTAGAAACGAGTTGTTAGATGTTTCATAAGTTCGTCAAACAAGTACAAAGCTCATTGAGACACTTAAAAGCACTCATGTTGCATGAAACTTGGTTTAGATTCCTAGAAACGCGTTGTTAGATGTTTCATAAGTTTGTCAAACTAGTACAAAGCTCATTGAGACAATTATAAGCACTCATGTTGCATGAAACTTGGTATAGAGTCCTAGAAACTCGTTGTTCGATGTTTCATAAGTTCGTCAAACTAGTACAAAGCTCATTGAGACACTTATAAGCACTCATGTTGCATGAAACTTAGTTTAGAGTCCTATAAACGCGTTGTTAGATGTTTCATAAGTTCGTCAAACTAGTACAAAGCTCATTGAGACAGTTATAAGCATTCATGTTGCATGAAACTTGTTTAGAGTCCTAGAAACGCGTTGTTAGATGTTTCATAAGTTCGTCAAACAAGTACAAAGCTCATTGAGACACTTATAAGCACTAATGTTGCATGAAACTTGGTTTAGAGTCCTAGAAACGCGTTGTTAGATGTTTCATAAATTCGTAAAACTTGTACAAAGTTCATTGAGACACTTAGAAGCACTCATGTGGAATGAAACTTGGTTTAGAGTCCTAGAAACGCGTTGTTAGTTGTTTCATAAGTTTTTCAAACTAGTACAAAGCTCATTGAGACACTTATAAGCATTCATGTTGCATGAAACTTGGTTTAGAGTCCTAGAAACCGCGTTGTTCGCTGTTTCATAAGTTCGTCAAACTAGTACAAATCTCATTGAGACACTTATAAGCACTCATGTTGCATGAAACTTGGTTTAGAGTCCTAGAAACGCGTTGTTAGATGTTTCATAAGTTTGTCAAACTAGTACAAAGCTCATTGAGACAATTATAAGCACTCATGTTGCATGAAACTTGGTTTAGAGTCCTAGAAACGCGTTGTTCGATGTTTCATAAGTTCGTGAAACTAGTACAAAGCTAATTGAGACATTTATAAGCACTCATGTTGCATGAAACTTGGTTTAGAGT
This sequence comes from Cochlearia excelsa, assembly GCA_963556525.1. Classification (NCBI taxonomy): domain Eukaryota; kingdom Viridiplantae; phylum Streptophyta; class Magnoliopsida; order Brassicales; family Brassicaceae; genus Cochlearia; species Cochlearia excelsa. Next base: position 680,614 of record CAUVZT010000027.1, on the reverse strand, counting down.
CCTAGAAACGCGTTGTTAGATGTTTCATAAGTTTGTAAAACTAGTACAAAGCTCATTGAGACACTTATAAGCACTCATGTTGCATGAAACTTAGTTTAGAGTCCTAGAAACCGCGTTGTTAGATGTTTCATAAGTTCGTCAAACTAGTACAACGCTCATTGAGACACATATAAGCACTCATTTTGCATGAAACTTGGTTTAGAGTCCTAGAAACGCGTTGTTAGATGTTTCATAAGTTCGTCAAACTTGTACAAAGCTCATTGAGACACTTATAAGCACTCATGTTGCATGAAACTTAGTTTAGAGTCCTAGAAACGCGTTGTTAGATGTTTCATAAGTTCGTCAAACTAGTACAAAGCTCATTGAGACACTTATAAGCACTCATGTTGCATGAAACTTGGTTTAGAGTCTTAGAAACGAGTTGTTAGATGTTTCATAAGTTCGTCAAACAAGTACAAAGCTCATTGAGACACTTAAAAGCACTCATGTTGCATGAAACTTGGTTTAGATTCCTAGAAACACGTTGTTAGATGTTTCATAAGTTCGTAAAACTTGTACAAAGCTCATTGAGACACTTATAAGCACTCATGTTGCATGAAACTTAGTTTAGAGTCCTAGAAACGCGTTGTTAGATGTTTCATTAGTTCGTCAAACTAGTACAAAGCTCATTGAGACACTTATAAGCACTCATGTTGCATGAAACTTGGTTTAGAGTCTTAGAAACGAGTTGTTAGATGTTTCATAAGTTCGTCAAACAAGTACAAAGCTCATTGAGACACTTAAAAGCACTCATGTTGCATGAAACTTGGTTTAGATTCCTAGAAACGCGTTGTTAGATGTTTCATAAGTTTGTCAAACTAGTACAAAGCTCATTGAGACAATTATAAGCACTCATGTTGCATGAAACTTGGTTTAGAGTCCTAGAAACGCGTTGTTCGATGTTTCATAAGTTCGTGAAACTAGTACAAAGCTCATTGAGACACTTATAAGCACTCATGTTGCATGAAACTTGGTTTAGAGTCCTAGAAACGCGTTGTTAGATGTTTCATAAGTTTGTCAAACTAGTACAAAGCTCATTGAGACACTTATAAGCACTCATGTTGCATGAAACTTGGTTTAGAGTCCTAGAAACGCGTTGTTCGATGTTTCATAAGTTCGTCAAACTAGTAGAAAGCTCATTGAGACACTTATAAGCACTCATGTTGCATGAAACTTGGTTTAGAGTCCTAGAAACGCTTTGTTAGATGTTTCATAAGTTCGTCAAACTTGTACAAAGCTCATTGAGACGCTTATAAGCACTCATGTTGCATGAAACTTGGTTTAGAGTCCTAGAAATGCGTTGTTAGATGTTTCATTAGTTTGTCAAACTTGTACAAAGCTCATTGAGACACTTATAAGCACTCATGTTGCATGAAACTTGGTTTAGAGTCTTAGAAACCGCTTTGTTAGATGTTTCATAAGTTCGTCAAACCAGTACAAAGCTCATTGAGACACATATAAGCACTCATGTTGCATGAAACTTAGTTTAGAGTCCTAGAAACCGCGTTGTAAGATGTTTCATAAGTTCGTCAAACTAGTACAACGCTCATTGAGACACATATAAGCACTCATTTTGCATGAAACTTGGTTTAGAGTCCTAGAAACGCGTTGTTAGATGTTTCATAAGTTCGTTAAACTTGTACAAAGCTCATTGAGACACTTATAAGCTCTCATGTTGCATGAAACTTAGTTTAGAGTACTATAAACGCGTTGTTAGATGTTTCATAAGTTCGTCAAACTAGTACAAAGCTCATTGAGACAGTTATAAGCATTCATGTTGCATGAAACTTGTTTAGAGTCCTAGAAACGCGTTGTTAGATGTTTCATAAGTTCGTCAAACAAGTACAAAGCTCATTGAGACACTTATAAGCACTAATGTTGCATGAAACTTGGTTTAGAGTCCTAGAAACGCGTTGTTAGATGTTTCATAAATTCGTAAAACTTGTACAAAGTTCATTGAGACACTTAGAAGCACTCATGTGGAATGAAACTTGGTTTAGAGTCCTAGAAACGCGTTGTTAGTTGTTTCATAAGTTTTTCAAACTAGTACAAAGCTCATTGAGACACTTATAAGCATTCATGTTGCATGAAACTTGGTTTAGAGTCCTAGAAACGCGTTGTTCGCTGTTTCATAAGTTCGTCAAACTAGTACAAATCTCATTGAGACACTTATAAGCACTCATGTTGCATGAAACTTGGTTTAGAGTCCTAGAAACGCGTTGTTAGATGTTTCATAAGTTTGTCAAACTAGTACAAAGCTCATTGAGACAATTATAAGCACTCATGTTGCATGAAACTTGGTTTAGAGTCCTAGAAACGCGTTGTTCGATGTTTCATAAGTTCGTGAAACTAGTACAAAGCTAATTGAGACACTTATAAGCACTCATGTTGCATGAAACTTGGTTTAGAGTCCTAGAAACGCGTTGTTAGATGTTTCATAAGTTTGTAAAACTAGTACAAAGCTCATTGAGACACTTATAAGCACTCATGTTGCATGAAACTTAGTTTAGAGTCCTAGAAACCGCGTTGTTAGATGTTTCATAAGTTCGTCAAACTAGTACAACGCTCATTGAGACACATATAAGCACTCATTTTGCATGAAACTTGGTTTAGAGTCCTAGAAACGCGTTGTTAGATGTTTCATAAGTTCGTCAAACTTGTACAAAGCTCATTGAGACACTTATAAGCACTCATGTTGCATGAAACTTAGTTTAGAGTCCTAGAAACGCGTTGTTAGATGTTTCATAAGTTCGTCAAACTAGTACAAAGCTCATTGAGACACTTATAAGCACTCATGTTGCATGAAACTTGGTTTAGAGTCTTAGAAACGAGTTGTTAGATGTTTCATAAGTTCGTCAAACAAGTACAAAGCTCATTGAGACACTTAAAAGCACTCATGTTGCATGAAACTTGGTTTAGATTCCTAGAAACACGTTGTTAGATGTTTCATAAGTTCGTAAAACTTGTACAAAGCTCATTGAGACACTTATAAGCACTCATGTTGCATGAAACTTAGTTTAGAGTCCTAGAAACGCGTTGTTAGATGTTTCATAAGTTCGTCAAACTAGTACAAAGCTCATTGAGACACTTATAAGCACTCATGTTGCATGAAACTTGGTTTAGAGTCTTAGAAACGAGTTGTTAGATGTTTCATAAGTTCGTCAAACAAGTACAAAGCTCATTGAGACACTTAAAAGCACTCATGTTGCATGAAACTTGGTTTAGATTCCTAGAAACGCGTTGTTAGATGTTTCATAAGTTTGTCAAACTAGTACAAAGCTCATTGAGACAATTATAAGCACTCATGTTGCATGAAACTTGGTTTAGAGTCCTAGAAACGCGTTGTTCGATGTTTCATAAGTTCGTGAAACTAGTACAAAGCTCATTGAGACACTTATAAGCACTCATGTTGCATGAAACTTGGTTTAGAATCCTAGAAACGCGTTGTTAGATGTTTCATAAGTTTGTCAAACTAGTACAAAGCTCATTGAGACACTTATAAGCACTCATGTTGCATGAAACTTGGTTTAGAGTCCTAGAAACGCGTTGTTCGATGTTTCATAAGTTCGTCAAACTAGTAGAAAGCTCATTGAGACACTTATAAGCACTCATGTTGCATGAAACTTGGTTTAGAGTCCTAGAAACGCTTTGTTAGATGTTTCATAAGTTCGTCAAACTTGTACAAAGCTCATTGAGACGCTTATAAGCACTCATGTTGCATGAAACTTGGTTTAGAGTCCTAGAAATGCGTTGTTAGATGTTTCATTAGTTTGTCAAACTTGTACAAAGCTCATTGAGACACTTATAAGCACTCATGTTGCATGAAACTTGGTTTAGAGTCTTAGAAACCGCTTTGTTAGATGTTTCATAAGTTCGTCAAACCAGTACAAAGCTCATTGAGACACATATAAACACTCATGTTGCATGAAACTTAGTTTAGAGTCCTAGAAACCGCGTTGTAAGATGTTTCATAAGTTCGTCAAACTAGTACAACGCTCATTGAGACACATATAAGCACTCATTTTGCATGAAACTTGGTTTAGAGTCCTAGAAACCGCTTTGTTAGATGTTTCATAAGTTCGTTAAACTTGTACAAAGCTCATTGAGACACTTATAAGCTCTCATGTTGCATGAAACTTAGTTTAGAGTCCTATAAACGCGTTGTTAGATGTTTCATAAGTTTGTCAAACTAGTACAACGCTCATTGAGACAGTTATAAGCATTCATTTTGCATGAAACTTGTTTAGAGTCCTAGAAACGAGTTGTTAGATGTTTCATAAGTTCGTCAAACTTGTACAAAGCTCATTGAAACACTTATAAGCACTCATGTTGCATGAAACTTGGTTTAGAGTCCTAGAAACGCGTTGTTAGATGTTTCATTAGTTTGTCAAACTTGTACAAAGCTCATTGAGACACTTATAAGCACTCATGTTGCATGAACCTTGGTTTAGAGTCTTAGAAACCGCTTTGTTAGATGTTTCATAAGTTCGTCAAACTAGTACAAAGCTCATTGAGACACTTATAAGCACTCATGTTGCATGAAACTTGGTTTAGAGTCCTAGAAACCGTGTTGTTAGATGTTTCATAAGTTTGTCAAACTTGTACAACGCTCATTGAGACACTTATAAGCACTCATTTTGCATGAAACTTGGTTTAGAGTCCTAGAAACGCGTTGTTAGATGTTTCATAAGTTTGTCAAACTTGTACAAAGCTCATTGAGACACTTATAAGCACTCATGTTGCATGAAACTTGGTTTAGAGTCCTAGAAACGCGTTGTTCGATGTTTCATAAGTTCGTCAAACTATTACAAAGCTCATTGAGACACTTATAAGCACTCATGTTGCATGAACCTTTGTTTAGATTCTTAGAAACGAGTTGTTAGATGTTTCATAAGTTCGTCAAACTAGTACAAAGCTCATTGAGACACTTATAAGCACTCATGTTGAATGAAACTTGGTTTAGAGTCCTAGAAACGTGTTGTTAGATGTTTCATAAGTTCGTCAAACTTGTTCAAAGCTCATTGAGACACTTATAAGCACTCATGTTGCATGAAACTTGGTTTAGAGTCTTAGAAACGCGTTGTTAGATGTTTCATAAGTTTGTCAAACTAGTACAAAGCTCATTGAGACACTTATAAGCACTCATGTTGCATGAAACTTGGTTTAGAGTCTTAGAAACGCGTTGTTAGATGTTTCATAAGTTCGTCAAACAAGTACAAAGCTCATTGAGACACTTAAAAGCACTCATGTTGCATGAAACTTGGTTTAGATTCCTAGAAACGCGTTGTTAGATGTTTCATAAGTTTGTCAAACTAGTACAAAGCTCATTGAGACAATTATAAGCACTCATGTTGCATGAAACTTGGTTTAGAGTCCTAGAAACGCGTTGTTCGATGTTTCATAAGTTCGTGAAACTAGTACAAAGCTCATTGAGACACTTATAAGCACTCATGTTGCATGAAACTTGGTTTAGAGTCCTAGAAACGCGTTGTTAGATGTTTCATAAGTTTGTCAAACTAGTACAAAGCTCATTGAGACACTTATAAGCACTCATGTTGCATGAAACTTGGTTTAGAGTCCTAGAAACGCGTTGTTCGATGTTTCATAAGTTCGTCAAACTAGTAGAAAGCTCATTGAGACACTTATAAGCACTCATGTTGCATGAAACTTGGTTTAGAGTCCTAGAAACGCTTTGTTAGATGTTTCATAAGTTCGTCAAACTTGTACAAAGCTCATTGAGACGCTTATAAGCACTCATGTTGCATGAAACTTGGTTTAGAGTCCTAGAAATGCGTTGTTAGATGTTTCATTAGTTTGTCAAACTTGTACAAAGCTCATTGAGACACTTATAAGCACTCATGTTGCATGAAACTTGGTTTAGAGTCTTAGAAACCGCTTTGTTAGATGTTTCATAAGTTCGTCAAACCAGTACAAAGCTCATTGAGACACATATAAGCACTCATGTTGCATGAAACTTAGTTTAGAGTCCTAGAAACCGCGTTGTAAGATGTTTCATAAGTTCGTCAAACTAGTACAACGCTCATTGAGACACATATAAGCACTCATTTTGCATGAAACTTGGTTTAGAGTCCTAGAAACGCGTTGTTAGATGTTTCATAAGTTCGTTAAACTTGTACAAAGCTCATTGAGACACTTATAAGCTCTCATGTTGCATGAAACTTAGTTTAGAGTACTATAAACGCGTTGTTAGATGTTTCATAAGTTCGTCAAACTAGTACAAAGCTCATTGAGACGCTTATAAGCATTCATGTTGCATGAAACTTGGTTTAGAGTCCTAGAAACCGCGTTGTTAGATGTTTCATAAGTTCGTCAAACAAGTACAAAGCTCATTGAGACACTTATAAGCACTAATGTTGCATGAAACTTGGTTTAGAGTCCTAGAAACCGCGTTGTTAGATGTTTCATAAATTCGTAAAACTTGTACAAAGTTCATTGAGACACTTAGAAGCACTCATGTGGAATGAAACTTGGTTTAGAGTCCTAGAAACGCGTTGTTAGTTGTTTCATAAGTTTTTCAAACTAGTACAAAGCTCATTGAGACACTTATAAGCATCTCATGTTGCATGAAACTTGGTTTAGATTCCTAGAAACGCGTTGTTCGCTGTTTCATAAGTTCGTCAAACTAGTACAAATCTCATTGAGACACTTATAAGCACTCATGTTGCATGAAACTTGGTTTAGAGTCCTAGAAACGCGTTGTTAGATGTTTCATAAGTTTGTCAAACTAGTACAAAGCTCATTGAGACAATTATAAGCACTCATGTTGCATGAAACTTGGTTTAGAGTCCTAGAAACGCGTTGTTCGATGTTTCATAAGTTCGTGAAACTAGTACAAAGCTAATTGAGACACTTATAAGCACTCATGTTGCATGAAACTTGGTTTAAAGTCCTAGAAACGCGTTGTTAGATGTTTCATAAGTTTGTAAAACTAGTACAAAGCTCATTGAGACACTTATAAGCACTCATGTTGCATGAAACTTAGTTTAGAGTCCTAGAAACCGCGTTGTTAGATGTTTCATAAGTTCGTCAAACTAGTACAACGCTCATTGAGACACATATAAGCACTCATTTTGCATGAAACTTGGTTTAGAGTCCTAGAAACGCGTTGTTAGATGTTTCATAAGTTCGTCAAACTTGTACAAAGCTCATTGAGACACTTATAAGCACTCATGTTGCATGAAACTTAGTTTAGAGTCCTAGAAACGCGTTGTTAGATGTTTCATAAGTTCGTCAAACTAGTACAAAGCTCATTGAGACACTTATAAGCACTCATGTTGCATGAAACTTGGTTTAGAGTCTTAGAAACGAGTTGTTAGATGTTTCATAAGTTCGTCAAACAAGTACAAAGCTCATTGAGACACTTAAAAGCACTCATGTTGCATGAAACTTGGTTTAGATTCCTAGAAACACGTTGTTAGATGTTTCATAAGTTCGTAAAACTTGTACAAAGCTCATTGAGACACTTATAAGCACTCATGTTGCATGAAACTTAGTTTAGAGTCCTAGAAACGCGTTGTTAGATGTTTCATAAGTTCGTCAAACTAGTACAAAGCTCATTGAGACACTTATAAGCACTCATGTTGCATGAAACTTGGTTTAGAGTCTTAGAAACGAGTTGTTAGATGTTTCATAAGTTCGTCAAACAAGTACAAAGCTCATTGAGACACTTAAAAGCACTCATGTTGCATGAAACTTGGTTTAGATTCCTAGAAACGCGTTGTTAGATGTTTCATAAGTTTGTCAAACTAGTACAAAGCTCATTGAGACAATTATAAGCACTCATGTTGCATGAAACTTGGTTTAGAGTCCTAGAAACGCGTTGTTCGATGTTTCATAAGTTCGTGAAACTAGTACAAAGCTCATTGAGACACTTATAAGCACTCATGTTGCATGAAACTTGGTTTAGAATCCTAGAAACGCGTTGTTAGATGTTTCATAAGTTTGTCAAACTAGTACAAAGCTCATTGAGACACTTATAAGCACTCATGTTGCATGAAACTTGGTTTAGAGTCCTAGAAACGCGTTGTTCGATGTTTCATAAGTTCGTCAAACTAGTAGAAAGCTCATTGAGACACTTATAAGCACTCATGTTGCATGAAACTTGGTTTAGAGTCCTAGAAACGCTTTGTTAGATGTTTCATAAGTTCGTCAAACTTGTACAAAGCTCATTGAGACGCTTATAAGCACTCATGTTGCATGAAACTTGGTTTAGAGTCCTAGAAATGCGTTGTTAGATGTTTCATTAGTTTGTCAAACTTGTACAAAGCTCATTGAGACACTTATAAGCACTCATGTTGCATGAAACTTGGTTTAGAGTCTTAGAAACCGCTTTGTTAGATGTTTCATAAGTTCGTCAAACCAGTACAAAGCTCATTGAGACACATATAAACACTCATGTTGCATGAAACTTAGTTTAGAGTCCTAGAAACCGCGTTGTAAGATGTTTCATAAGTTCGTCAAACTAGTACAACGCTCATTGAGACACATATAAGCACTCATTTTGCATGAAACTTGGTTTAGAGTCCTAGAAACGCGTTGTTAGATGTTTCATAAGTTCGTTAAACTTGTACAAAGCTCATTGAGACACTTATAAGCTCTCATGTTGCATGAAACTTAGTTTAGAGTACTATAAACGCGTTGTTAGATGTTTCATAAGTTCGTCAAACTAGTACAAAGCTCATTGAGACAGTTATAAGCATTCATGTTGCATGAAACTTGTTTAGAGTCCTAGAAACGCGTTGTTAGATGTTTCATAAGTTCGTCAAACAAGTACAAAGCTCATTGAGACACTTATAAGCACTAATGTTGCATGAAACTTGGTTTAGAGTCCTAGAAACGCGTTGTTAGATGTTTCATTAGTTTGTCAAACTTGTACAAAGCTCATTGAGACACTTATAAGCACTCATGTTGCATGAAACTTGGTTTAGAGTCTTAGAAACCGCTTTGTTAGATGTTTCATAAGTTCGTCAAACCAGTACAAAGCTCATTGAGACACATATAAGCACTCATGTTGCATGAAACTTAGTTTAGAGTCCTAGAAACCGCGTTGTTAGATGATTCATAAGTTTGTCAAACTAGTACAACGCTCATTGAGACACATATAAGCACTCATTTTGCATGAAACTTGGTTTAGAGTCCTAGAAACGCGTTGTTAGATGTTTCATAAGTTCGTCAAACTTGTACAAAGCTCATTGAGACACTTATAAGCACTCATGTTGCATGAAACTTAGTTTAGAGTCCTAGAAACGAGTTGTTAGATGTTTCATAAGTTCGTCAAACTAGTACAAAGCTCATTGAGACACTTATAAGCACTCATGTTGCATGAACCTTGGTTTAGAGTCTTAGAAACGAATTGTTAGATGTTTCATAAGTTCGTCAAACTAGTACAAAGCTCATTGAGACACTTATAAGCACTCATGTTGAATGAAACTTGGTTTAGAGTCCTAGAAACGTGTTGTTAGATGTTTCATAAGTTCGTCAAACTTGTACAAAGCTCATTGAGACACTTATAAGCACTCATGTGGAATGAAACTTGGTTTAGAGTCCTAGAAACGCGTTGTTAGATGTTTCATAAGTTTGTCAAACTAGTACAACGCTCATTGAGACACTTATAAGCACTCATGTTGCATGAAACTTGGTTTAGAGTCCTAGAAACGCGTTGTTCGATGTTTCATAAGTTCGTCAAACTATTACAAAGCTCATTGAGACACTTATAAGCACTCATGTTGCATGAAACTTTGTTTAGATTCTTAGAAACGAGTTGTTAGATGTTTCATAAGTTCGTCAAACTAGTACAAAGCTCATTGAGACACTTATAAGCACTCATGTTGAATGAAACTTGGTTTAGAGTCCTAGAAACGCGTTGTTAGATGTTTCATAAGTTCGTCAAACTAGTTCAAAGCTCATTGAGACACTTATAAGCACTCATGTTGCATGAAACTTGGTTTAGAGTCTTAGAAACGAGTTGTTAGATGTTTCATAAGTTCGTCAAACTAGTACAAAGCTCATTGAGACACTTATAAGCACTCATGTTGAATGAAACTTGGTTTAGAGTCCTAGAAACGCGTTGTTAGATGTTTCATAAGTTCGTCAAACTTGTACAAAGCTCATTGAGACACTTATAAGCACTCATGTGGAATGAAACTTGGTTTAGAGTCCTAGAAACGCGTTGTTAGATGTTTCATAAGTTTGTCAAACTAGTACAAAGCTCATTGAGACACTTATAAGCACTCATGTTGCATGAAACTTGGTTTAGAGTCCTAGAAACGCGTTGTTCGATGTTTCATAAGTTCGTCAAACTTGTACAAAGCTCATTGAGACGCTTATAAGCCCTCATGTTCCATGAAACTTGGTTTAGAGTCCTAGAAACCGCGTTGTTAGATGTTTCATAAGTTCGTCAAACTAGTACAAAGCTCATTGAGACACTTATAAGAACTCATGTTGCATGAAACTTCGTTTAGAGTCCTAGAAACCGCGTTGTTAGATGTTTCATAAGTTCGTCAAACTAGTACAAAGCTCATTGAGACACTTATAAGAACTCATGTTGCATGAAACTTGTTTAGAGTCCTAGAAACCGCGTTGTTAGATGTTTCATAAGTTCGTCAAACAAGTACAAAGCTCATTGAGACACTTATAAGCACTCATGTTGCATGAAACTTGGTTTAGAGTCCTAGAAACGCGTTGTTAGATGTTTCATAAGTTCGTCAGACTTGTACAAAGCTCATTGAGACAATTATAAGCACTCATGTGGAATGAAACTTGGTTTAGAATCCTAGAAACGCGTTGTTAGATGTTTCATAAGTTCGTCAAACCAGTACAAAGCTCATTGAGACACTTATAAGCACTCATGTTGCATGAAACTTGGTTTAGATTCCTAGAAACGCGTTGTTAGATGTTTCATAAGTTCGTAAAACTTGTACAAAGCTCATTGAGACACTTATAAGCACTCTAGTGGAAGGAAACTTGTTTTAGAGTCCTAGAAACGCGTTGTTAGATGTTTCATAAGTTTGTCAAACTAGTACAAAGCTCATTGAGACAATTATAAGCACGCACTCATGTTGCATGAAACTTGGTTTAGAGTCCTAGAAACGCGTTGTTCGATGTTTCATAAGTTCGTGAAACTAGTACAAAGCTCATTGAGACACTTATAAGCACTCTTGTTGCATGAAACTTGGTTTAGAGTCCTAGAAACTGCGTTGTTAGATGTTTCATAAGTTCGTCAAACTAGTACAAAGCTCATTGAGACACTTATAAGCACTCATGTTGCATGAAACTTGGTTTAGAGTCCTAGAAACGCTTTGTTAGATGTTTCATAAGTTTGTCAAACTAGTACAAAGCCCATTGAGACACTTATAAGCACTCATGTTCCATGAAACTTGGTTTAGAGTCCTAGAAACGCGTTGTTCGATGTTTCATAAGTTCGTCAAACTAGTAGAAAGCTCATTGAGACACTTATAAGCACTCATGTTGCATGAAACTTGGTTTAGAGTCCTAGAAACACTTTGTTAGATGTTTCATAAGTTCGTCAAACTTGTACAAAGCTCATTGAGACGCTTATAAGCACTCATGTTGCATGAAACTTGGTTTAGAGTCCTAGAAATGCGTTATTAGATGTTTCATTAGTTTGTCAAACTTGTACAAAGCTCATTGAGACACTTATAAGCACTCATGTTGCATGAAACTTGGTTTATAGTCTTAGAAACCGCTTTGTTAGATGTTTCATAAGTTCGTCAAACCAGTACAAAGCTCATTGAGACACATATAAGCACTCATGTTGCATGAAACTTAGTTTAGAGTCCTAGAAACCGCGTTGTTAGATGTTTCATAAGTTCGTCAAACTAGTACAACGCTCATTGAGACACATATAAGCACTCATTTTGCATGAAACTTGGTTTAGAGTCCTAGAAACGCGTTGTTAGATGTTTCATAAGTTCGTCAAACTTGTACAAAGCTCATTGAGACACTTATAAGCACTCATGTTGCATGAAACTTAGTTTAGAGTCCTAGAAACGCGTTGTTAGATGTTTCATAAGTTAGTCAAACTAGTACAAAGCTCATTGAGACACTTATAAGCACTCATGTTGCATGAAACTTGGTTTAGAGTCTTAGAAACGAGTTGTTAGATGTTTCATAAGTTCGTCAAACTAGTACAAAGTTCATTGAGACACTTATAAGCACTCATGTTGAATGAAACTTGGTTTAGAGTCCTAGAAACGCGTTGTTAGATGTTTCATAAGTTCGTCAAACTTGTACAAAGCTCATTGAGACACTTATAAGCACTCATGTGGAATGAAACTTGGTTTAGAGTCCTAGAAACGCGTTGTTAGATGTTTCATAAGTTTGTCAAACTAGTACAAAGCTCATTGAGACACTTATAAGCACTCATGTTGCATGAAACTTGGTTTAGAGTCCTAGAAACGCGTTGTTCGATGTTTCATAAGTTCGTCAAACTAGTACAAAGCTCATTGAGACACTTATAAGCACTCATGTTGCATGAAACTTGGTTTAGAGTCTTAGAAACGAGTTGTTAGATGTTTCATAAGTTCGTCAAACTAGTACAAAGCTCATTGAGACACTTATAAGAACTCATGTTGCATGAAACTTCGTTTAGAGTCCTAGAAACCGCGTTGTTAGATGTTTCATAAGTTCGTCAATTTAGTACAAAGCTCATTGAGACAGTTATAAGCACTCATGTTGCATGAAACTTGTTTAGAGTCCTAGAAACGCGTTGTTAGATGTTTCATAAGTTCGTCAAACAAGTACAAAGCTCATTGAGACACTTATAAGCACTAATGTTGCATGAAACTTGGTTTAGAGTCCTAGAAACGCGTTGTTAGATGTTTCATAAATTCGTAAAACTTGTACAAAGCTCATTGAGACACTTGTAAGCACTCATGTGGAATGAAACTTGGTTTAGAGTGCTAGAAACGCGTTGTTAGATGTTTCATAAGTTTTTCAAACTAGGACAAAGCTCATTGAGACACTTATAAGCATTCATGTTGCATGAAACTTGGTTTAGAGTCCTAGAAACGCGTTGTTCGCTGTTTCATAAGTTCGTCAAACTAGTACAAATCTCATTGAGACACTTATAAGCACTCATGTTGCATGAAACTTTGTTTAGAGTCCTAGAAACGCGTTGTTAGATGTTTCATAAGTTTGTCAAACTAGTACAAAGCTCATTGAGACAATTATAAGCACTCATGTTGCATGAAACTTGGTTTAGAGTCCTAGAAACGCGTTGTTCGATGTTTCATAAGTTCGTGAAACTAGTACAAAGCTCATTGAGACACTTATAAGCACTCATGTTGCATGAAACTTGGTTTAGAGTCCTAGAAACGCGTTGTTAGATGTTTCATAAGTTTGTCAAAGTAGTACAAAGCTCATTGAGACACTTATAAGCACTCATGTTGCATGAAACTTGGTTTAGAGTCCTAGAAACGCGTTGTTCGATGTTTCATAAGTTCGTCAAACTAGTAGAAAGCTCATTGAGACACTTATAAGCACTCATGTTGCATGAAACTTGGTTTAGAGTCCTAGAAACGCTTTGTTAGATGTTTCATAAGTTTGTCAAACTAGTACAAAGCTCATTGAGACAATTATAAGCACTCATGTTGCATGAAACTTGGTTTAGAGTCCTAGAAACGCGTTGTTCGATGTTTCATAAGTTCGTCAAACTAGTACAAAGCTCATTGAGACACTTATAAGCACTCATGTTGCATGAAACTTGGTTTAGAGTCTTAGAAACGAGTTGTTAGATGTTTCATAAGTTCGTCAAACTAGTACAAAGCTCATTGAGACACTTATAAGAACTCATGTTGCATGAAACTTCGTTTAGAGTCCTAGAAACCGCGTTGTTAGATGTTTCATAAGTTCGTCAATTTAGTACAAAGCTCATTGAGACAGTTATAAGCACTCATGTTGCATGAAACTTGTTTAGAGTCCTAGAAACGCGTTGTTAGATGTTTCATAAGTTCGTCAAACAAGTACAAAGCTCATTGAGACACTTATAAGCACTAATGTTGCATGAAACTTGGTTTAGAGTCCTAGAAACGCGTTGTTAGATGTTTCATAAATTCGTAAAACTTGTACAAAGCTCATTGAGACACTTGTAAGCACTCATGTGGAATGAAACTTGGTTTAGAGTGCTAGAAACGCGTTGTTAGATGTTTCATAAATTTTTCAAACTAGGACAAAGCTCATTGAGACACTTATAAGCATTCATGTTGCATGAAACTTGGTTTAGAGTCCTAGAAACGCGTTGTTCGCTGTTTCATAAGTTCGTCAAACTAGTACAAATCTCATTGAGACACTTATAAGCACTCATGTTGCATGAAACTTTGTTTAGAGTCCTAGAAACGCGTTGTTAGATGTTTCATAAGTTTGTCAAACTAGTACAAAGCTCATTGAGACAATTATAAGCACTCATGTTGCATGAAACTTGGTTTAGAGTCCTAGAAACGCGTTGTTCGATGTTTCATAAGTTCGTGAAACTAGTACAAAGCTCATTGAGACACTTATAAGCACTCATGTTGCATGAAACTTGGTTTAGAGTCCTAGAAACGCGTTGTTAGATGTTTCATAAGTTTGTCAAAGTAGTACAAAGCTCATTGAGACACTTATAAGCACTCATGTTGCATGAAACTTGGTTTAGAGTCCTAGAAACGCGTTGTTCGATGTTTCATAAGTTCGTCAAACTAGTAGAAAGCTCATTGAGACACTTATAAGCACTCATGTTGCATGAAACTTGGTTTAGAGTCCTAGAAACGCTTTGTTAGATGTTTCATAAGTTTGTCAAACTAGTACAAAGCTCATTGAGACAATTATAAGCACTCATGTTGCATGAAACTTGGTTTAGAGTCCTAGAAACGCGTTGTTCGATGTTTCATAAGTTCGTGAAACTAGTACAAAGCTCATTGAGACACTTATAAGCACTCATGTTGCATGAAACTTGGTTTAGAGTCCTAGAAACGCGTTGTTAGATGTTTCATAAGTTTGTCAAAGTAGTACAAAGCTCATTGAGACACTTATAAGCACTCATGTTGCATGAAACTTGGTTTAGAGTCCTAGAAACGCGTTGTTCGATGTTTCATAAGTTCGTCAAACTAGTAGAAAGCTCATTGAAACACTTATAAGCACTAATGTTGCATGAAACTTGGTTTAGAGTCCTAGAAACGCGTTGTTAGATGTTTCATAAATTCGTAAAACTTGTACAAAGCTCATTGAGACATTTATAAGCACTCATGTGGAATGAAACTTGGTTTAGAGTCCTAGAAACGCGTTGTTAGATGTTTCATAAGTTTTTCAAACTAGTACAAAGCTCATTGAGACACTTATAAGCATTCATGTTGCATGAAACTTGGTTTAGAGTCCTAGAAACGCGTTGTTAGATGTTTCATAAATTCGTAAAACTTGTACAAAGTTCATTGAGACACTTATAAGCACTCATGTGAAATGAAACTTGGTTTAGAGTCCTAGAAACGCGTTGTTAGTTGTTTCATAAGTCTTTCAAACTAGTACAAAGCTCATTGAGACACTTATAAGCATTCATGTTGCATGAAACTTGGTTTAGAGTCCTAGAAACGCGTTGTTCGCTGTTTCATAAGTTCGTCAAACTAGTACAAATCTCATTGAGACACTTATAAGCACTCATGTTGCATGAAACTTGGTTTAGAGTCCTAGAAACGCGTTGTTAGATGTTTCATAAGTTTGTCAAACTAGTACAAAGCTCATTGAGACAATTATAAGCACTCATGTTGCATGAAACTTGGTTTAGAGTCCTAGAAACGCGTTGTTCGATGTTTCATAAGTTCGTGAAACTAGTACAAAGCTAATTGAGACACTTATAAGCACTCATGTTGCATGAAACTTGGTTTAGAGTCCTAGAAACGCGTTGTTAGATGTTTCATAAGTTTGTCAAACTAGTACAAAGCTCATTGAGACACTTATAAGCACTCATGTTGCATGAAACTTAGTTTAGAGTCCTAGAAACCGCGTTGTTAGATGTTTCATAAGTTCGTCAAACTAGTACAACGCTCATTGAGACACATATAAGCACTCATTTTGCATGAAACTTGGTTTAGAGTCCTAGAAACGCGTTGTTAGATGTTTCATAAGTTCGTCAAACTTGTACAAAGCTCATTGAGACACTTATAAGCACTCATGTTGCATGAAACTTAGTTTAGAGTCCTAGAAACGCGTTGTTAGATGTTTCATAAGTTCATCAAACTAGTACAAAGCTCATTGAGACAGTTATAAGCACTCATGTTGCATGAAACTTGTTTAGAGTCCTAGAAACGCGTTGTTAGATGTTTCATAAGTTCGTCAAACAAGTACAAAGCTCATTGAGACACTTATAAGCACTAATGTTGCATGAAACTTGGTTTAGAGTCCTAGAAACGCGTTGTTAGATGTTTCATAAATTCGTAAAACTTGTACAAAGCTCATTGAGACACTTATAAGCACTCATGTGGAATGAAACTTGGTTTAGAGTCCTAGAAACGCGTTGTTAGATGTTTCATAAGTTTTTCAAACTAGTACAAAGCTCATTGAGACACTTATAAGCATTCATGTTGCATGAAACTTGGTTTAGAGTCCTAGAAAAGCGTTGTTCGCTGTTTCATAAGTTCGTCAAACTAGTACAAATCTCATTGAGACACTTATAAGCACTCATGTTGCATGAAACTTGGTTTAGAGTCCTAGAAACGCGTTGTTAGATGTTTCATAAGTTTGTCAAACTAGTACAAAGCTCATTGAGACAATTATAAGCACTCATGTTGCATGAAACTTGGTTTAGAGTCCTAGAAACGCGTTGTTCGATGTTTCATAAGTTCGTGAAACTAGTACAAAGCTCATTGAGACACTTATAAGCACTCATGTTGCATGAAACTTGGTTTAGAGTCCTAGAAACGCGTTGTTAGATGTTTCATAAGTTTGTCAAACTAGTACAAAGCTCATTGAGACACTTATAAGCACTCATGTTGCATGAAACTTGGTTTAGAGTCCTAGAAACGCGTTGTTCGATGTTTCATTAGTTCGTCAAACTAGTAGAAAGCTCATTGAGACACTTATAAGCACTCATGTTGCATGAAACTTGGTTTAGAGTCTTAGAAACGAGTTGTTAGATGTTTCATAAGTTCGTCAAACTAGTACAAAGTTCATTGAGACACTTATAAGCACTCATGTTGAATGAAACTTGGTTTAGAGTCCTAGAAACGCGTTGTTAGATGTTTCATAAGTTCGTCAAACTAGTTCAAAGCTCATTGAGACACTTATAAGCACTCATGTTGCATGAAACTTGGTTTAGAGTCTTAGAAACGAGTTGTTAGATGTTTCATAAGTTCGTCAAACTAGTACAAAGCTCATTGAGACACTTATAAGCACTCATGTTGAATGAAACTTGGTTTAGAGTCCTAGAAACGCATTGTTAGATGTTTCATAAGTTCGTCAAACTTGTACAAAGCTCATTGAGACACTTCTAAGCACTCATGTGGAATGAAACTTGGTTTAGAGTCCTAGAAACGCGTTGTTAGATGTTTCATAAGTTTGTCAAACTAGTACAAAGCTCATTGAGACACTTATAAGCACTCATGTTGCATGAAACTTGGTTTAGAGTCCTAGAAACGCGTTGTTCGATGTTTCATAAGTTCGTCAAACTAGTACAAAGTTCATTGAGACACTTATAAGCACTCATGTTGCATGAAACTTGGTTTAGAGTCTTAGAAACGAGTTGTTAGATGTTTCATAATTTCGGCAAACTAGTACAAAGCTCATTGAGACACTTATAAGCACTCATGTTGCATGAAACTTGGTTTAGAGTCCTAGAAACCGCGTTGTTAGATGTTTCATAAGTTCGTCAAACTAGTAAAAAGCTCATTGAGACACTTATAAGCACTGATGTTGCATGAAACTTGGTTTAGAGTCCTAGAAACACTTTGTTAGATGTTTCATAAGTTCGTCAAACTTGTACAAAGCTCATTGAGACGCTTATAAGCCCTCATGTTGCATGAAACTTAGTTTAGAGTCCTAGAAACCGCGTTGTAAGATGTTTCATAAGTTCGTCAAACTAGTACAACGCTCATTGAGACACATATAAGCACTCATTTTGCATGAAACTTGGTTTAGAGTCCTAGAAACGCGTTGTTAGATGTTTCATAAGTTCGTCAAACTTGTACAAAGCTCATTGAGACACTTATAAGCTCTCATGTTGCATGAAACTTAGTTTAGAGTCCTAGAAACGCGTTGTTAGATGTTTCATAAGTTCGTCAAACTAGTACAAAGATCATTGAGACAGTTATAAGCACTCATGTTGCATGAAACTTGTTTAGAGTCCTAGAAACGCGTTGTTAGATGTTTCATATATAAGTTCGTCAAACAAGTACAAAGCTCATTGAGACACTTATAAGCACTAATGTTGCATGAAACTTGGTTTAGAGTCCTAGAAACGCGTTGTTAGATGTTTCATAAATTCGTAAAACTTGTACAAAGTTCATTGAGACACTTATAAGCACTCATGTGGAATGAAACTTGGTTTAGAGTCCTAGAAACGCGTTGTTAGTTGTTTCATAAGTTTTTCAAACTAGTACAAAGCTCATTGAGACACTTATAAGCATTCATGTTGCATGAAACTTGGTTTAGAGTCCTAGAAACGCGTTGTTCGCTGTTTCATAAGTTCGTCAAACTAGTACAAATCTCATTGAGACACTTATAAGCACTCATGTTGCATGAAACTTGGTTTAGAGTCCTAGAAACGCGTTGTTAGATGTTTCATAAGTTTGTCAAACTAGTACAAAGCTCATTGAGACAATTATAAGCACTCATGTTGCATGAAACTTGGTTTAGAGTCCTAGAAACGCGTTGTTCGATGTTTCATAAGTTCGTGAAACTAGTACAAAGCTAATTGAGACACTTATAAGCACTCATGTTGCATGAAACTTGGTTTAGAGTCCTAGAAACGCGTTGTTAGATGTTTCATAAGTTTGTAAAACTAGTACAAAGCTCATTGAGACACTTATAAGCACTCATGTTGCATGAAACTTAGTTTAGAGTCCTAGAAACCACATTGTTAGATGTTTCATAAGTTCGTCAAACTAGTACAACGCTCATTGAGACGCATATAAGCACTCATTTTGCATGAAACTTGGTTTAAAGTCCTAGAAACGCGTTGTTAGATGTTTCATAAGTTTTTCAAACTAGTACAAAGCTCATTGAGACACTTATAAGCATTCATGTTGCATGAAACTTGGTTTAGAGTCCTAGAAAAGCGTTGTTCGCTGTTTCATAAGTTCGTCAAACTAGTACAAATCTCATTGAGACACTTATAAGCACTCATGTTGCATGAAACTTGGTTTAGAGTCCTAGAAACACGTTGTTAGATGTTTCATAAGTTTGTCAAACTAGTACAAAGCTCATTGAGACACTTATAAGCACTCATGTTGCATGAAACTTGGTTTAGAGTCCTAGAAACGCGTTGTTCGATGTTTCATTAGTTCGTCAAACTAGTAGAAAGCTCATTGAGACACTTATAAGCACTCATGTTGCATGAAACTTGGTTTAGAGTCTTAGAAACGAGTTGTTAGATGTTTCATAAGTTCGTCAAACTAGTACAAAGCTCATTGAGACACTTATAAGCACTCATGTTGAATGAAACTTGGTTTAGAGTCCTAGAAACGCGTTGTTAGATGTTTCATAAGTTCGTCAAACTAGTTCAAAGCTCATTGAGACACTTATAAGCACTCATGTTTCATGAAACTTGGTTTAGAGTCTTAGAAACGAGTTGTTAGATGTTTCATAAGTTCGTCAAACTAGTACAAAGCTCATTGAGACACTTATAAGCACTCATGTTGAATGAAACTTGGTTTAGAGTCCTAAAAACGCATTGTTAGATGTTTCATAAGTTCGTCAAACTTGTACAAAGCTCATTGAGACACTTATAAGCACTCATGTGGAATGAAACTTGGTTTAGAGTCCTAGAAACGCGTTGTTAGATGTTTCATAAGTTTGTCAAACTAGTACAAAGCTCATTGAGACACTTATAAGCACTCATGTTGCATGAAACTTGGTTTAGAGTCCTAGAAACGCGTTGTTCGATGTTTCATAAGTTCGTCAAACTAGTACAAAGTTCATTGAGACACTTATAAGCACTCATGTTGCATGAAACTTGGTTTAGAGTCTTAGAAACGAGTTGTTAGATGTTTCATAATTTCGGCAAACTAGTACAAAGCTCATTGAGACACTTATAAGCACTCATGTTGCATGAAACTTGGTTTAGAGTCCTAGAAACCGCGTTGTTAGATGTTTCATAAGTTCGTCAAACTAGTAAAAAGCTCATTGAGACACTTATATGCACTCATGTTGCATGAAACTTGGTTTAGAGTCCTAGAAACACTTTGTTAGATGTTTCATAAGTTCGTCAAACTTGTACAAAGCTCATTGAGACGCTTATAAGCCCTCATGTTGCATGAAACTTGGTTTAGAATCTTAGAAACCGCGTTGTTAGATGTTTCATAAGTTCGTCAAACTTGTAAAAAGCTCATTGAGACACTTATAAGCACTCATGTTGAATGAAACTTGGTTTAGAGTCCTAGAAACCGCGTTGTTAGATGTTTCATAAGTTCGTCAAACTTGTACAAAGCTCATTGAGACACTTATAAGCACTCATGTTGCATGAAACTTGGTTTAGAGTCCTAGAAACCGCGTTGTTAGATGTTTCATAAGTTCGTCAAACTTGTACAAAGCTCATTGAGACACTTATAAGCACTCATGTTGCATGAAACTTGGTTTAGAATCTTAGAAACCGCGTTGTTAGATGTTTCATAAGTTCGTTAAACTAGTACAAAGCTCATTGAGACACTTATAAGAAATCATGTTGCATGAAACTTCGTTTAGAGTCCTAGAAACCGCATTGTTAGATGTTTCATAAGTTCGTCAAACTAGTACAAAGCTCATTGAGACAGTTATAAGCACTCATGTTGCATGAAACTTGTTTAGAGTCCTAGAAACGCGTTGTTAGATGTTTCATAAGTTCGTCAAACAAGTACAAAGCTCATTGAGACACTTATAAGCACTAATGTTGCATGAAACTTGGTTTAGAGTCCTAGAAACGCGTTGTTAGATGTTTCATAAATTCGTAAAACTTGTACAAAGCTCATTGAGACACTTATAAGCACTCATGTGGAATGAAACTTGGTTTAAAGTCCTAGAAACGCGTTGTTAGATGTTTCATAAGTTTTTCAAACTAGTACAAAGCTCATTGAGACACTTATAAGCATTCATGTTGCATGAAACTTGGTTTAGAGTCCTAGAAACGCGTTGTTTGCTATTTCATAAGTTCGTCAAACTAGTACAAATCTCATTGAGACACTTATAAGCACTTATGTTGCATGAAACTTGGTTTAGAGTCCTAGAAACGCGTTGTTAGATGTTTCATAAGTTTGTCAAACTAGTACAAAGCTCATTGAGACAATTATAAGCACTCATGTTGCATGAAACTTGGTTTAGAGTCCTAGAAACGCGTTGTTCGATGTTTCATAAGTTCGTGAAACTAGTACAAAGCTCATTGAGACACTTATAAGCACTCATGTTGCATGAAACTTGGTTTAGAGTCCTAGAAACGCTTTGTTAGATGTTTCATAAGTTCGTCAAACTTGTACAAAGCACATTGAGACGCTTATAAGCACTCATGTTGCATGAAACTTGGTTTAGAGTCCTAGAAATGCGTTGTTAGATGTTTCATAAGTTTGTCAAACTTGTACAAAAGCTCATTGAGACATTTATACGCACTCATGTTGCATGAAACTTGGTTTAGAGTCTTAGAAACCGCTTTGTTAGATGTTTCATAAGTTCGTCAAACCAGTACAAAGCTCATTGAGACACATATAAGCACTCATGTTGCATGAAACTTAGTTTAGAGTCCTAGAAACAGCGTTGTTAGATGTTTCATAAGTTCGTCAAACTAGTACAACACTCATTGAGACACATATAAGAACTCATGTTGCATGAAACTTGGTTTAGAGTCCTAGAAACGCGTTGTTATGTTTCATAAGTTCGTCAAACTTGTACAAAGCTCATTGAGACACTTATAAGCACTCATGTTGCATGAAACTTAGTTTAGAGTCCTAGAAACGCGTTGTTAGATGTTTCATAAGTTCGTCAAACTAGTACAAAGCTCATTGAGACACTTATAAGCACTCATGTTTAATGAAACTTGGTTTAGAGTCCTAGAAACGCATTGTTAGATGTTTCATAAGTTCGTCAAACTTGTACAAAGCTCATTGAGAAACTTATAAGCACTCATGTGGAATGAAACTTGGGTTAGAGTCCTAGAAACGCGTTGTTAGATGTTTCATAAGTTTGTCAAACTAGTACAAAGCTCATTGAGACACTTATAAGCACTCATGTTGCATGAAACTTGGTTTAGAGTCCTAGAAAGGCGTTGTTCGATGTTTCATAAGTTCGTCAAACTAGTACAAAGCTCATTGAGACACTTATAAGAAGTCATGTTGCATGAAACTTGGTTTAGAGTCTTAGAAACGAGTTGTTAGATGTTTCATAAGTTCGTCAAACTAGTACAAAGCTCATTGAGACACTTATAAGCACTCATGTTGAATGAAACTTGGTTTAGAGTCCTAGAAACGCGTTGTTAGATGTTTCATAAGTTCGTCAAACTTGTACAAAGCTCATTGAGACACTTATAAGCACTCATGTTGCGTGAAACTTGGTTTAGAGTCCTAGAAACCGCGTTGTTAGATGTTTCATAAGTTCGTCAAACAAGTACGAAGCTCATTGAGACACTTATAAGCACTCATGTTGCATGAAACTTGGTTTAGATTCCTAGAAACGCGTTGTTAGATGTTTCATAAGTTCGTAAAACTTGTACAAAGCTCATTGAGACACTTATAAGCACTCATGTGGAATGAAACTTGGTTTAGAGTCCTAGAAACGCGTTGTTAGATGTTTCATAAGTTTGTCAAACTAGTACAAAGCTCATTGAGACAATTATAAGCACTCATGTTGCATGAAACTTGGTTTAGAGTCCTAGAAACGCGTTGTTCGATGTTTCATAAGTTCGTGAAACTAGTACAAAGCTCATTGAGACACTTATAAGCACTCATGTTGCATGAAACTTGGTTTAGAGTCCTAGAAACGCTTTGTTAGATGTTTTATAAGTTCGTCAAACTTGTACAAAGCTCATTGAGACGCTTATAAGCACTCATGTTGCATGAAAATTGGTTTAGAGTCCTAGAAATGCGTTGTTAGATGTTTCATTAGTTTGTCAAACTTGTTCAAAGCTCATTAAGACACTTATAAGCACTCATGTTGCATGAAACTTGGTTTAGAGTCCTAGAAACGCGTTGTTCGATGTTTCATAAGTTCGTGAAACTAGTACAAAGCTCATTGAGACACTTATAAGCACTCATGTTGCATGAAACTTGGTTTAGAGTCCTAGAAACGCTTTGTTAGATGTTTCATAAGTTCGTCAAACTAGTACAAAGCTCATTGAGACACTTATAAGCACTCATGTTGCATGAAACTTGGTTAAGAGTCCTAGAAACGCTTTGTTAGATGTTTCATAAGTTCGTCAAACTTGTACAAAGTTCATTGAGACGCTTATAAGCACTCATGTTGCATGAAACTTGGTTTAGAGTCTTAGAAACGAGTTGTTAGATGTTTCATAAGTTCGTCAAACTAGTACAAAGCTCATTGAGACACTTATAAGCACTCATGTTGAATGAAACTTGGTTTAGAGTCCTAGAAACGCATTGTTAGATGTTTCATAAGTTCGTCAAACTTGTACAAAGCTCATTGAGACACTTATAAGCACTCATGTGGAATGAAACTTTGTTTAGAGTCCTAGAAACGCGTTGTTAGATGTTTCATAAGTTTGTCAAACTAGTACAAAGCTCATTGAGACACTTATAAGCACTCATGTTGCATGAAACTTGGTTTAGAGTCCTAGAAAGGCGTTGTTCGATGTTTCATAAGTTCGTCAAACTAGTACAAAGCTCATTGAGACACTTATAAGAAGTCATGTTGCATGAAACTTGGTTTAGTGTCTTAGAAACGAGTTGTTAGATGTTTCATAAGTTCGTCAAACTAGTACAAAGCTCATTGAGACACTTATAAGCACTCATGTTGAATGAAACTTGGTTTAGAGTCCTAGAAACCGCGTTGTTAGATGTTTCATAAGTTCGTCAAACTTGTACAAAGCTCATTGAGACACTTATAAGCACTCATGTTGCATGAAACTTGGTTTAGAGTCCTAGAAACCGCGTTGTTAGATGTTTCATAAGTTCGTCAAACTAGTACAAAGCTCATTGAGACACTTATAAGCACTCATGTTGAATGAAACTTGGTTTAGAGTCCTAAAAACGCATTGTTAGATGTTTCATAAGTTCGTCAAACTTGTACAAAGCTCATTGAGACACTTATAAGCACTCATGTGGAATGAAACTTGGTTTAGAGTCCTAGAAACGCGTTGTTAGATGTTTCATAAGTTTGTCAAACTAGTACAAAGCTCATTGAGACACTTATAAGCACTCATGTTGCATGAAACTTGGTTTAGAGTCCTAGAAACGCGTTGTTCGATGTTTCATAAGTTCGTCAAACTAGTACAAAGTTCATTGAGACACTTATAAGCACTCATATTGCATGAAACTTGGTTTAGAGTCTTAGAAACGAGTTGTTAGATGTTTCATAATTTCGGCAAACTAGTACAAAGCTCATTGAGACACTTATAAGCACTCATGTTGCATGAAACTTGGTTTAGAGTCCTAGAAACCGCGTTGTTAGATGTTTCATAAGTTCGTCAAACTAGTAAAAAGCTCATTGAGACACTTATATGCACTCATGTTGCATGAAACTTGGTTTAGAGTCCTAGAAACACTTTGTTAGATGTTTCATAAGTTCGTCAAACTTGTACAAAGCTCATTGAGACGCTTATAAGCCCTCATGTTGCATGAAACTTGGTTTAGAATCTTAGAAACCGCGTTGTTAGATGTTTCATAAGTTCGTCAAACTTGTAAAAAGCTCATTGAGACACTTATAAGCACTCATGTTGAATGAAACTTGGTTTAGAGTCCTAGAAACCGCGTTGTTAGATGTTTCATAAGTTCGTCAAACTTGTACAAAGCTCATTGAGACACTTATAAGCACTCATGTTGCATGAAACTTGGTTTAGAGTCCTAGAAACCGCGTTGTTAGATGTTTCATAAGTTCGTCAAACTTGTACAAAGCTCATTGAGACACTTATAAGCACTCATGTTGCATGAAACTTGGTTTAGAATCTTAGAAACCGCGTTGTTAGATGTTTCATAAGTTCGTTAAACTAGTACAAAGCTCATTGAGACACTTATAAGAAATCATGTTGCATGAAACTTCGTTTAGAGTCCTAGAAACCGCATTGTTAGATGTTTCATAAGTTCGTCAAACTAGTACAAAGCTCATTGAGACAGTTATAAGCACTCATGTTGCATGAAACTTGTTTAGAGTCCTAGAAACGCGTTGTTAGATGTTTCATAAGTTCGTCAAACAAGTACAAAGCTCATTGAGACACTTATAAGCACTAATGTTGCATGAAACTTGGTTTAGAGTCCTAGAAACGCGTTGTTAGATGTTTCATAAATTCGTAAAACTTGTACAAAGCTCATTGAGACACTTATAAGCACTCATGTGGAATGAAACTTGGTTTAAAGTCCTAGAAACGCGTTGTTAGATGTTTCATAAGTTTTTCAAACTAGTACAAAGCTCATTGAGACACTTATAAGCATTCATGTTGCATGAAACTTGGTTTAGAGTCCTAGAAACGCGTTGTTTGCTATTTCATAAGTTCGTCAAACTAGTACAAATCTCATTGAGACACTTATAAGCACTTATGTTGCATGAAACTTGGTTTAGAGTCCTAGAAACGCGTTGTTAGATGTTTCATAAGTTTGTCAAACTAGTACAAAGCTCATTGAGACAATTATAAGCACTCATGTTGCATGAAACTTGGTTTAGAGTCCTAGAAACGCGTTGTTCGATGTTTCATAAGTTCGTGAAACTAGTACAAAGCTCATTGAGACACTTATAAGCACTCATGTTGCATGAAACTTGGTTTAGAGTCCTAGAAACGCTTTGTTAGATGTTTCATAAGTTCGTCAAACTTGTACAAAGCACATTGAGACGCTTATAAGCACTCATGTTGCATGAAACTTGGTTTAGAGTCCTAGAAATGCGTTGTTAGATGTTTCATAAGTTTGTCAAACTTGTACAAAGCTCATTGAGACATTTATACGCACTCATGTTGCATGAAACTTGGTTTAGAGTCTTAGAAACCGCTTTGTTAGATGTTTCATAAGTTCGTCAAACCAGTACAAAGCTCATTGAGACACATATAAGCACTCATGTTGCATGAAACTTAGTTTAGAGTCCTAGAAACAGCGTTGTTAGATGTTTCATAAGTTCGTCAAACTAGTACAACACTCATTGAGACACATATAAGAACTCATGTTGCATGAAACTTGGTTTAGAGTCCTAGAAACGCGTTGTTATGTTTCATAAGTTCGTCAAACTTGTACAAAGCTCATTGAGACACTTATAAGCACTCATGTTGCATGAAACTTAGTTTAGAGTCCTAGAAACGCGTTGTTAGATGTTTCATAAGTTCGTCAAACTAGTACAAAGCTCATTGAGACACTTATAAGCACTCATGTTTAATGAAACTTGGTTTAGAGTCCTAGAAACGCATTGTTAGATGTTTCATAAGTTCGTCAAACTTGTACAAAGCTCATTGAGAAACTTATAAGCACTCATGTGGAATGAAACTTGGGTTAGAGTCCTAGAAACGCGTTGTTAGATGTTTCATAAGTTTGTCAAACTAGTACAAAGCTCATTGAGACACTTATAAGCACTCATGTTGCATGAAACTTGGTTTAGAGTCCTAGAAAGGCGTTGTTCGATGTTTCATAAGTTCGTCAAACTAGTACAAAGCTCATTGAGACACTTATAAGAAGTCATGTTGCATGAAACTTGGTTTAGAGTCTTAGAAACGAGTTGTTAGATGTTTCATAAGTTCGTCAAACTAGTACAAAGCTCATTGAGACACTTATAAGCACTCATGTTGAATGAAACTTGGTTTAGAGTCCTAGAAACGCGTTGTTAGATGTTTCATAAGTTCGTCAAACTTGTACAAAGCTCATTGAGACACTTATAAGCACTCATGTTGCGTGAAACTTGGTTTAGAGTCCTAGAAACCGCGTTGTTAGATGTTTCATAAGTTCGTCAAACAAGTACGAAGCTCATTGAGACACTTATAAGCACTCATGTTGCATGAAACTTGGTTTAGATTCCTAGAAACGCGTTGTTAGATGTTTCATAAGTTCGTAAAACTTGTACAAAGCTCATTGAGACACTTATAAGCACTCATGTGGAATGAAACTTGGTTTAGAGTCCTAGAAACGCGTTGTTAGATGTTTCATAAGTTTGTCAAACTAGTACAAAGCTCATTGAGACAATTATAAGCACTCATGTTGCATGAAACTTGGTTTAGAGTCCTAGAAACGCGTTGTTCGATGTTTCATAAGTTCGTGAAACTAGTACAAAGCTCATTGAGACACTTATAAGCACTCATGTTGCATGAAACTTGGTTTAGAGTCCTAGAAACGCTTTGTTAGATGTTTTATAAGTTCGTCAAACTTGTACAAAGCTCATTGAGACGCTTATAAGCACTCATGTTGCATGAAAATTGGTTTAGAGTCCTAGAAATGCGTTGTTAGATGTTTCATTAGTTTGTCAAACTTGTTCAAAGCTCATTAAGACACTTATAAGCACTCATGTTGCATGAAACTTGGTTTAGAGTCCTAGAAACGCGTTGTTCGATGTTTCATAAGTTCGTGAAACTAGTACAAAGCTCATTGAGACACTTATAAGCACTCATGTTGCATGAAACTTGGTTTAGAGTCCTAGAAACGCTTTGTTAGATGTTTCATAAGTTCGTCAAACTAGTACAAAGCTCATTGAGACACTTATAAGCACTCATGTTGCATGAAACTTGGTTAAGAGTCCTAGAAACGCTTTGTTAGATGTTTCATAAGTTCGTCAAACTTGTACAAAGTTCATTGAGACGCTTATAAGCACTCATGTTGCATGAAACTTGGTTTAGAGTCTTAGAAACGAGTTGTTAGATGTTTCATAAGTTCGTCAAACTAGTACAAAGCTCATTGAGACACTTATAAGCACTCATGTTGAATGAAACTTGGTTTAGAGTCCTAGAAACGCATTGTTAGATGTTTCATAAGTTCGTCAAACTTGTACAAAGCTCATTGAGACACTTATAAGCACTCATGTGGAATGAAACTTTGTTTAGAGTCCTAGAAACGCGTTGTTAGATGTTTCATAAGTTTGTCAAACTAGTACAAAGCTCATTGAGACACTTATAAGCACTCATGTTGCATGAAACTTGGTTTAGAGTCCTAGAAAGGCGTTGTTCGATGTTTCATAAGTTCGTCAAACTAGTACAAAGCTCATTGAGACACTTATAAGAAGTCATGTTGCATGAAACTTGGTTTAGTGTCTTAGAAACGAGTTGTTAGATGTTTCATAAGTTCGTCAAACTAGTACAAAGCTCATTGAGACACTTATAAGCACTCATGTTGAATGAAACTTGGTTTAGAGTCCTATAAACGCGTTGTTGGATGTTTCATAAGTTCGTCAAACTTGTACAAAGCTCATTGAGACACTTATAAGCACTCATGTTGCATGAAACTTGGTTTAGAGTCCTAGAAACCGCGTTGTTAAATGTTTCATAAGGTCGTCAAACTAGTAAAAAGCTCATTGAGACACTTATAAGCACTCATGTTGCATGAAACTTGGTTTAGAGTCCTAGAAACGCTTTGTTAGATGTTTCATAAGTTCGTCAAACTTTTACAAAGCTCATTGAGACGCTTATAATCCCTCATGTTGCATGAAATTTGGTTTAGAGTCCTAGAAACAAGCACTCATGTTGACTGAAACTTGGTTTAGAGTCCTAGAAACGCGTTGTTAGATGTTTCATAAGTTCGTCAAACTAGTACAAAGCTCATTGAGACACTTATAAGCACTCATATTGAATGAAACTTGGTTTAGAGACCTAGAAACGCGTTGTTAGATGTTTCATAAGTTCGTCAAACTTGTACAAAGCTCATTGAGACACTTATAAGCACTCATGTTGCATGAAACATGGTTTAGAGTCCTAGAAAGGCGTTGTTCGATGTTTCATAAGTTCGTCAAACTAGTACAAAGCTCATTGAGACACTTATAAGAAGTCATGTTGCATGAAACTTGGTTTAGAGTCTTAGAAACGAGTTGTTAGATGTTTCATAAGTTCGTCAAACTAGTACAAAGCTCATTGAGACACTTATAAGCACTCATGTTGAATGAAACTTGGTTTAGAGTCCTAGAAACGCGTTGTTAGATGTTTCATAAGTTCGTCAAACTTGTACAAAGCTCATTGAGACACTTATAAGCACTCATGTTGCATGAAACTTGGTTTAGAGTCCTAGAAATGCTTTGTTAGATGTTTCATAAGTTCGTCAAACTTTTACAAAGCTCATTGAGACGCTTATAATCCCTCATGTTGCATGGAATTTGGTTTAGAGTCCTAGAAACAAGCACTCATGTTGACTGAAACTTGGTTTAGAGTCCTAGAAACGCGTTGTTAGATGTTTCATAAGTTCGTCAAACTAGTACAAAGCTCATTGAGACACTTATAAGCACTCATGTTGAATGAAACTTGGTTTAGAGACCTAGAAACGCGTTGTTAGATGTTTCATAAGTTCGTCAAACTTGTACAAAGCTCATTGAGACACTTATAAGCACTCATGTTGCGTGAAACTTGGTTTAGAGTCCTAGAAACCGCGTTGTTAGATGTTTCATAAGTTCGTCAAACTAGTAAAAAGCTCATTGAGACACTTATAAGCACTCATGTTGCATGAAACTTGGTTTAGAGTCTTAGAAACGAGTTGTTAGATGTTTCATAAGTTCGTCAAACTAGTACAAAGCTCATTGAGACACTTATAAGCACTCATGTTGAATGAAACTTGGTTTAGAGCTAGAAACGCGTTGTTAGATGTTTCATAAGTTCGTCAAACTTGTACAAAGCTCATTGAGACGCTTATAAGCCCTCATGTTGCATGAAACTTGGTTTAGAGTCCTAGAAACCGCGTTGTTAGATGTTTCATAAGTTCGTCAAACTTGTACAAAGCTCATTGAGACACTTATAAGCACTCATGTTGCATGAAACTTTGTTTAGAGTAACCCGTTGTTAGATGTTTCATAAGTTCGTCAAACTTGTACAAAGCTCATTGAGACAATTATAAGCACTCATGTTGCATGAAACTTGGTTTAGAATCCTAGAAACGCGTTGTTAGATGTTTCATAAGTTCGTCAAACAAGTACAAAGCTCATTGAGACACTTATAAGCACTCATGTTGCATGAAACTTGGTTTAGATTCCTAGAAACGCGTTGTTAGATGTTTCATAAGTTCGTAAAACTTGTACAAAGATCATTGAGACACTTATAAGCACTCATGTGGAATGAAACTTGGTTTAGAGTCCTAGAAACGCGTTGTTAGATGTTTCATAAGTTTGTCAAACTAGTACAAAGCTCATTGAGACAATTATAAGCACTCATGTTGCATGAAACTTGGTTTAGAGTCCTAGAAACGCGTTGTTCGATGTTTCATAAGTTCGTGAAACTAGTACAAAGCTCATTGAGACACTTATAAGCACTCATGTTGCATGAAACTTGGTTTAGAGTCCTAGAAACGCTTTGTTAGATGTTTCATAAGTTCGTCAAACTTGTACAAAGCTCATTGAGACGCTTATAATTGCACTCATGTTGCATGAAACTTGGTTTAGAGTCCTAGAAATGCGTTGTTAGATGTTTCATTAGTTTGTCAAACTTTTACAAAGCTCATTGAGACACTTATACGCACTCATGTTGCATGAAACTTGGTTAAGAGTCTTAGAAACCGCTTTGTTAGATGTTTCATAAGTTCGTCAAACCAGTACAAAGCTCATTGAGACACATATAAGCACTCATGTTGCATGAAACTTGGTTTAGAGTCTTAGAAACGAGTTTTTAGATGTTTCATAAGTTCGTCAAACTAGTACAAAGCTCATTGAGACACTTATAAGCACTCATGTTGAATGAAACTTGGTTTAGAGTCCTAGAAACGCATTGTTAGATGTTTCATAAGTTCGTCAAACTTGTACAAAGCTCATTGAGACACTTATAAGCACTCATGTGGAATGAAACTTGGTTTAGAGTCCTAGAAACGCGTTGTTAGATGTTTCATAAGTTTGTCAAACTAGTACAAAGCTCATTGAGACACTTATAAGCACTCATGTTGCATGAAACTTGGTTTAGAGTCCTAGAAAGGCGTTGTTCGATGTTTCATAAGTACATCAAACAAGTACAAAGCTCATTGAGACACTTATAACAAGTCATGTTGCATGAAACTTGGTTTAGAGTCTTAGAAACGAGTTGTTAGATGTTTCATAAGTTCGTCAAACTAGTACAAAGCTCATTGAGACACTTATAAGCACTCATGTTGCATGAAACTTGGTTTAGAGTCCTAGAAACGCTTTGTTAGATGTTTCATAAGTTCGTCAAACTTTTACAAAGCTCATTGAGACGCTTATAATCCCTCATGTTGCATGGAATTTGGTTTAGAGTCCTAGAAACAAGCACTCATGTTGAATGAAACTTGGTTTAGAGTCCTAGAAACGCGTTGTTAGATGTTTCATAAGTTCGTCAAACTAGTACAAAGCTCATTGAGACACTTATAAGCACTCATGTTGAATGAAACTTGGTTTAGAGACCTAGAAACGCGTTGTTAGATGTTTCATAAGTTCGTCAAACTTGTACAAAGCTCATTGAGACACTTATAAGCACTCATGTTGCGTGAAACTTGGTTTAGAGTCCTAGAAACCGCGTTGTTAGATGTTTCATAAGTTCGTCAAACTAGTAAAAAGCTCATTGAGACACTTATAAGCACTCATGTTGCATGAAACTTGGTTTAGAGTCTTAGAAACGAGTTGTTAGATGTTTCATAAGTTCGTCAAACTAGTACAAAGCTCATTGAGACACTTATAAGCACTCATGTTGAATGAAACTTGGTTTAGAGCTAGAAACGCGTTGTTAGATGTTTCATAAGTTCGTCAAACTTGTACAAAGCTCATTGAGACGCTTATAAGCCCTCATGTTGCATGAAACTTGGTTTAGAGTCCTAGAAACCGCGTTGTTAGATGTTTCATAAGTTCGTCAAACTTGTACAAAGCTCATTGAGACACTTATAAGCACTCATGTTGCATGAAACTTTGTTTAGAGTAACCCGTTGTTAGATGTTTCATAAGTTCGTCAAACTTGTACAAAGCTCATTGAGACAATTATAAGCACTCATGTTGCATGAAACTTGGTTTAGAATCCTAGAAACGCGTTGTTAGATGTTTCATAAGTTCGTCAAACAAGTACAAAGCTCATTGAGACACTTATAAGCACTCATGTTGCATGAAACTTGGTTTAGATTCCTAGAAACGCGTTGTTAGATGTTTCATAAGTTCGTAAAACTTGTACAAAGCTCATTGAGACACTTATAAGCACTCTTGTGGAATGAAACTTGGTTTAGAGTCCTAGAAACGCGTTGTTAGATGTTTCATAAGTTTGTCAAACTAGTACAAAGCTCATTGAGACAATTATAAGCACTCATGTTGCATGAAACTTGGTTTAGAGTCCTAAAAACGCGTTGTTCGATGTTTCATAAGTTCGTGAAACTAGTACAAAGCTCATTGAGACACTTATAAGCACTCATGTTGCATGAAACTTGGTTTAGAGTCCTAGAAACGCTTTGTTAGATGTTTCATAAGTTCGTCAAACTTGTACAAAGCTCATTGAGACGCTTATAAGCACTCATGTTGCATGAAACTTGGTTTAGAGTCCTAGAAATGCGTTGTTAGATGTTTCATTAGTTTGTCAAACTTTTACAAAGCTCATTGAGACACTTATACGCACTCATGTTGCATGAAACCTGGTTTAGAGTCTTAGAAACCGCTTTGTTAGATGTTTCATAAGTTCGTCAAACCAGTACAAAGCTCATTGAGACACATATAAGCACTCATGTTGCATGAAACTTGGTTTAGAGTCTTAGAAACGAGTTTTTAGATGTTTCATAAATTCGTCAAACTAGTACAAAGCTCATTGAGACACTTATAAGCACTCATGTTGAATGAAACTTGGTTTAGAGTCCTAGAAACGCATTGTTAGATGTTTCATAAGTTCGTCAAACTTGTACAAAGCTCATTGAGACACTTATAAGCACTCATGTGGAATGAAACTTGGTTTAGAGTCCTAGAAACGCGTTGTTAGATGTTTCATAAGTTTGTCAAACTAGTACAAAGCTCATTGAGACACTTATAAGCACTCATGTTGCATGAAACTTGGTTTAGAGTCCTAGAAAGGCGTTGTTCGATGTTTCATAAGTACATAAAACTAGTACAAAGCTCATTGAGACACTTATAACAAGTCATGTTGCATGAAACTTGGTTTAGAGTCTTAGAAACGAGTTGTTAGATGTTTCATAAGTTCGTCAAACTAGTACAAAGCTCATTGAGACACTTATAAGCACTCATGTTGAATGAAACTTGGTTTAGAGTCCTAGAAACGCGTTGTTAGATGTTTCATAAGTTCGTCAAACTTGTACAAAGCTCATTGAGACACTTATAAGCACTCATGTTGCATGAAACTTGGTTTAGAGTCCTAGAAACCGCGTTGTTAGATGTTTCATAAGTTCGTCAAACTAGTAAAAAGCTCATTGAGACACTTATAAGCACTCATGTTGCATGAAACTTGGTTTAGAGTCCTAGAAACGCTTTGTTAGATGTTTCATAAGTTCGTCAAACTTGTACAAAGCTCATTGAGACGCTTATAATCCCTTATGTTGCATGAAACTTGGTTTAAAGTCCTAGAAACAAGCACTCATGTTGAATGAAACTTGGTTTAGAGTCCTAGAAACACGTTGTTAGCTGTTTCATAAGTTCGTCAAACTAGTACAAAGCTCATTGAGACACTTATAAGCACTCATGTTGAATGAAACTTGGTTTAGAGACCTAG
Source organism: Cochlearia excelsa (assembly GCA_963556525.1). NCBI lineage: Eukaryota > Viridiplantae > Streptophyta > Magnoliopsida > Brassicales > Brassicaceae > Cochlearia > Cochlearia excelsa. Next base: position 646,431 of record CAUVZT010000027.1, on the reverse strand, counting down.
AAACGCGTTGTTAGATGTTTCATAAGTTCGTCAAACTTGTACAAAGCTCATTGAGACACTTATAAGCACTCATGTTGCATGAAACTTGGTTTAGAGTCCTAGAAACCGCGTTGTTAGATGTTTCATAAGTTCGTCAAACTAGTAAAAAACTCATTGAGACACTTATAAGCACTCATGTTGCATGAAACTTGGTTTAGAGTCTTAGAAACGAGTTGTAAGATGTTTCATAAGTTCGTCAAACTTATACAAAGCTCATTGAGACACTAATGAAGCACTCTTGGTTTAGAGTCCTAGAAACGCGTTAGAGTCCTAGAAACGCGTTGTTAGATGTTTCATAAGTTCGTCAAACTAGTACAAAGCTCATTGAGACACTTATAAGCACTCATGTTGAATGAAACTTGGTTTAGAGCTAGAAACGCGTTGTTAGATGTTTCATAAGTTCGTCAAACTAGTACAAAGCTCATTGAGACACTTATAAGCACTCATGTTGCATGAAACTTGGTTTAGAGTCCTAGAAACGCTTTGTTAGATGTTTCATAAGTTCGTCAAATTTGTACAAAGCTCATTGAGACGCTTATAAGCACTCATGTTGCATGAAACTTGGTTTAGAGTCCTAGAAATGCGTTGTTAGATGTTTCATTAGTTTGTCAAACTTGTACAAAGCTCATTGAGACACTTATAAGCACTCATGTTGCATGAAACTTGGTTTAGAGTCTTAGAAACCGCTTTGTTAGATGTTTCATAAGTTCGTCAAACCAGTACAAAGCTCATTGAGACACATATAAGCACTCATGTTGCATGAAACTTAGTTTAGAGTCCTAGAAACCGTGTTGTTAGATGTTTCATAAGTTCGTCAAACTAGTACAACGCTCATTGGGACACTTATAAGCACTAATGTTGCATAAAACTTGGTTTAGAGTCCTAGAAACGCGTTGTTAGATGTTTCATAAGTTCGTCAGACTTGTACAAAGCTCATTGAGACGCTTATAAGCCCTCATGTTTCATGAAACTTGGTTTAGAGTCCTAGAAACCGCGTTGTTAGATGTTTCATAAGTTCGTCAAACTTGTACAAAGCTCATTGAGACACTTATAAGCACTCATGTTGCATGAAACTTGGTTTAGAATCTTAGAAACCGCGTTGTTAGATGTTTCATAAGTTCGTCAAACTAGTACAAAGCTCATTGAGACACTTATAAGAACTCATGTTGCATGAAACTTCGTTTAGAGTCCTAGAAACCGCGTTGTTAGATGTTTCATAAGTTCGTCAAACTAGTACAAAGCTCATTGAGACACTTATAAGCACTCATGTTGCATGAAACTTGGTTTAGAGTCCTAGAAACGCGTTGTTAGATGTTTCATAAGTTCGTCAGACTTGTACAAAGCTCATTAAGACAATTATAAGCACTCATGTTGCATGAAACTTGGTTTAGAATCCTAGAAACGCGTTGTTAGATGTTTCATAAGTTCGTCAAACAAGTACAAAGTTCATTGAGACACTTATAAGCACTCATGTTGCATGAAACTTGGTTTAGATTCCTAGAAACGCGTTGTTAGATGTTTCATAAGTTCGTAAAACTTGTACAAAGCTCATTGAGACACTTATAAGCACTCATGTGGAATGAAAGTTGGTTTAGAGTCCTAGAAACGCGTTGTTAGATGTTTCATAAGTTTGTCAAACTAGTACAAAGCTCATTGAGACAATTATAAGAACTCATGTTGCATGAAACTTGGTTTAGAATCCTAGAAACGCGTTGTTCGATGTTTCATAAGTTCGTGAAACTAGTACAAAGCTCATTGAGACACTTATAAGCACTCTTGTTGCATGAAACTTGGTTTAGAGTCCTAGAAACTGCGTTGTTAGATGTTTCATAAGTTCGTCAAACTAGTACAAAGCTCATTGAGACACTTATTAGCACTCATGTTGCATGAAACTTGGTTTAGAGTCCTAGAAACGCTTTGTTAGATGTTTCATAAGTTCGTCAAACTTGTACAAAGATCATTGAGACGCTTATAAGCACTCATGTTGCATGAAACTTGGTTTAGAGTCCTAGAAATGCGTTGTTAGATGTTTCATTAGTTTGTCAAACTTGTACAAAGCTCATAGAGACACTTATAAGCACTCATGTTGCATGAAACTTGGTTTAGAGTCTTAGAAACCGCTTTGTTAGATGTTTCATAAGTTCGTCAAACCAGTACAAAGCTCATTGAGACACATATAAGCACTCATGTTGCATGAAACTTCGTTTAGAGTCCTACAAACCGAGTTGTTAGATGTTTCATAAGTTCATCAAACTAGTACAACGCTCATTGAGACAAATATAAGCACTCATGTTGCATGAAACTTGATTTAGAGTCCTAGAAACGCGTTGTTAGATGTTTCATAAGTTCGTCAAACTTGTACAAAGCTCATTGAGACACTTATAGACACTCATGTTGCATGAAACTTAGTTTAGAGTCCTAGAAACGCGTTGTTAGATGTTTCATAAGTTCGTCAGACTTGTACAAAGCTCATTGAGACAATTATAAGCACTCATGTTGCATGAAACTTGGTTTAGAATCCTAGAAACGCGTTGTTAGTTGTTTCATAAGTTCGTCAAACAAGTACAAAGCTCATTGAGACACTTATAAGCACTCATGTAGCATGAAACTTGGTTTAGAGTCCTAGAAACGCGTTGTTAGATGTTTCATAAGTTCGTAAAACTTGTACAAAGCTTATTGAGACACTTATAAGAACTCATGTGGAATGAAACTTGGTTTAGAGTCCTAGAAACGCGTTGTTAGATGTTTCATAAGTTTGTCAAACTAGTACAAAGCTCATTGAGACAATTATAAGCACTCATGTTGCATGAAACTTGGTTTAGAGTCCTAGAAACGCGTTGTTCGATGTTTCATAAGTTCGTGAAACAAGTACAAAGCTCATTGAGACACTTATAAGCACTCTTGTTGCATGAAACTTAGTTTAGAGTCCTAGAAACTGCGTTGTTAGATGTTTCATAAGTTCGTCAAACTAGTACAAAGCTCATTGAGACACTTATAAGCACTCATGTTGCATGAAACTTGGTTTAGAGTCCTAGAAACGCTTTGTTAGATGTTTCATAAGTTCGTCAAACTTGTACAAAGCTCATTGAGACGCTTATAAGCACTCATGTTGCATGAAATTTGGTTTAGAGTCCTAGAAATGCGTTGTTAGATGTTTCATTAGTTTGTCAAACTTGTACAAAGCTCATTGAGACACTTATAAGCACTCATGTTGCATGAAACTTGGTTTAGAGTCTTAGAAACCGCTTTGTTAGATGTTTCATAAGTTCATCAAACCAGTACAAAGCTCATTGAAACACATATAAGCACTCATGTTGCATAAAACTTCGTTTAGAGTCCTAGAAACCGCGTTGTTAGATGTTTCATAAGTTCGTCAAACTAGTACAACGCTCATTGAGACAAATATAAGCACTCATGTTGCATGAAACTTGGTTTAGAGTCCTAGAAAGGCGTTGTTAGATGTTTCATAAGTTCGTCAAACTTGTACAAAGCTCATTGAGACACTTATAAGCACTCATGTTGCATGAAACTTAGTTTAGAGTCCTAGAAACGCGTTGTTAAATGTTTCATAAGTTCGTCAGACTTGTACAAAGCTCATTGAGACAATTATAAGCACTCATGTTGCATGAAACTTGGTTTAGAATCCTAGAAACGCGTTGTTAGATGTTTCATAAGTTCGTCAAACAAGTACAAAGCTCATTGAGACACTTATAAGCACTCATGTTGCATGAAACTTGGTTTAGAGTCCTAGAAACGCGTTGTTAGATGTTTCATAAGTTCGTAAAACTTGTACAAAGCTCATTGAGACACTTATAAGAACTCATGTGGAATGAAACTTGGTTTAGAGTCCTAGAAACGCGTTGTTAGATGTTTCATAAGTTTGACAAACTAGTACAAAGCTCATTGAGACAATTATAAGCACTCATGTTGCATGAAACTTGGTTTAGAGTCCTAGAAACGCGTTGTTCGATGTTTCATAAGTTCGTGAAACTAGTACAAAGCTCATTGAGACACTTATAAGCACTCATGTTGCATGAAACTTGGGTTAGAGTCCTAGAAACTGTTGAGACTAATGTTAACCTTTCAAAGGCATTAGGTCTAAACATATTCAAACTTTTCTTACAAGGCAAGGTCTAAATAAAAGAGTGATAAGGCAAGATGATAAGGAAGAAGAATAAAAGAGATAAGCGTTAAAAGGAGCTTAATAAGTAGTATGCCAAAGTGATAAAGGAGTGTGATAAGTAGATCAGCCTAAAGGTGATAAAGGAGCAACGACTCTCTTATGGATAAGACACGGATGGAGCCAGCTCACACCGTACGGACCATAGAGGACGCGCCTTTGACTCCACACGCACCAAGCTTGACTCCACATGCTTCCTTGACCAATGTATAAGCGGCTACATTTTAAACCTAGATGCTCTTTGTAATTTCCTATATATTCTCCTCCTATGCACATCATGTAACTAAGGAGGCTAGTCCTCTCTTCAATAATATACTTTTCACAAATACTCTCTCTCCACAAATACTCTCTAATCTCTCTAAATCTCCATTACTCTCTAAACCGAAACTACCCATTCTCTTCACATATTCTCTTAAATACATACACATAATCTTCATATTCTCTTGAGAGCTTCACAATCTCTCCTCTATTCTCTACTTTCCAACATGGTATCAGAGCATTTAGCTCCTCTCCTAAGCATTTCCGCAAGCTTAGTGTGTTTATGGGTAAAGATCCTTGCTTCTTCCCTCTTATGAGTGTAAGAACTTGATGAATCTGATTCCCTTTCTTTGTTATTTTATTTTTCATAAGGCAATGAACAAGAACAACCAAGATAGCTTGGTAATTGTGAGCCATAGAGGATAAAATCTTGTCTCTTTACTCTTATGAGTGTAAGAGGCTTGATAAATCCAAAGTTGTCTCTTTTTATGTTTATAAACATTAAGATCTATTAGGTGAAGGAACCATGATTCGTCTTTCCTCTTATGAGTGATAAGAACATGATGAATCCATGTCCCTACTTAAGAACAATCCAAACAAGGCCGATTCATGTAAAGCTTAGATCTTGAATCTTCGCTACATGGCAAATCCGAGTTTGCTTGTGTTGTTCTTACAAGATCTCAATTAGGCTAAAAGTTAGTGATTAAGAACCATGGATTCCTTGCTCATAGGAGTTTAAGGAACCTTGATGAATCTAATAATCACTTAGCATAGGCATTTAGGCTATGAACAAGTATCCAAAGCATTAAAGCTTGGAACTTGCGAGCTAAAAGAGTAAGAGAACCATGGTGATTGTCTCTTGTGAGAACAAAACATGTTGAATCCAAAAAAAACTCTATGCTTTCTTCCCATACAAAGATCAAAGGTAGAGAGCCGTGCTTCTTATTCTCTTATGAGATAAAGAGAACTCGTTGAATCCAAATCCTCTTTATAGAACACACTTATCAAAGACCGGTTCATGAAAAGATTTGATCTTTCAATAGATCTAGCTACATGTAAAATCGGTTTCTTAAAAGTGTAGTCTCTCTAAATAGATCTTTGTATAAGGCCAAATGTTTAAAAGATGAGAACCATGGCTTCCTCAATCTTATGAGTCTAAAGGAACCTTGATGAATCCGAGATCTATTAAACCTTGGCATAAAACAATGACCAAGCATTCAAGAACAAAACTTGAAGCTTGAGAGTTTAAAGGTTAGTGAACCACTTGTTTGACTCATGAAGAGTATAACCTAGTGTTGAATCCAAAACCTCCTTTAGGCAAGGACCAAGTTATCAAGTTAAAATCTTGGTACTTGAGAGCTAAAAGAGAGTGAACCTTGTTCAATAAGTATTATGTGCTTAATTGACTTGTTGAATCCAAATCTCTTTGCATTATTTAAGTTTATGAGCATGTACTAGTCGTTTTTTATCTTTAAAAGTTTTGACAATGAAGAGATTTGTTGAAGTAAGACTAATTGTCTTTATAAGGGAAAGATTTAATCTTTCATCTTAAAGCTTCAATCTTTATAATCTCTAAGTCAATACATGCTCTTGTTTGAATTTTAAATTTCTAAAGACAATGAAGATGGTTAAGTGGTGGTTGTGTAAGTGGAAACACAAGGGGGGAGATAAAGATATTAGTAGTTACCTTGAGTCCTAAAGATCTTTTAAGATAACGAAGGAATCGGTTAAACTCTATACTCTTCATCCTCTTCATACCCCACTATAACATCCAAGTCTTGATTCTTGTTAAAGACCAAATCACTAATCCTTAAATGGTTAAGTTGTTTGTGTCTTGGAAAGATCTAGGATACAAGGTCCGCATAAGTCTATATGTCTAAAATCAAATCACTAGTCCTTGTTTGGTGAAGTGGTTTGATTCTCTATGTCTTTAAGACTATATGCACTTAAGACCTTGGTTAATCCATAAGATCGCCGTTTTAATCAAAGGGTAAGGAACCATAGATCCGCTTGTGATTAAGCACCTAAGATCTTATGGAATCCAAAACTCTCTTAGAGGGTAGTGAAACAATAATCATTTTGTGCTTGAAAAACACTCTAATCTTATTAAATCCATTAAACCTCGGCTAACATATCTTGTATGATATGGGGAAATGATTCATGATCATAACTCTTGTAAATCCAAATAGGATTAGTTTGACATGGTGGTCTATTGTTAAGATCATTGACCGCAATTGTGCACTTAAGTCAATGATCCGAGAGAAGTGACTTGCTATACAAGCATTCAAAAGTCACAATGATCCTCGGTTTTGTTAAGATTCATGGTCTAGTTTTTAAGCCTTAAAGACCATGACTCTCTCTTAAAGTCACTATGGCAAGGCGCCATAGAAAGACGCTTGTGTTGCTAAACCTTGATAAACTCTTGTAGGTATTAATCAATGGATAAGCAACAAGGAACTCTTTCATGAGGAAAGTTATAAGCTGAATATAGACTAACCATGAGAAGGTGCTCTATGAGTAAATAACTTTCCCACATGACCATCAACTCAAGGAACTTTAAAGGGCCATTTCTAAAACTCTTTACTCTCTTATTTATATAGTTAGATATTTGCTTAAGTGATTGTTAATGCTTCATCACTTAGCTAAGAATGGATATAGAATTTGCAAATTATGAAAACTAGAACTTGACTTGTGGTATAATGCATTCTATACTCGGGTTTAGCTAAATGTCTTAGAGAATATATTGAACTAAGTCTTAAACCCTCCTTTGCATTCTTCCTTGTTCTTGTTATTGTTGTTAAATAATTTGTAAATATGTTGCTAATTACATGCCGGTTATCTTGATATTTAAATCAAATTTTTGTCTTTATGGTGGTATATGATCACCATCAATAAGAGACCAAAAGTGATGATCAATGAGAAACCCCTAAGCATGAAAAGGTGACTAAGAAGAGTTAAAGAGAAGAGAAGTAAAGAAGTGTATGAAAGAGGTCACGAAAAGGGTCCAAAGAGAGATGAGAACCTCTTCTCATTCAAGCTTGTGAAGAACAAAGCCGAGAAAGGGGAAACAAGTCTAAGACTACTCCACCTTAATCATGAGGGGGAGAAGAAAAGTGACATAACTCCATGATCAAAATGGAGAGTCTATCATTCGGAGAATCTACGATTCGGCTAATGCATCTATGAAGAGCAAGGCCATCAAAGTGGAGATTCTACCATTCAGCAAAAGCCATCATTCTACCAATCCACCAACTCGGTTAAAGCTTCTTCCATGACCAAGACTATCACTTGGCCTAGTAAGAACAAGGCCGAGCCAATTCATCAAAACGGCGCTCGGACATAGGCGATATCGGCGCTCGTACACCGGCACTCGGATGCTCGACATAGGCGCTCGGAAACACTCGGATGCTCGGACATAGGCGCTCGGACACCGACCCGGATGCTCGACACCGGTCCTCGGATGCTCGACATAGGCGCTCAGATTCTCGACATCGGTGCTCATACACCGGCGCTCGGATGCTCGAACATAGGCGCTCGGATACCGACCCGGATGCTCGGACATCGGCACTCGGTCACTTACGCCCGGGCATCGAACACACAACAAATCTTCGATCAACACTAGGCTCGGCCAAGTACCTAGCAAAGACAAAGCCGAACCATCCATGTTTTAGAAAGAGACCGACCAATCAATATGACCAAATCGGCTCTACTCACTCTCGGCCAAAGCAACTCTCAAGTGCAAAGGTCTAATCTTACTACTCGGCTTGTGCATCTACCAAGGGCAAAGCCGAAACAAAGTCCACCTTGTTCCAATTGCACAAAGAAGAAAGTGCAACTACAAGAAAACCAAAACCACTACGAACTAAACGTTGTCCCTAAACTCTAAAACTCTTCATTTGAAATAAACATGCAATAAGAACTAGAGTCGCACCATAATCTTGCTTAGTTCTCGATTGTCTATATAGCCTAATTGAATCTCTTGAAATTTGCTAAAAGAACTTAGGTTTAAATATGGCAAAATTACTCATTAGTTCATTAATGGCATATAGACATAAGAAAAGTTTGTGAGCATCTCTATCTAGTTATATCAAGTTAACCATTCACTAAAGTCTTTGTACTTCTTGAATCTCTTGAAGGTCCAAAGGAAACGGAGGTGAAGTGAACATTCTCGGTTACTTGGATAACAAGAAGAAAGCCACCAAGAAGGAATGAAGAGAAAGAGAAAGGGAGCCGTTCGGTCAAAACCATTCACACCCAACCTTGTGAAGAACAAAGCCGTTAATGAGAATCAAGATCATGCCATACATTGATCAATCTATTGAAGTGTGAAGAGCATATAAAGATTGTCAAGTATGAGAAAACCCTTAAAGAAGAAACATCAAGAAGCAAGAAGCCAAGGTTGTTCTATCTTAAGGGGGAGTTACGGAAGACCCCTAACCGAATTAACTTACACTCTTTTTCCTTAGATGTGGTTTTATCCCAAGTGGTTTTCCCATCTAAGGTTTTAATGAGGTTTGTTAAACGGTTTTCCAATCTTAGCCATTTCATTAGGCTAAGCTTGAGGGGGAGTGTTGAGACTAATGTTAACCTTTCAAAGGCATTAGGTCTAAACATATTCAAACTTGTCTTACAAGGCAAGGTCTAAATAAAAGAGTGATAAGGCAAGATGATAAGGAAGGAGAATAAAAGAGATAAGCGTTAAAAGGAGCTTGATAAGTAGTATGCCAAAGTGATAAAGGAGTGTGATAAGTAGATCAACCTAAAGGTGATAAAGGAGCAACGGATCTCTTATGGATAAGGCACGAATGGAGCCAGCTCACACCGTACGTACCATAGAGGACGCGCCTTTGATTCCACACGCACCAAGCTTGACTCCACATGCTTCCTTGATCAATGTATAAGTGGCTACATTTTAAACCTAGATGCTCTTTGTAATTTCCTATATATTCTCCTCCTATGCACATCATTGTAACTAAGGAGGCTAGTCCTCTCTTCAATAATATACTTTTCACAAATACTCTCTCCACAAATACTCTCTAATCTCTCTAAATCTCCATTACTCTCTAAACCGAAACTACCTATTCTCTTCACATATTCTCTTAAACACATACACATAATCTTCATATTCTCTTGAGAGCTTCACAATCTCTCCTCTATTCTCTACTTTCCAACAGAAACTGCGTTGTTAGATGTTTCATAAGTTCGTTAAACTAGTACAAAGCTCATTGAGACACTTATAAGCACTCATGTTGCATGAAACTTGGTTTAGAGTCCTAGAAACGCTTTGTTAGATGTTTCATAAGTTCGTCAAACTTGTACAAAGCTCATTGAGACGCTTATAAGAGCTCATGTTGCATGAAACTTGGTTTAGAGTCCTAGATATTAAGACTAATGATAACCTACAAAGGCATTAGATTAAGATAGATCAAGAGAGGGAAAAGTATAGGTGAGGCGTGTAGTCGACTACATCACAATGTAGTTGATACATATAGTTGAGTCATGTAGTCGACTACATTTGAAGACTAAAGAGCCGTTAGAGTTATGGACCGAAGGACAAAGGAGTGTTTGAAATAGAGCCGTTTGAAATAGAGCCGTTGGCGACATATAGTCGACTACATAACAATGTAGTTGATACATGTAGTCGACTATTTCACATGACTACATTCTGGAGAAGTGTTCCATGAGTTTAAATATTCAAAATGTCTCCTTCCCTCTCTATAACGGCTATATGCCTATTTTGGCTATAAATGCCTCATGTATGTGCTTTGTAATGTTAAGGAGGTGATTCCTCTCTTCATAATCTAAACAAATTCCCCTCATACTCTCTCTAATCTCACTTAAACACTCAAGATCCGAATTAGTGTAATTCGGATCTTAATCTCTCTTAATCTTCCTTAATCTCTAAAGGACCAAGCTCATCACTTTGCTCCTAATCTCCATCACCGAAACTCATACTCTCTATACTCAAAATCCAACACTAGAAATGCGTTGTTAGATGTTTCATTAGTTTGTCAAACTTGTACAAAGCTCATTAAGACACTTATAAGCACTCATGTTGCATGAAACTTGGTTTAGAGTCTTAGAAACCGCTTTGTTAGATGTTTCATAAGTTCGTCAAACCAGTACAAAGCTCATTGAGACACATATAAGCACTCATGTTGCATAAAACTTCGTTTAGAATCCTAGAAACCGCGTTGTTAGATGTTTCTTAAATTCGTCAAACTAGTACAACGCTCATTGAGACACATATATGTTAGATTTTGATAAGATTTAAGTGTGTTTAAGTGTTTGTGTTCTTGAGTTCTATGAAGAACATCAAGAACAAGAGAGAGAGAGTAATGAGAGAGAGAGTTTGATCCGAATTAGTTTCATTAAGATTGGATAATACATGGTTTACAAAGAGAGGAGTATATATAAACAATAAACAATGTCGCCTAGAAATGCTATCTTGGGAATATCCCAAATCAGTCCACACCTCCACGGTTAGCCGCGCCACCCGTCACTATCACTCTTGTAGCCGCGTCTTCTTAAGGCAACCCATGAGTGTACGGCCGAGTTGGCTACACGCGCCCTTAAGGCGCACATGTGACTTTGCCCAACGGCTCTCTTGGCAACGGTCTTATTGTTTCTAGATACTTCCTTTTGTAACGTTAACTATGTTAAGAGAATACTTTGGCCAATGCTTGGTCCACAAGTATGGGCACTTATCTTAATGGACAATGTATCCGGATAAGCGTCTTAGTCTCTTTAATACTCCCCCGCAAGCTTAGCCTAGTGGAATGGCTATGCTTGGAACCCGTATCACCTTGCCTCGTTAAAACCTTGGTGAGAAAACCACTTGGGATAAAACTCACCTAAGGGAAAAGAGTACAAGACCATACGGTTAGGGACTTAGGCGTTGAGAGCCCGGATGAGTCCAAGTCTTGGTAGAATGGACTCACACACTTTCAAGCTTGCGGACTTGGTGAAAATGTCCGCGAGTTGATCTTGACTCTTCGTGTAGCAAGGTAGAATAGTGCCCTTGACCATTTGCTCTCTAACCTTGTGACAATCCACCTCTATGTGTTTAGTCCTCTCATGGAAGACCGAGTTTGTTGCTATGTGGATGGCCGCTTGATTATCACAATGCATGGTCATTGGTGCTTCAATCTTGAGTCCCAAATCTCCTAGAAAGTTCTTTAGCCACATGAGTTCTTGAGTCAACTTCCTCATGGCTCTATACTCGGCTTCGGCGGTTGAGCAAGATACTATCTTTTGCTTCTTTGTCTTCCATGTGACAAGGTTGCCACCAATGAAAGTGCAATAGCCGGTGGTTGAACGTCTACTCTCTAGATCCCCGGCGTAGTCCGCGTCACAATACCCAATGACCTCCGTGTTCTTGTTGCAACCCATCCAAATACCCAAACTTGAGGTTCCTTTAAGATAACCCAAGATCCTCATGATCATGTTCCAATGGTGTTGCTTCGGCTTTTGCATGTGTTGGGAGACTTGGTTCACGGCAAAGCATAGGTCCGGTCTAGTGATCGTCAAGTAGATGAGTTTACCTGCTAGCCGTCTATAGAGCATTGGGTCTTGGTATGGTTGATCATGTAGCCGTCTTCAAGAGGACTCTTAGCCACCTTTGTACCTATCATATCGACAACACTTAAAAGATCATGGGTGTACTTCCTTGGGGAAAGAAATAGATCTTCTTTAGATCTACAAACTTCAATCCCAAGGAAGTACTTAAGAAATCCTAGGTCCTTAATGTCAAATTTAGATTTAAGGAAAGATTTGGTTTCTTGAATACCTCCCTTGTTGTTTCCGGAGATGATGATGTCGTCTACGTACACTAGTACCACTACTATACCTTCTTGGTGTTGTAGGGTAAAGAGAGTATGCTCGGCTTGTGATCTCTTGAATCCTTTTGCCATCAATGTTGAGCTTAGCTTGTGATACCAAGCTCTCGGTGATTGCTTGAGGCCGTAGATGGCTTTTCTTAACCGTAGAACTTTCCCGGGAGTGATTTCTAGGCCGGGTGGTGGAGTCATGTAGACTTCCTCTTCAAGCTCTCCTTGTAGAAATGCATTCTTCACATCCATTTGAAAGAGATCCCATGATAGGTTAGTGGCAAGTGATAAGATTACCCGAACCGTGTGAAGTTTTGCAACCGGGGCAAATGTGTCTAGGTAGTCCTCTCCATACGTTTGAGTAAAGCCTCTTGCTACCAATCTTGCCTTGTGTCTTTCTATCTCTCCATTGCTTAGATATTTGATGGTGAAGACATACCTTGAGATCACGGCCTTCTTCCCTTTTGGTAGATTGGTTTCATAGAAAGTTTCATTGTCTTCCATGGCCTTGTTCTCGGCTTCCACCGCTTTAACCCAAACTTCCTCCTTCGTTGCCTCTTCATAAGTCCTTGGAATAACTTGTTGATCCATGGAGGTGGTAAAGGCTTTGTGTTCCTTTGGAAAGCTTGCAAGAGAACACACGGCTTGAGTAGGATGTGCCTCGGCCTTGTTATTAAAGTACACCCTTGTGTTGACCCAATTGGATGGATGCCTCTTTACTCTAGTGCTCCTTCTTAGAACCAGCGGCTCTTCTTCTTGGGACACATCTTGGTCATGAACTTCTTGATCATGACTTTGATCACTTTGTTGTTGAGTATGCGTCTCGGTTGAGGCGTGTGGTTCTTCTTGACCATTTGACTCTCCCCCGGACGTAGTTGGTTCTTGAGTACCGGCTTGCTCATTGTTCTCCCCCTCATGATCAAGGTGGGTCTCTTGAGTTGGTTTCTCACTTCTTGTTTCTTCATGACTATCCATACCAAGATTCCTCATCAAGTTCCTAAGACTTGTAGCTCTATCCATAACAACTTCGGGTAAGTCCTTTACATTCTCCCAATTGTTTTCCTTGTAATAGCTTTGTCCTTCTAGAAACTTGACCTCTCTTGATACCAATACCCTTCTTGTTTCGGGTACATAGCATTTATACCCCTTTTGAGTGTTTGAGTAGCCAATGAACATAGCCTTTGTGCTTTTGGCTTCTAGCTTGTTCCTTTGCTCACTAGGTACAAACACATAGCACACACAACCGAACACTCTTAGATGGTTAATAAAAGGATTAGTCTTGTTCAATACCTTGAATGGAGATTCATTTTTCAAGACTTGTGTTGGTGTGCGGTTGATAAGATAGCATGCCGTGAGAACCCCATCGGACCAAAACCTCTTAGGTATGTTCATGTGGAACATCATGGACCGTGTCACTTCCATTAAGTGCCGGTTCTTCCTTTCGGTTACACCATTTTGTTGTGGTGTGTATGGGCATGTGGTTTGATAGAGGATCCCATGCTTGGCTATGTGTTCCTTAAATGCTCTACTTGTGTATTCTCCACCATTGTCGGACCTAAAAGTCTTAATCTTGACATTATAGTGGTTAGTCACATAGTTTTGAAAATTTTGAAAAGCTTCTAATACCCTATCTTTTGTTTGTAAAAGGGTGACCCAAGTGTATTTAGAACTTTCATCTATGAATGTGACAAAATATGAGTGGTTGTCCCTAGATTTACAAGGAGATGACCATACATCCGAATGCACAAGTTCAAAAGGTTTATAAGTCATGTTTGATTTTTGAAAAACAGTTCGACAATGTTTACCTAAGATACGTGCTTCACAAGTTTCATGATTAAACTTAACATTAGGAAAAATGGTTTTCAAAGCATTTAAATGAGGATGACCAAGTCTATAATGCCAAATAACATTGTTTACTTCGGATAAAACCGTTTTAAAAGCATGACAAAATAAAGCATTAGAAGTTTTAAAGGAGTTTTTCTCTAGGACATAGAGAAAGCCTCTTGTGATCCCTTTTCCCACAATCCTTTAACTCTCAATATCATGAAAAATCACATCATTAGGACCAAAGATAACATTGCAATTTAAATCACAAGCTATTTGTTTAACGGATAAAAGATTAGATGTGAAACTAGGCATGTAAAGGGCCTTAGATTCTTTATCAAATAGCTTAAGGTTTCCTAATCCTTCTATAGGTATTTTACTCCCATTTGCAATAATTACATTCCCTAGAGCCGGTTCTATGTTACTAATCAAGTCAAGGTTACTAATCATGTGATGAGAAGCACCGGAATCAATAACAATAGGTTTACTAAGCTCTTTATCAAGAATGTTAGCACTAAGGGAGTAAAAGGGGGTTTTACCAATACCGAAGCCTTTTAAAGCTTTGAGAAGGGCATCAAGATCGGATCTCCTCACAAAGTCATCCTTGAAAGGAACCATGGCCGAGCTCTCCTCTTCCTTGTTGCTCCGGTTTGACCCACTTGTACTCGGACTGCTCATGGTGTCATCGTTGGAGAAGTGAGCCTTGGAGTCCTTGAACTTAGCCGGCTTGAGATGAGGGTGGAGGATCCAACACTTGTCCTTGGTATGTCCCTTCTTCTTGCAGTGGTCACAAAGCAAGGACCTCCTTTCTTCATAGGTTCTTGAAGAGGATTTAAATTCTACCTTGTTGGTCGAGACCAACTCCTTCTTGCTATCAAATAAATATATGGACCCTTGTTACCTTTGCAATTGAGAGCACACTTCTTCGAGGTTTGGTAAGATGTCCGAGCGTAGAAGATGCTTGATGATGTCCTTGTAGCTACCGTTGAGAGTGAGGAGCAAGCCAAAGACTTTGTCTTGTTCCCTTCTTTCGTTTAAGACTCTAGGCTCCACGGTGCTTGGTCGGAGCATCTCTAGCTCGGCCCATAGAGATCTAAACCTCCCAAAATGTTTGGTGAACTCGGTATCTTCTTTATTAAGGTCATTGATTGCCTTCTTGACTTCATACACTCGGCTTAGATTGGAGACGTTGCCATAGACGGTTTGTAGAGTATCCCACAATTCCTTAGCGCTTTCACAATATGAATAGGCTTCTAGGATGGAGGGTTCAAGGGATCCTTGGATGATTCCAAGAACCTTTTCGTCTAGTTGAAACCACTTCTCATCATCGTTGGTAAGCTCATTGTTGAACTCGATAGGAGCTTCTTGTCGTGTGAGAATGTGGTTCCAATAAACGCGGCCACAAAGGGCTATCTTCATGGTTCTAGCCCATAGAAGATAGTTTATGCCTTTAAGAGTAATCGGGCAGAGATTCTTCTTTTGTTCTTTGTCCTCCATGGTTTACCGCTTGGTTTGAAGGAGAAAAGTCTTGTCTCGGATAGATCTAGGATTCTGAAGACCAAAGATGATACCTTTCTTCAAGATCTAGACTTTAGAACCGAAAGTGTCAAGTTTTGTTGAGTGTGCACGAAAACCGAGGCTAGCCGAGCACCGGGAATCGTTGGTACCGAGAATAGCCGAGAGTAATCGAGCACCGAGAGTTTTGTTACCGGGCGCCGGAAAAGCCCGATTATTTTGTTTACCGGGCACCGAAAAAGCCCGATAGTTTTGTTTACCGGGTGCCGAAAAAGCCGAGCGCCGAGGAGAATGGTAGCGGAAGCGAGATTAGGTTCCAGAGCAAGGTTGTTCTGATACCATGTTAGATTTTGATAAGATTTAAGTGTGTTTAAGTGTTTGTGTTCTTGAGTTCTATGAAGAACATCAAGAACAAGAGAGAGAGAGTAATGAGAGAGAGAGTTTGATCCGAATTAGTTTCATTAAGATTGGATAACATGTGGTTTACAAAGAGAGGAGTATATATAAACAATAAACAATGTCGCCTAGAAATGGTATCTTGGAAATATCCCAAATCAGTCCACATCTCCACGGTTAGCCGCGCCACCCGTCACTATGACTCTTGTAGCCGCGCCTTCTTAAGGCAACCCGTGAGTGTACGGCCGAGTTGGCTACACGCGCCCTTAAGGCGCACATGTGACTTTGCCCAACGGCTCTCTTGCCAACGGTCTTATTGTTTCTAGATCCTTCCTTTTGTAACGGTAACTATGTTAAGAGAATACTTTGGCCAATGCTTGGTCCACAAATATGGGCACTTATCTTAATGGACAATGTATCCGGATAAGCGCCTTAGTCTCTTTAATAATATAAGCACTCATGTTGCATGAAACTTGGTTTAGAGTCCTAGAAACACGTTGTTAGATGTTTCATAAGTTCGTCAAACTTGTACAAAGCTCATTGAGACACTTATAAGCACTCATGTTG
The DNA here is from genome assembly GCA_963556525.1 of Cochlearia excelsa. Classification (NCBI taxonomy): domain Eukaryota; kingdom Viridiplantae; phylum Streptophyta; class Magnoliopsida; order Brassicales; family Brassicaceae; genus Cochlearia; species Cochlearia excelsa. The sequence continues at coordinate 629,823 of CAUVZT010000027.1, read as the reverse complement.
CATGAAACTTGGTTTAGAGTCCTAGAAACGCGTTGTTAGATGTTTCATATATTCGTCAAACTAGTCAAAAGCTCATTGAGACACTTATAAGCACTTATGTTGCATGAAACTTGGTTTAGAGTCCTAGAACCGAGTTGTTAGATGTTTCATAAGTTCGTCAAACTAGTACAAAGCTCATTGAGACACTTATAAGCACTCATGTTGCATGAAACTTGGTTTAGAGTCCTAGAAACGCGTTGTTAGATATTTCATAAGTTCGTCAAACTAGTACAAAACTCAATGAGACACTTATAAGCACTCATGTTGCATGAAACTTGGTTTAGAGTCCTAGAAACGCATTGTTAGATGTTTCATAAGTTCGTCAAACTAGTACAAAGCTCTTTGAGACACTTATAAACACTCATGTTGAACGAAACTTGGTTTAGAGTCCTAGAAACGCGTTGTTAGATGTTTCATAAGTTCGTCAAACTAGTACAAAGCCCATTGAGACACTTATAAGCACTCATGTTGCATGAAACTTCGTTTAGAGTTCTATAAACCGCGTCGTTAGATGTTTCATAGGTTCGTTAAACTAGTACAAAGCTCATTGAGACACATATAAGAACTCATGTTGCATGAAACTTGGTTTAGATTCCTAGAAACCGCGTTGTTAGCTATTTCATATGTTCGTCAAACTTGTACAAAGCTCATTGAGACACTTATAAGCACTCATGTTGCATGAAACTTAGTTTAGAGTCCTAGAAACGCGTTGTTAGATGTTTCATAAGTTCGTCAAACTAGTAAAAAGCTCATTGAGACACTTATAAGCACTTATGTTGCATGAAACTTGGTTTAGAGTCCTAGAACCGAGTTGTTAGATGTTTCATAAGTTCGTCAAACTAGTACAAAGCTCATTGAGACACTTATAAGCACTCATGTTGCATGAAACTTGGTTTAGAGTCCTAGAAACGCGTTGTTAGATATTTCATAAGTTCGTCAAACTAGTACAAAGCTCATTGAGACAATTATAAGCACTCATGTTGCATGAAACTTAGTTTAGAGTCCTAGAAACGCGTTGTTAGATGTTTGATAAGTTCGTCAAACTAGTACAAAGCTCTTTGAGACACTTATAAACACTCATGTTGAACGAAACTTGGTTTAGAGTCCTAGAAACGCGTTGTTAGATGTTTCATAAGTTCGTCAAACTAGTACAAAGCCCATTGAGACACTTATAAGCACTCATGTTGCATGAAACTTCGTTTAGAGTTCTATAAACCGCGTCGTTAGATGTTTCATAGGTTCGTTAAACTAGTACAAAGCTCATTGAGACACATATAAGAACTCATGTTGCATGAAACTTGGTTTAGATTCCTAGAAACCGCGTTGTTAGCTATTTCATATGTTCGTCAAACTTGTACAAAGCTCATTGAGACACTTATAAGCACTCATGTTGCATGAAACTTAGTTTAGAGTCCTAGAAACGCGTTGTTAGATGTTTCATAAGTTCGTCAAACTAGTAAAAAGCTCATTGAGACATTTATAAGCACTCATGTTGCATGAAACTTGGTTTAGAGTCCTAGAAACGTGTTGTTAGATGTTTCATAAGTTCGTCAAACTAGTACAAAGCTCATTGAGACATTTATAAGCACTCATGTTGCATTAAACTTGGTTTAGAGTCCTAGAACCCGCGTTGTTAGATGTTTCATAAGTTTGTCAGACTACTACAAAGCTCATTGAGACACTTATAAGCACTCATGTTGGATGAAGCTTGGTTTAGAGTCCTAGAAACGTGTTGTTCGATGTTTCATAAGTTCGTCAAACTAGTACAAAGCTCATTGAGACACTTATAAGCACTCATGTTGCATGAAAGTTGTTTTAGAGTCCTAGAAACGCGTTGTTAGATGTTTCATAAGTTCGTCTAACTTGTACAATGTTCATTGAGACACTTATAAGCCCTCATGTTGCATGAAACTTGGTTTAGAGTCTTAGAAACCGCGTTGTTAGATGTTTCATAAGTTTGTCAAACCAGTACGAAGCTCATTGAGACACTTATAAGCACTCATGTTGCATGAAACTTCGTTTAGAGTTCTAGAAACCGCGTTGTTAGATGTTTCATAAGTTCGTTAAACTAGTACAAAGCTCATTGAGACACATATAAGCACTCATGTTGCATGAAACTTGGTTTAGAGTCCTAGAAACCGCGTTGTTAGATGTTTCATAAGTTCATCAAACTTGTACAAAGCTCATTGAGACACTTATAAGCCCTCATGTTGCATGAAACTTGGTTTAGAGTCTTAGAAACCGCATTGTTAGATGTTTCATAAGTTTGTCAAACCAGTACGAAGCTCATTGAGACACTTATAAGCACTCATGTTGCATGAAACTTCGTTTAGAGTTCTAGAAACCGCGTTGTTAGATGTTTCATAAGTTCGTTAAACTAGTACAAAGCTCATTGAGACACATATAAGCACTCATGTTGCATGAAACTTGGTTTAGAGTCCTAGAAACCGCGTTGTTAGATGTTTCATAAGTTCATCAAACTTGTACAAAGCTCATTGAGACACTTATAAGCCCTCATGTTGCATGAAACTTGGTTTAGAGTCTTAGAAACCGCGTTGTTAGATGTTTCATAAGTTTGTCAAACCAGTACGAAGCTCATTGAGACACTTATAAGCACTCATGTTGCATGAAACTTAGTTTAGAGTCCTAGAAACGCGTTGTTAGATGTTTCATAAGTTCGTCAAACTAGTAAAAAGCTCATTGAGACATTTATAAGCACTCATGTTGCATGAAACTTGGTTTAGAGTCCTAGCAACGCGTTGGTAGATGTTTCATAAGTTTGTCAAACTAGTACAAAGCTCATTGAGACACTTATAAGCACTCATGTTGCATGAAACTTGGTTTAGAGTCCTAGAAACGCGTTTTTCGATGTTTCATAAGTTCGTCAAACTAGTACAAAGCTCATTGAGACACTTATAAGCACTCATGTTGCATGAAACTTGGATTAGAGTCCTAGAAACTGCGTTGTTAGATGTTTCATAAGTTCGTCAAATTAGTACAAAGCTCATTGAGACAGTTATAAGCACTCATGTTGAATGAAACTTGGTTTAGAGTCCTAGAAACGCGTTGTTAGATGTTTCATAAGTTCGTCAAACTTGTACAAAACTCATTGAAACGCTTATAAGCACTCATGTTGCATGGAACTTGGTTTAGAGTCCTAGAAACGCGTTGTTAGATGTTTCATAAGTTCGTCAAACTAGTAAAAAGCTCATTGAGACACTTATAAGCACTCATGTTGCATGAAACTTGGTTTAGAGTCCTAGAAATGCTTTGTTAGATGTTTCATAAGTTCGTCAAACTTGTACAAAGCTCATTGACACGCTTATAAGCACTCATGTTGCATGAAACTTGGTTTAGAGTCCTAGAAACCGCGTTGTTAGATGTTTCATAAGTTCGTCAAACTAGTAAAAAGCTCATTGAGACACTTATAAGCACTCATGTTGCATGAAACTTGGTTAAGAGTCCTAGAAATGCTTTGTTAGATGTTTCATAAGTTCGTCAAACTAGTAAAAAGCTCATTGAGAAGCTTATAAACACTCATGTTGCATGAAACTTCGTTTAGAGTCTTAGAAACCGCGTTGTTAGATGTTTCATAAGTTCGTCAAACTAGTACAAAGCTCATTGAGACACTTATAAGCACTCATGTTGCATGAAACTTGGTTTAGAGTCCCATAAATGCTTTGTTAGATGTTTCATAAGTTCGTCAAACTTGTACAAAGCTCATTGAGACACTTATAAGCACTCATGTTGCATGAAACTTAGTTTAGAGTCCTAGAAACGCGTTGTTAGATGTTTCATAAGTTCGTCAAACAAGTACAAAGCTCATTGAGACACTTATAAGCACTCATGTGGAATGAAACTTGGTTTAGAGTCCTAGAAACGTGTTGTTAGATGTTTCATAACTTTGTCAAACTAGTACAAAGCTCATTGAGACACTTATAAGCACTCATGTTGCATGAAGCTTGGTTTAGAGTCCTAGAACCGAGTTGTTAGATGTTTCATAAGTTCGTCAAACTAGTACAAAGCTCATTGAGACACTTATAAGCACTCATGTTGCATGAAACTTGGTTTAGAGTCCTAGAAACGCGTTGTTAGATATTTCATAAGTTCGTCAAACTAGTACAAAGCCCATTGAGACACTTATAAGCACTCATGTTGCATGAAACTTCGTTTAGAGTTCTAGAAACCGCGTCGTTAGATGTTTCATAGGTTCGTTAAACTAGTACAAAGCTCATTGAGACACATATAAGCACTCATGTTGCATGAAACTTGGTTTAGATTCCTAGAAACCGCGTTGTTAGCTATTTCATATGTTCGTCAAACTTGTACAAAGCTCATTGAGACACTTATAAGCACTCATGTTGCATGAAACTTAGTTTAGAGTCCTAAAAACGCGTTGTTAGATGTTTCATAAGTTCGTCAAACTAGTAAAAAGCACATTGAGACATTTATAAGCACTCATGTTGCATGAAACTTGGTTTAGAGTCCTAGAAACGTGTTGTTAGATGTTTCATAAGTTCGTCAAACTAGTACAAAGCTCATTGAGACACATATAAGCACTCATGTTGCATGAAACTTGGTTTAGATTCCTAGAAACCGCGTTGTTAGCTATTTCATATGTTCGTCAAACTTGTACAAAGCTCATTGAGACACTTATAAGCACTCATGTTGCATGAAACTTAGTTTAAAGTCCTAGAAACGCGTTGTTAGATGTTTCATAAGTTCGTCAAACTAGTAAAAAGCTCATTGAGACATTTATAAGAACTCATGTTGCATGAAACTTGGTTTAGAGTCCTAGAAACGTGTTGTTAGATGTTTCATAAGTTCGTCAAACTAGTACAAAGCTCATTGAGACAATTATAAGCACTCATGTTGCATGAAACTTAGTTTAGAGTCCTAGAAACGCGTTGTTAGATGTTTCATAAGTTCGTCAAACTAGTAAAAAGCTCATTGAGACATTTATAAGCACTCATGTTGCATTAAACTTGGTTTAGAGTCCTAGAACCCGCGTTGTTAGATGTTTCATAAGTTTGTCAGACTACTACAAAGCTCATTGAGACACTTATAAGCACTCATGTTGCATGAAACTTGGTTTAGAGTCCTAGAAACGCGTTGTTAGATGTTTCATAAGTTCGTCAAACTAGTAAAAAGCTCATTGAGACATTTATAAGCACTCATGTTGCATTAAACTTGGTTTAGAGTCCTAGAACCCGCGTTGTTAGATGTTTCATAAGTTTGTCAGACTACTACAAAGCTCATTGAGACACTTATAAGCACTCATGTTGCATGAAACTTAGTTTAGAGTCCTAGAAACGCGTTGTTAGATGTTTCATAAGTTCGTCAAACTAGTAAAAAGCTCATTGAGACATTTATAAGCACTCATGTTGCATGAAACTTGGTTTAGAGTCCTAGAAACGCGTTGTTAGATGTTTCATAAGTTTGTCAAACTAGTACAAAGCTCATTGAGACACTTATAAGCACTCATGTTGCATGAAACTTGGTTTAGAGTCCTAGAAACGCGTTGTTCGATGTTTCATAAGTTCGTCAAACTAGTAAAAAGCTCATTGAGACACTTATAAGCACTCATGTTGCATGAAACTTGGTTTAGAGTCCTAGAAATGCTTTGTTAGATGTTTCATAAGTTCGTCAAACTAGTAAAAAGCTCATTGAGACACTTATAAGCACTCATGTTGCATGAAACTTCGTTTAGAGTCTTACAAACCGCGTTGTTAGATGTTTCATAAGTTCGTCAAACTAGTACAAAGCTCATTGAGACACTTATAAGCACTCATGTTGCATGAAACTTGGTTTAGAGTCCTAGAAACGCGTTGTTAGATGTTTCATAAGTTCGTCAAACTAGTAAAAAGCTCATTGAGACATTTATAAGCACTCATGTTGCATGAAACTTGGTTTAGAGTCCTAGAACCCGCGTTGTTAGATGTTTCATAAGTTCGTCAAACTAGTAAAAAGCTCATTGAGACATTTATAAGCACTCATGTTGCATGAAACTTGGTTTAGAATCCTAGAAACGCGTTGTTAGATGTTTCATAAGTTTGTCAAACTAGTACAAAGCTCATTGAGACACTTATAAGCACTCATGTTGCATGAAACTTGTTTTAGAGTCCTAGAAACGCGTTGTTCGATGTTTCATAAGTTCGTCAAACTAGTACAAAGCTCATTGAGACATTTATAAGCACTCATGTTGCATGAAACTTGGATTAGAGTCCTAGAAACTGCGTTGTTAGATGTTTCATAAGTTCGTCAAATTAGTACAAAGCTCATTGAGACACTTATAAGCACTCATGTTGAGTGAAACTTGGTTTAGAGTCCTAGAAACGCGTTGTTAGATGTTTCATAAGTTCGTCAAACTTGTACAAAACTCATTGAGACGCTTATAAGCACTCATGTTGCATGAAACTTGGTTTAGAGTCCTAGAAACGCGTTGTTAGATGTTTCATAAGTTCGTCAAACTAGTAAAAAGCTCATTGAGACACTTATAAGCACTCATGTTGCATGAAACTTGGTTTAGAGTCCTAGAAATGCTTTGTTAGATGTTTCATAAGTTCGTCAAACTAGTAAAAAGCTCATTGAGACACTTATAAGCACTCATGTTGCATGAAACTTCGTTTAGAGTCTTAGAAACCGCGTTGTTAGATGTTTCATAAGTTCGTCAAACTAGTACAAAGCTCATTGAGACACTTATAAGCACTCATGTTGCATGAAACTTGGTTTAGAGTCCTAGAAACGCGTTGTTAGATGTTTCATAAGTTCGTCAAACTAGTAAAAAGCTCATTGAGACATTTATAAGCACTCATGTTGCATGAAACTTGGTTTAGAGTCCTAGAACCCGCGTTGTTAGATGTTTCATAAGTTCGTCAAACTAGTAAAAAGCTCATTGCGACATTTATAAGCACTCATGTTGCATGAAACTTGGTTTAGAATCCTAGAAACGCGTTGTTAGATGTTTCATAAGTTTGTCAAACTAGTACAAAGCTCATTGAGACACTTATAAGCACTCATGTTGCATGAAACTTGTTTTAGAGTCCTAGAAACGCGTTGTTCGATGTTTCATAAGTTCGTCAAACTAGTACAAAGCTCATTGAGACATTTATAAGCACTCATGTTGCATGAAACTTGGATTAGAGTCCTAGAAACTGCGTTGTTAGATGTTTCATAAGTTCGTCAAATTAGTACAAAGCTCATTGAGACACTTATAAGCACTCATGTTGAGTGAAACTTGGTTTAGAGTCCTAGAAACGAGTTGTTAGATGTTTCATAAGTTCGTCAAACTTGTACAAAGCTCATTGAGACACTTATAAGAACTCATGTTGAAAGAAACTTGGTTTAGAGTCCTAGAAACGCGTTGTTAGATGTTTCATTAGTTCGTCAAACTTGTACAAAGCTCATTGAGACACGTATAAGAACTCATGTTGAAAGAAACTTGGGTTAGAGCCTTAGAAACCGCGTTGTTAGATGTTTCATAAGTTCGTCAAACTAGTACAAAGCTCATTGAGACACTTATAAGCACTCATGTTGCATGAAACTTGGTTTAGAGTCCTAGAAACGCGTTGTTAGATATTTCATAAGTTTGTCAAACTAGTACAAAGCTCATTGAGACACTTATAAGCACTCATGTTGCATGAAACTTGGTTTAGAGTCCTAGAAACGCGTTGTTCGATGTTTCATAAGTTCGTCAAACTAGTAAAAAGCTCATTGAGACACTTATAAGCACTCATGTTGCATGAAACTTGGTTTAGAGTCCTAGAAATGCTTTGTTAGATGTTTCATAAGTTCGTCAAACTAGTAAAAAGCTCATTGAGACACTTATAAGCACTCATGTTGCATGAAACTTCGTTTAGAGTCTTAGAAACCGCGTTGTTAGATGTTTCATAAGTTCGTCAAACTAGTACAAAGCTCATTGAGACACTTATAAGCACTCATGTTGCATGAAACTTGGTTTAGAGTCCTAGAAACGCGTTGTTAGATGTTTCATAAGTTCGTCAAACTAGTAAAAAGCTCATTGAGACATTTATAAGCACTCATGTTGCATGAAACTTGGTTTAGAGTCCTAGAACCCGCGTTGTTAGATGTTTCATAAGTTCGTCAAACTAGTAAAAAGCTCATTGAGACATTTATAAGCACTCATGTTGCATGAAACTTGGTTTAGAATCCTAGAAACGCGTTGTTAGATGTTTCATAAGTTTGTCAAACTAGTACAAAGCTCATTGAGACACTTATAAGCACTCATGTTGCATGAAACTTGTTTTAGAGTCCTAGAAACGCGTTGTTCGATGTTTCATAAGTTCGTCAAACTAGTACAAAGCTCATTGAGACATTTATAAGCACTCATGTTGCATGAAACTTGGATTAGAGTCCTAGAAACTGCGTTGTTAGATGTTTCATAAGTTCGTCAAATTAGTACAAAGCTCATTGAGACACTTATAAGCACTCATGTTGAGTGAAACTTGGTTTAGAGTCCTAGAAACGCGTTGTTAGATGTTTCATAAGTTCGTCAAACTTGTACAAAACTCATTGAGACGCTTATAAGCACTCATGTTGCATGAAACTTGGTTTAGAGTCCTAGAAACGCGTTGTTAGATGTTTCATAAGTTCGTCAAACTAGTAAAAAGCTCATTGAGACACTTATAAGCACTCATGTTGCATGAAACTTGGTTTAGAGTCCTAGAAATGCTTTGTTAGATGTTTCATAAGTTCGTCAAACTTGTACAAAGCTCATTGAGACGCTTATAAGCACTCATGTTGCATGAAACTTGGTTTAGAGTCCTAGCAACAGCGTTGTTAGATGTTTCATAAGTTCGGCAAACTAGTAAAAAGCTCATTGAGACACTTATAAACATTCATGTTGCATGAAACTTGGTTTAGAGTCCTAGAAATGCTTTGTTAGATGTTTCATAAGTTCGTCAAACTAGTAAAAAGCTCATTGAGACATTTATAAGCACTCATGTTGCATGAAACTTGGTTTAGAGTCTTAGAAACCGCGTTGTTAGATGTTTCATAAGTTCGTCAAACTAGTACAAAGCTCATTGAGACACTTATAAGCACTCATGTTGCATGAAACTTGGTTTAGAGTCCTAGAAACGCGTTGTTAGATGTTTCATAAGTTCGTCAAACTAGTAAAAAGCTCATTGAGACATTTATAAGCACTCATGTTGCATGAAACTTGGTTTAGAGTCCTAGAACCCGCGTTGTTAGATGTTTCATAAGTTCGTCAAACTAGTAAAAAGTTCATTGAGACATTTATAAGCACTCATGTTGCATGAAACTTGGTTTAGGGTCTTAGAAACCGCGTTGTTAGATGTTTCATAAGTTCGTCAAACTAGTACAAAGCTCATTGAGACACTTATAAGCACTCATGTTGCATGAAACTTCGTTTAGAGTCCTAGAACCCGCGTTGTTAGATGTTTCATAAGTTCGTCAAACTAGTAAAAAGCTCATTGAGACATTTATAAGCACTCATGTTGCATGAAACTTGGTTTAGAGTCCTAGAAACGCGTTGTTAGATGTTTCATAAGTTTGTCAAACTAGTACAAAGCTCATTGAGACACTTATAAGCACTCATGTTGCATGAAACTTGGTTTAGAGTCCTAGAAACGCGTTGTTCGATGTTTCATAAGTTCGTCAAACTAGTACAAAGCTCATTGAGACCCTTATAAGCACTCATGTTGCATGAAACTTGGATTAGAGTCCTAGAAACTGCGTTGTTAGATGTTTCATAAGTTCGTCAAACTAGTAAAAAGTTCATTGAGACACTTATAAGCACTCATGTTGCATGAAACTTGGTTTAGAGTCCTAGAAATGCTTTGTTAGATGTTTCATAAGTTCGTCAAACTTGTACAAAGCTCATTGAGACGCTTATAAGCACTCATGTTGCATGAAACTTGGTTTAGAGTCCTAGAAACCGCGTTGTTAGATATTTCATAAGTTCGTCAAACTAGTAAAAAGCTCATTGAGACACTTATAAGCACTCATGTTGCATGAAACTTGGTTTAGAGTCCTAGAAATGCTTTGTTAGATGTTTCATAAGTTCGTCAAACTAGTAAAAAGCTCATTGAGACACTTATAAGCACTCATGTTGCATGAAACTTCGTTTAGAGTCTTAGAAACCGCGTTGTTAGATGTTTCATAAGTTCGTCAAACTAGTACAAAGCTCATTGAGACACTTATAAGCACTCATGTTGCATGAAATTTGGTTTAGAGTCCTAGAAACGCGTTGTTAGATGTTTCATAAGTTCGTCAAACTAGTAAAAAGCTCATTGAGACATTTATAAGCACTCATGTTGCATGAAACTTGGTCTAGAATCCTAGAACCCGCGTTGTTAGATGTTTCATAAGTTCGTCAAACTAGTAAAAAGCTCATTGACACATTTATAAGCACTCATGTTGCATGAAACTTGGTTTAGAGTCCTAGAATGCGTTGTTAGATGTTTCATAAGTTTGTCAAACTAGTACAAAGCTCATTGAGACACTTATAAGCACTCATGTTGCATGAAACTTGGTTTAGAGTCCTAGAAACGCGTTGTTCGATGTTTCATAAGTTCGTCAAACTAGTACAAAGCTCATTGAGACACTTATAAGCACTCATGTTGCATGAAACTTTGATTAGAGTCCTAGAAACTGTGTTGTTAGATGTTTCATAAGTTCGTCAAACTAGTAAAAAGCTCATTGAGACACTTATAAGCACTCATGTTGCATGAAACTTGGTTTAGAGTCCTAGAAATACTTTGTTAGATGTTTCATAAGGTCGTCAAACTTGTACAAAGCTCATTGAGACGCTTATAAGCACTCATGTTGCATGAAACTTGGTTTAGAGTCCTAGAAACCGCGTTGTTAGATGTTTCATAAGTTCGTCAAACTAGTAAAAACCTCATTGAGACACTTATAAGCACTCATGTTGCATGAAACTTAGTTTAGAGTTCTAGAAACGCGTTGTTAGATGTTTCATAAGTTCGTCAAACTAGTAAAAAGCTCATTGAGACATTTATAAGCACTCATGTTGCATGAAACTTGGTTTAGAGTCCTAGAAACGCGTTGTTAGATGTTTCATATGTTTGTCAAACTAGTACAAAGCTCATTGAGACACTTATAAGCACTCATGTTGCATGAAACTTGGTTTAGAGTCCTAGAAACGCGTTGTTCGATGTTTCATAAGTTCGTCAAACTAGTACAAAGCTCATTGAGACACTTATAAGCACTCATGTTGCATGAAACTTGGATTAGAGTCCTAGAAACTGCGTTGTTAGATGTTTCATAAGTTCGTCAAACTAGTAAAAAGCTCATTGAGACACTTATAAGCACTCATGTTGCATGAAAATTGGTTTAGAGTCCTAGAAATGCTTTGTTAGATGTTTCATAAGTTCGTCAAACTTGTACAAAGCTCATTGAGACTCTTATAAGCACTCATGTTGCATGAAACTTGGTTTAGAGTCCTAGAAACCGCGTTGTTAGATGTTTCATAAGTTCGTCAAACTAGTAAAAAGCTCATTGAGACACTTATAAGCACTCATGTTGCATGAAACTTGGTTTAGAGTCCTAGAAATGCTTTGTTAGATGTTTCATAAGTTCGTCAAACTAGTAAAAAGCTCATTGAGACACTTATAAGCACTCAAGTTGCATGAAACTTCGTTTAGAGTCTTAGAAACCGCGTTTTTAGATGTTTCATAAGTTTGTCAAACCAGTACAAAGCTCATTGAGACACTTATAAGCACTCATGTTGCATGAAACTTGGTTTAGAGTCCTAGAAACGCGTTGTTAGATGTTTCATAAGTTCGTCAAATTAGTACAAAGCTCATTGAGACACTTATAAGCACTCATGTTGAATGAAACTTGGTTTAGAGTCCTAGAAACGCGTTGTTAGATGTTTCATAAGTTCGTCAAACTTGTACAAAACTCATTGAGACGCTTATAAGCACTCATGTTGCATGAAACTTGGTTTAGAGTCCTAGAAACGCGTTGTTAGATGTTTCATAAGTTCGTCAAACTAGTAAAAAGCTCATTGAGACACTTATACGCACTCATGTTGCATGAAACTTGGTTTAGAGTCCTAGAAATGCTTTGTTAGATGTTTCATAAGTTCGTCAAACTTGTACAAAGCTCATTGAGACGCTTATAAGCACTCATGTTGCATGAAACTTGGTTTAGAGTCCTAGCAACGCGTTGTTAGATGTTTCATAAGTTCGTCAAACTAGTAAAAAGCTCATTGAGACACTTATAAGCACTCATGTTGCATGAAACTTGGTTTAGAGTCCTAGAAATGCTTTGTTAGATGTTTCATAAGTTCGTCAAACTTGTAAAAAGCTCATTGAGACTCTTATAAGCACTCATGTTGCATGAAACTTGGTTTAGAGTCCTAGAAACGCGTTGTTAGATGTTTCATAAGTTCGTCAAACTAGTACAAAGCTCATTGAGACACTTATAAGCACTCATGTTGCATGAAACTTGGTTTAGAGTCCCGGAAACGCGTTGTTAGATGTTTCATAAGTTCATCAAACTTGTACAAAGTTCATTGAGACGCTTATAAGCACTCATGTTTCATGAAACTTGGTTTAGAGTCCTAGAAACTGCGTTGTTAGATTTTCATAAGTTCGTCAAACTAGTAAAAATCTCATTGAGACACTTATAAGCACTCATGTTGCATGAAACTTGGTTTAGAGTCCTAGAAATGATTTGTTAAATGTTTGAAACTTGTTCGTCAAACTTGTACAAAGCTTTCATAAGTTGAGACGCTTATAAGCACTCATGTTGCATGAAACTTGGTTTAGAGTCCTAGAAACCGCGTTGTTAGATGTTTCATAAGTTCGTGAAACTAGTAAAAAGCTCATTGAGACACTTATAAGCACTCATGTGGAATGAAACTTGGTTTAGAGTCCTAGAAACGCGTTGTTAGATGTTTCATAAGTTCGTGAAACTAGTACAAAGCTCATTTAGACACTTATAAGCACTCGTGTTGCATGAAACTTAGTTTAGAGTCCTAGAAACGCGTTGTTAGATGTTTCATAAGTTCGTCAAACTAGTACAAAGCTCATTGAGACACTTATAAGTACTCATGTTGCATGAAACTTCGTTTAGAGTCCTAGAAGCGCGTTGTTAGATGTTTCATAACTTCGTCAAACTTGTACAAACCTCATTGAGACACTTATAAGCACTCATATTGCATGAAACTTGGTTTAGAGTCCTAGAAACGCGTTGTTAGATGTTTCATAAGTTCGTCAAACAAGTACAAAGCTCATTGAGACACTTATAAGCACTCATGTTACATGAAACTTGGTTTAGAGTCCTAGAAACGCGTTGTTAGATGTTTCATAAGTTCGTAAAACTTGTACAAAGCTCATTGCGACACTTGTAAGCACTCATGTGGAATGAAACTTGGTTTAGAGTCCTAGAAACGCGTTGTTAGATGTTTCATAAGTTTGTCAAACTACTACAAAGCTCATTAAGACACTTATAAGCACTCATGTTGCATGAAGCTTGGTTTAGAGTCCTAGAAACGCGTTGTTCAATGTTTCATAAGTTCGTCAAACTAGTACAAAGCTCATCGAGACACTTATAAGCACTCATGTTACATGAAACTTGGTTTAGAGTCCCAGAAACGCGTTGTTAGATGTTTCATAAGTTCGTCAAACTTGTACAAAGTTCATTGAGACGCTTATAAGCACTCATGTTGCATGAAACTTGGTTTAGAGTCCTAGAAACTGCGTTGTTAGATGTTTCATAAGTTCGTCAAACTAGTAAAAAGCTCATTGAGACACTTATAAGCACTCATGTTGCATGAAACTTGGTTTAGAGTCCTAGAAATGCTTTGTTAGATGTTTCATAAGTTCGTCAAACTTGTACAAAGCTCATTGAGACGCTTATAAGCACTCATGTTGCATGAAACTTGGTTTAGAGTCCTAGAAACCGCGTTGTTAGATGTTTCATAAGTTCGTCAAACTAGTAAAAAGCTCATTGAGACACTTATAAGATCTCATGTTGCATGAAACTTGGTTTAGAGTTCTAGAAACGCATTGTTAGATGTTTCATAAGTTCGTTAAACTTGTACAAAGCTCATTGAGACACTTATAAGCACTCATGTTGCATGAAACTTAGTTTAGAGTCCTATAAACGCGTTGTTAGATGTTTCATAAGTTCGTCTAACAAGTACAAAGCTCATTGAGACACTTATAAGCACTCATGTGGAATGAAACTTGGTTTAAAGTCCTAGAAACGCGTTGTTAGATGTTTCATAAGTTTGTCAAACTAGTACAAAGCTCACTGAGACACTTATAAGCACTCATGTTGCATGAAGCTTGGTTTAGAGTCCTAGAAACGCGTTGTTAGATGTTTCATAAGTTCGTGAAACTAGTACAAAGCTCATTTAGACACTTATAAGCACTCGTGTTGCATGAAACTTAGTTTAGAGTCCTAGAAACGCGTTGTTAGATGTTTCATAAGTTCGTCAAACTAGTACAAAGCTCATTGAGACACTTATAAGTACTCATGTTGCATGAAACTTCGTTTAGAGTCCTAGAAGCGCGTTGTTAGATGTTTCATAACTTCGTCAAACTTGTACAAAGCTCATTGAGACACTTATAAGCACTCATGTTGCATGAAACTTAGTTTAGAGTCCTAGAAACGTGTTGTTAGATGTTTCATAAGTTCGTCAAACTAGTAAAAAGCTCATTGAGACATTTATAAGCACTCATGTTGCATGAAACTTGGTTTAGAGTCCTAGAAACGTGTTGTTAGATGTTTCATAAGTTCGTCAAACTAGTACAAAGCTCATTGAGACACTTATAAGCACTCATGTTGCATGAAACTTAGTTTAGAGTCCTAGAAACGTGTTGTTAGATGTTTCATAAGTTCGTCAAACTAGTAAAAAGCTCATTGAGACATTTATAAGCACTCATATTGCATGAAACTTGATTTAGAGTCCTAGAACCCGCGTTGTTAGATGTTTCATAAGTTCGTCAAACTAGTAAAAAGCTCATTGAGACATTTATAAGCACTCATGTTGCATGAAACTTGGTTTAGAGTCCTAGAAATGCTTTGTTAGATGTTTCATAAGTTCGTCAAACTAGTACAAAGCTCATTGAGACACTTATAAGTACTCATGTTGCATGAAACTTCGTTTAGAGTCCTAGAAGCGCGTTGTTAGATGTTTCATAACTTCGTCAAACTTGTACAAAGCTCATTGAGACACTTATAAGCACTCATGTTGCATGAAGCTTGGTTTAGAGTCCTAGAAACGCGTTGTTCAATGTTTCATAAGTTCGTCAAACTAGTACAAAGCTCATTGAGACACTTATAAGCACTCATGTTGCATGAAACTTGGTTTAGAGTCCCAGAAACGCGTTGTTAGATGTTTCATAAGTTCATCAAACTTGTACAAAGTTCATTGAGACGCTTATAAGGACTCATGTTGCATGAAACTTGGTTTAGAGTCCTAGAAACTGCGTTGTTAGATTTTCATAAGTTCGTCAAACCAGTAAAAAGCTCATTGAGACACTTATAAGCACTCATGTTGCATGAAACTTGGTTTAGAGTCCTAGAAATGCTTTGTTAAATGTTTCATAAGTTCGTCAAACTTGTACAAAGCTCATTGAGACGCTTATAAGCACTCATGTTGCATGAAACTTGGTTTAGAGTCCTAGAAACCGCGTTGTTAGATGTTTCATAAGTTCGGGAAACTAGTAAAAAGCTCATTGAGACACTTATAAGCACTCATGTGGAATGAAACTTGGTTTAGAGTCCTAGAAACGCGTTGTTAGATGTTTCATAAGTTCGTGAAACTAGTACAAAGCTCATTTAGACACTTATAAGCACTCGTGTTGCATGAAACTTAGTTTAGAGTCCTAGAAACGCGTTGTTAGATGTTTCATAAGTTCGTCAAACTAGTACAAAGCTCATTGAGACACTTATAAATACTCATGTTGCATGAAACTTCGTTTAGAGTCCTAGAAGCGCTTTGTTAGATGTTTCATAACTTCGTCAAACTTGTACAAAGCTCATTGAGACACTTATAAGCACTCATATTGCATGAAACTTGGTTTAGAGTCCTAGAAACGCGTTGTTAGATGTTTCATAAGTTCGTCAAACAAGTACAAAGCTCATTGAGACACTTATAAGCACTCATGTTGCATGAAACTTGGTTTCGAGTCCTAGAAACGCGTTGTTAGATGTTTCATAAGTTCGTAAAACTTGTACAAAGCTCATTGAGACACTTATAAGCACTCATGTGGAATGAAACTTGGTTTAGAGTCCTAGAAACGCGTTGTTAGATGTTTCATAAGTTTGTCAAACTACTACAAAGCTCATTGAGACACTTATAAGCACTCATGTTGCATGAAGCTTGGTTTAGAGTCCTAGAAACGCGTTGTTCGATGTTTCATAAGTTCGTCAAACTAGTACAAAGCTCATCGAGACACTTATAAGCACTCATGTTACATGAAACTTGGTATAGAGTCCCGAGAAACGCGTTGTTAGATGTTTCATAAGTTCGTCAAACTTGTACAAAGTTCATTGAGACGCTTATAAGCACTCATGTTGCATGAAACTTGGTTTAGAGTCCTAGAAACCGCGTTGTTAGATGTTTCATAAGTTCGTCAAACTAGTAAAAAGCTCATTGAGACACTTATAAGCACTCATGTTGCATGAAACTTGGTTTAGAGTCCTAGAAATGCTTTGTTAGATGTTTCATAAGTTCGTCAAACTTGTACAAAGCTCATTGAGACGCTTATAAGCACTCATGTTGCATGAAACTTGGTTTAGAGTCCTAGAAACCGCGTTGTTAGATGTTTCATAAGTTCGTCAAACTAGTAAAAAGCTCATTGAGACACTTATAAGATCTCATGTTGCATGAAACTTGGTTTAGAGTTCTAGAAACGCTTTGTTAGATGTTTCATAAGTTCGTCAAACTTTTACAAAGCTCATTGAGACACTTATAAGCACTCATGTTGCATGAAACTTAGTTTAGAGTCCTATAAACGCGTTGTTAGATGTTTCATAAGTTCGTCTAACAAGTACAAAGCTCATTGAGACACTTATAAGCACTCATGTGGAATGAAACTTGGTTTAAAGTCCTAGAAACGCGTTGTTAGATGTTTCATAAGTTTGTCAAACTAGTACAAAGCTCACTGAGACACTTATAAGCACTCATGTTGCATGAAGCTTGGTTTAGAGTCCTAGAAACGCGTTGTTAGATGTTTCATAAGTTCGTGAAACTAGTACAAAGCTCATTTAGACACTTATAAGCACTCGTGTTGCATGAAACTTAGTTTAGAGGCCTAGAAACGCGTTGTTAGATGTTTCATAAGTTCGTCAAACTAGTACAAAGCTCATTGAGACACTTATAAGTACTCATGTTGCATGAAACTTCGTTTAGAGTCCTAGAAGCGCGTTGTTAGATGTTTCATAACTTCGTCAAACTTGTACAAAGCTCATTGAGACACTTATAAGCACTCATGTTGCATGAAACTTAGTTTAGAGTCCTAGAAACGCGTTGTTAGATGTTTCATAAGTTCGTCAAACTAGTAAAAAGCTCATTGAGACATTTATAAGCACTCATGTTGCATGAAACTTGGTTTAGAGTCCTAGAAACGTGTTGTTAGATGTTTCATAAGTTCGTCAAACTAGTACAAAGCTCATTGAGACACTTATAAGCACTCATGTTGCATGAAACTTAGTTTAGAGTCCTAGAAACGTGTTTTTAGATGTTTCATAAGTTCGTCAAACTAGTAAAAAGCTCATTGAGACATTTATAAGCACTCATATTGCATGAAACTTGATTTAGAGTCCTAGAACCCGCGTTGTTAGATGTTTCATAAGTTCGTCAAACTAGTAAAAAGTTCATTGAGACATTTATAAGCACTCATGTTGCATGAAACTTGGTTTAGAGTCCTAGAAATGCTTTGTTAGATGTTTCATAAGTTCGTCAAACTAGTACAAAGCTCATTGAGACACTTATAAGTACTCATGTTGCATGAAACTTCGTTTAGAGTCCTAGAAGCGCGTTGTTAGATGTTTCATAACTTCGTCAAACTTGTACAAAGCTCATTGAGACACTTATAATCACTCATGTTGCATGAAGCTTGGTTTAGAGTCCTAGAAACGCGTTGTTCGATGTTTCATAAGTTCGTCAAACTAGTACAAAGCTCATTGAGACACTTATAAGCACTCATGTTGCATGAAACTTGGTTTAGAGTACCAGAAACGCGTTGTTAGATGTTTCATAAGTTCATCAAACTTGTACAAAGTTCATTGAGACGCTTATAAGCACTCATGTTGCATGAAACTTGGTTTAGAGTCCTAGAAACTGCGTTGTTAGATTTTCATAAGTTCGTCAAACTAGTAAAAAGCTCATTGAGACACTTATAAGCACTCATGTTGCATGAAACTTGGTTTAGAGTCCTAGAAATGCTTTGTTAAATGTTTCATAAGTTCGTCAAACTTGTACAAAGCTCATTGAGACGCTTATAAGCACTCATGTTGCATGAAACTTGGTTTAGAGTCCTAGAAACCGCGTTGTTAGATGTTTCATAAGTTCGTGAAACTAGTAAAAAGCTCATTGAGACACTTATAAGCACTCATGTGGAATGAAACTTGGTTTAGAGTCCTAGAAACGCGTTGTTAGATGTTTCATAAGTTCGTGAAACTAGTACAAAGCTCATTTAGACACTTATAAGCACTCGTGTTGCATGAAACTTAGTTTAGAGTCCTAGAAACGCGTTGTTAGATGTTTCATAAGTTCGTCAAACAAGTACAAAGCTCATTGAGACACTTATAAGCACTCATGTTACATGAAACTTGGTTTAGAGTCCTAGAAACGCGTTGTTAGATGTTTCATAAGTTCGTAAAACTTGTACAAAGCTCATTGAGACACTTGTAAGCACTCATGTGGAATGAAACTTGGTTTAGAGTCCTAGAAACGCGTTGTTAGATGTTTCATAAGTTTGTCAAACTACTACAAAGCTCATTAAGACACTTATAAGCACTCATGTTGCATGAAGCTTGGTTTAGAGTCCTAGAAACGCGTTGTTCAATGTTTCATAAGTTCGTCAAACTAGTACAAAGCTCATCGAGACACTTATAAGCACTCATGTTACATGAAACTTGGTTTAGAGTCCCAGAAACGCGTTGTTAGATGTTTCATAAGTTCGTCAAACTTGTACAAAGTTCATTGAGACGCTTATAAGCACTCATGTTGCATGAAACTTGGTTTAGAGTCCTAGAAACTGCGTTGTTAGATGTTTCATAAGTTCGTCAAACTAGTAAAAAGCTCATTGAGGCACTTATAAGCACTCATGTTGCATGAAACTTGGTTTAGAGTCCTAGAAATGCTTTGTTAGATGTTTCATAAGTTCGTCAAACTTGTACAAAGCTCATTGAGACGCTTATAAGCACTCATGTTGCATGAAACTTGGTTTAGAGTCCTAGAAACCGCGTTGTTAGATGTTTCATAAGTTCGTCAAACTAGTAAAAAGCTCATTGAGACACTTATAAAATCTCATGTTGCATGAAACTTGGTTTAGAGTTCTAGAAACGCATTGTTAGATGTTTCATAAGTTCGTCAAACTTGTACAAAGCTCATTGAGACACTTATAAGCACTCATGTTGCATGAAACTTAGTTTAGTGTCCTATAAACGCGTTGTTAGATGTTTCATAAGTTCGTCTAACAAGTACAAAGCTCATTGAGACACTTATAAGCACTCATGTGGAATGAAACTTGGTTTAAAGTCCTAGAAACGCGTTGTTAGATGTTTCATAAGTTTGTCAAACTAGTACAAAGCTCACTGAGACACATATAAGCACTCATGTTGCATGAAGCTTGGTTTAGAGTCCTAGAAACGCGTTGTTAGATGTTTCATAAGTTCGTGAAACTAGTACAAAGCTCATTTAGACACTTATAAGCACTCGTGTTGCATGAAACTTAGTTTAGAGTCCTAGAAACGCGTTGTTAGATGTTTCATAAGTTCGTCAAACTAGTACAAAGCTCATTGAGACACTTATAAGTACTCATGTTGCATGAAACTTCGTTTAGAGTCCTAGAAGCGCGTTGTTAGATGTTTCATAACTTCGTCAAACTTGTACAAAGCTCATTGAGACACTTATAAGCACTCATGTTGCATGAAACTTAGTTTAGAGTCCTAGAAACGTGTTGTTAGATGTTTCATAAGTTCGTCAAACTAGTAAAAAGCTCATTGAGACATTTATAAGCACTCATGTTGCATGAAACTTGGTTTAGAGTCCTAGAAACGTGTTGTTAGATGTTTCATAAGTTCGTCAAACTAGTACAAAGCTCATTGAGACACTTATAAGCACTCATGTTGCATGAAACTTAGTTTAGAGTCCTAGAAACGTGTTGTTAGATGTTTCATAAGTTCGTCAAACTAGTAAAAAGCTCATTGAGAAATTTATAAGCACTCATATTGCATGAAACTTGATTTAGAGTCCTAGAACCCGCGTTGTTAGATGTTTCATAAGTTCGTCAAACTAGTAAAAAGCTCATTGAGACATTTATAAGCACTCTTTGTTATGTTGCATGAAACTTGGTCATAGAGTTCGTCAGAAATGCTTTGTTAGATGTTTCATAACTTCGTCAAACTAGTACAAAGCTCATTGAGTTGCACTTATAAGTACTTCATGTTTAGAGCATCCTAGAACTTCGTTTAGAGTCCTAGAAGCGCGTTGTTAGATGTTTCATAACTTCGTCAAACTTGTACAAAGCTCATTGAGACACTTATAAGCACTCATGTTTCATGAAGCTTGGTTTAGAGTCCTAGAAACGCGTTGTTCAATGTTTCATAAGTTCGTCAAACTAGTACAAAGCTCATTGAGACACTTATAAGCACTCATGTTGCATGAAACTTGGTTTAGAGTCCCAGAAACGCGTTGTTAGATGTTTCATAAGTTCATCAAACTTGTACAAAGTTCATTGAGACGCTTATAAGCACTCATGTTGCATGAAACTTGGTTTAGAGTCCTAGAAACTGCGTTGTTAGATTTTCATAAGTTCGTCAAACTAGTAAAAGCTCATTGAGACACTTATAAGCACTCATGTTGCATGAAACTTGGTTTAGAGTCCTAGAAATGCTTTGTTAAATGTTTCATAAGTTCGTCAAACTTGTACAAAGCTCATTGAGACGCTTATAAGCACTCATGTTGCATGAAACTTGGTTTAGAGTCCTAGAAACCGCGTTGTTAGATGTTTCATAAGTTCGTGAAACTAGTAAAAAGCTCATTGAGACACTTATAAGCACTCATGTGGAATGAAACTTGGTTTAGAGTCCTAGAAACGCGTTGTTAGATGTTTCATAAGTTCGTGAAACTAGTACAAAGCTCATTTAGACACTTATAAGCACTCGTGTTGCATGAAACTTAGTTTAGAGTCCTAGAAACGCGTTGTTAGATGTTTCATAAGTTCGTCAAACTAGTACAAAGCTCATTGAGACACTTATAAATACTCATGTTGCATGAAACTTCGTTTAGAGTCCTAGAAGCGCGTTGTTAGATGTTTCATAACTTCGTCAAACTTGTACAAAGCTCATTGAGACACTTATAAGCACTCATATTGCATGAAACTTGGTTTAGAGTCCTAGAAACGCGTTGTTAGATGTTTCATAAGTTCGTCAAACAAGTACAAAGCTCATTGAGACACTTATAAGCACTCATGTTACATGAAACTTGGTTTAGAGTCCTAGAAACGCGTTGTTAGATGTTTCATAAGTTCGTAAAACTTGTACAAAGCTCATTGAGACACTTATAAGCACTCATGTGGAATGAAACTTGGTTTAGAGTCCTAGAAACGCGTTGTTAGATGTTTCATAAGTTTGTCAAACTACTACAAAGCTCATTGAGACACTTATAAGCACTCATGTTGCATGAAGCTTGGTTTAGAGTCCTAGAAACGCGTTGTTCGATGTTTCATAAGTTCGTCAAACTAGTACAAAGCTCATCGAGACACTTATAAGCACTCATGTTACATGAAACTTGGTATAGAGTCCCAGAAACGCGTTGTTAGATGTTTCATAAGTTCGTCAAACTTGTACAAAGTTCATTGAGACGCTTATAAGCACTCATGTTGCATGAAACTTGGTTTAGAGTCCTAGAAACCGCGTTGTTAGATGTTTCATAAGTTCGTCAAACTAGTAAAAAGCTCATTGAGACACTTATAAGCACTCATGTTGCATGAAACTTGGTTTAGAGTCCTAGAAATGCTTTGTTAGATGTTTCATAAGTTCGTCAAACTTGTACAAAGCTCATTGAGACGCTTATAAGCACTCATGTTGCATGAAACTTGGTTTAGAGTCCTAGAAACCGCGTTGTTAGATGTTTCATAAGTTCGTCAAACTAGTAAAAAGCTCATTGAGACACTTATAAGATCTCATGTTGCATGAAACTTGGTTTAGAGTTCTAGAAACGCTTTGTTAGATGTTTCATAAGTTCGTCAAACTTTTACAAAGCTCATTGAGACACTTATAAGCACTCATGTTGCATGAAACTTAGTTTAGAGTCCTATAAACGCATTGTTAGATGTTTCATAAGTTCGTCTAACAAGTACAAAGCTCATTGAGACACTTATAAGCACTCATGTGGAATGAAACTTGGTTTAAAGTCCTAGAAACGCGTTGTTAGATGTTTCATAAGTTTGTCAAACTAGTACAAAGCTCATTGAGACACTTATAAGCACTCATGTTGCATGAAGCTTGGTTTAGAGTCCTAGAAACGTGTTGTTAGATGTTTCATAAGTTCGTGAAACTAGTACAAAGCTCATTTAGACACTTATAAGCACTCGTGTTGCATGAAACTTAGTTTAGAGGCCTAGAAACGCGTTGTTAGATGTTTCATAAGTTCGTCAAACTAGTACAAAGCTCATTGAGACACTTATAAGTACTCATGTTGCATGAAACTTCGTTTAGAGTCCTAGAAGCGCATTGTTAGATGTTTCATAACTTCGTCAAACTTGTACAAAGCTCATTGAGACACTTATAAGCACTCATGTTGCATGAAACTTAGTTTAGAGTCCTAGAAACGCGTTGTTAGATGTTTCATAAGTTCGTCAAACTAGTAAAAAGCTCATTGAGACATTTATAAGCACTCATGTTGCATGAAACTTGGTTTAGAGTCCTAGAAACGTGTTGTTAGATGTTTCATAAGTTCGTCAAACTAGTACAAAGCTCATTGAGACACTTATAAGCACTCATGTTGCATGAAACTTAGTTTAGAGTCCTAGAAACGTGTTTTTAGATGTTTCATAAGTTCGTCAAACTAGTAAAAAGCTCATTGAGACATTTATAAGCACTCATATTGCATGAAACTTGATTTAGAGTCCTAGAACCCGCGTTGTTAGATGTTTCATAAGTTCGTCAAACTAGTAAAAAGTTCATTGAGACATTTATAAGCACTCATGTTGCATGAAACTTGGTTTAGAGTCCTAGAAATGCTTTGTTAGATGTTTCATAAGTTCGTCAAACTAGTACAAAGCTCATTGAGACACTTATAAGTACTCATGTTGCATGAAACTTCGTTTAGAGTCCTAGAAGCGCGTTGTTAGATGTTTCATAACTTCGTCAAACTTGTAAAAGCTCATTGAGACACTTATAAGCACTCATGTTGCATGAAGCTTGGTTTAGAGTCCTAGAAACGCGTTGTTCGATGTTTCATAAGTTCGTCAAACTAGTACAAAGCTCATTGAGACACTTATAAGCACTCATGTTGCATGAAACTTGGTTTAGAGTACCAGAAACGCGTTGTTAGATGTTTCATAAGTTCATCAAAGTTGTACAAAGTTCATTGAGACGCTTATAAGCACTCATGTTGCATGAAACTTGGTTTAGAGTCCTAGAAACTGCGTTGTTAGATTTTCATAAGTTCGTCAAACTAGTAAAAAGCTCATTGAGACACTTAGAAGCACTCATGTTGCATGAAACTTGGTTTAGAGTCCTAGAAATGCTTTGTTAGATGTTTCATAAGTTCGTCAAACTTGTACAAAGCTCATTGAGACGCTTATAAGCACTCATGTTGCATGAAACTTGGTTTAGAGTCCTAGAAACCGCGTTGTTAGATGTTTCATAAGTTCTTGAAACTAGTAAAAAGCTCATTGAGACACTTATAAGCACTCATGTGGAATGAAACTTGGTTTAGAGTCCTAGAAACGCGTTGTTAGATGTTTCATAAGTTCGTGAAACTAGTACAAAGCTCATTTAGACACTTATAAGCACTCGTGTTGCATGAAATTTAGTTTAGAGTCCTAGAAACGCGTTGTTAGATGTTTCATAAGTTCGTCAAACTAGTACAAAGCTCATTGAGACACTTATAAGTACTCATGTTGCATGAAACTTCGTTTAGAGTCCTAGAAGCGCGTTGTTAGATGTTTCATAACTTCGTCAAACTTGTACAAAGCTCATTGAGACACTTATAAGCACTCATATTGCATGAAACTTGGTTTAGAGTCCTAGAAACGCGTTGTTAGATGTTTCATAAGTTCGTCAAACAAGTACAAAGCTCATTGAGACACTTATAAGCACTCATGTTACATGAAACTTGGTTTAGAGTCCTAGAAACGCGTTGTTAGATGTTTCATAAGTTCGTAAAACTTGTACAAAGCTCATTGAGACACTTATAAGCACTCATGTGGAATGAAACTTGGTTTAGAGTCCTAGAAACACATTGTTAGATGTTTCATAAGTTTGTCAAACTACTACAAAGCTCATTGAGACACTTATAAGCACTCATGTTGCATGGAGCTTGGTTTAGAGTCCTAGAAACGCGTTGTTCGATGTTTCATAAGTTCGTCAAACTAGTACAAAGCTCATTGAGACACTTATAAGTACTCATGTTGCATGAAACTTCGTTTAGAGTCCTAGAAGCGCGTTGTTAGATGTTTCATAACTTCGTCAAACTTGTACAAAGCTCATTGAGACACTTATAAGCACTCATATTGCATGAAACTTGGTTTAGAGTCCTAGAAACGCGTTGTTAGATGTTTCATAAGTTCGTCAAACAAGTACAAAGCTCATTGAGACACTTATAAGCACTCATGTTACATGAAACTTGGTTTAGAGTCCTAGAAACGCGTTGTTAGATGTTTCATAAGTTCGTAAAACTTGTACAAAGCTCATTGAGACACTTATAAGCACTCATGTGGAATGAAACTTGGTTTAGAGTCCTAGAAACGCGTTGTTAGATGTTTCATAAGTTTATCAAACTACTACAAAGCTCATTGAGACACTTATAAGCACTCATGTTGCATGAAGCTTGGTTTAGAGTCCTAGAAACGCGTTGTTCGATGTTTCATAAGTTCGTCAAACTAGTACAAAGCTCATCGAGACACTTATAAGCACTCATGTTACATGAAACTTGGTATAGAGTCCCAGAAACGCGTTGTTAGATGTTTCATAAGTTCGTCAAACTTGTACAAAGTTCATTGAGACGCTTATAAGCACTCATGTTGCATGAAACTTGGTTTAGAGTCCTAGAAACCGCGTTGTTAGATGTTTCATAAGTTCGTCAAACTAGTAAAAAGCTCATTGAGACACTTATAAGCACTCATGTTGCATGAAACTTGGTTTAGAGTCCTAGAAATGCTTTGTTAGATGTTTCATAAGTTCGTCAAACTTGTACAAAGCTCATTGAGACGCTTATAAGCACTCATGTTGCATGAAACTTGGTTTAGAGTCCTAGAAACCGCGTTGTTAGATGTTTCATAAGTTCGTCAAACTAGTAAAAAGCTCATTGAGACACTTATAAGATCTCATGTTGCATGAAACTTGGTTTAGAGTTCTAGAAACGCTTTGTTAGATGTTTCATAAGTTCGTCAAACTTTTACAAAGCTCATTGAGACACTTATAAGCACTCATGTTGCATGAAACTTAGTTTAGAGTCCTATAAACGCGTTGTTAGATGTTTCATAAGTTCGTCTAACAAGTACAAAGCTCATTGAGACACTTATAAGCACTCATGTGGAATGAAACTTGGTTTAAAGTCCTAGAAACGCGTTGTTAGATGTTTCATAAGTTTGTCAAACTAGTACAAAGCTCACTGAGACACTTATAAGCACTCATGTTGCATGAAGCTTGGTTTAGAGTCCTAGAAACGCGTTGTTAGATGTTTCATAAGTTCGTGAAACTAGTACAAAGCTCATTTAGACACTTATAAGCACTCGTGTTGCATGAAACTTAGTTTAGAGGCCTAGAAACGCGTTGTTAGATGTTTCATAAGTTCGTCAAACTAGTACAAAGCTCATTGAGACACTTATAAGTACTCATGTTGCATGAAACTTCGTTTAGAGTCCTAGAAGCGCGTTGTTAGATGTTTCATAACTTCGTCAAACTTGTACAAAGCTCATTGAGACACTTATAAGCACTCATGTTGCATGAAACTTAGTTTAGAGTCCTAGAAACGCGTTGTTAGATGTTTCATAAGTTCGTCAAACTAGTAAAAAGCTCATTGAGACATTTATAAGCACTCATGTTGCATGAAACTTGGTTTAGAGTCCTAGAAACGTGTTGTTAGATGTTTCATAAGTTCGTCAAACTAGTACAAAGCTCATTGAGACACTTATAAGCACTCATGTTGCATGAAACTTAGTTTAGAGTCCTAGAAACGTGTTTTTAGATGTTTCATAAGTTCGTCAAACTAGTAAAAAGCTCATTGAGACATTTATAAGCACTCATATTGCATGAAACTTAATTTAGAGTCCTAGAACCCGCGTTGTTAGATGTTTCATAAGTTCGTCAAACTAGTAAAAAGTTCATTGAGACATTTATAAGCACTCATGTTGCATGAAACTTGGTTTAGAGTCCTAGAAATGCTTTGTTAGATGTTTCATAAGTTCGTCAAACTAGTACAAAGCTCATTGAGACACTTATAAGTACTCATGTTGCATGAAACTTCGTTTAGAGTCCTAGAAGCGCGTTGTTAGATGTTTCATAACTTCGTCAAACTTGTACAAAGCTCATTGAAACACTTATAAGCACTCATGTTGCATGAAGCTTGGTTTAGAGTCCTAGAAACGCGTTGTTCGATGTTTCATAAGTTCGTCAAACTAGTACAAAGCTCATTGAGACACTTATAAGCACTCATGTTGCATGAAACTTGGTTTAGAGTACCAGAAACGCGTTGTTAGATGTTTCATAAGTTCATCAAAGTTGTACAAAGTTCATTGAGACGCTTATAAGCACTCATGTTGCATGAAACTTGGTTTAGAGTCCTAGAAACTGCGTTGTTAGATTTTCATAAGTTCGTCAAACTAGTAAAAAGCTCATTGAGACACTTATAAGCACTCATGTTGCATGAAACTTGGTTTAGAGTCCTAGAAATGCTTTGTTAGATGTTTCATAAGTTCGTCAAACTTGTACAAAGCTCATTGAGACGCTTATAAGCACTCATGTTGCATGAAACTTGGTTTAGAGTCCTAGAAACCGCGTTGTTAGATGTTTCATAAGTTCTTGAAACTAGTAAAAAGCTCATTGAGACACTTATAAGCACTCATGTGGAATGAAACTTGGTTTAGAGTCCTAGAAACGCGTTGTTAGATGTTTCATAAGTTCGTGAAACTAGTACAAAGCTCATTTAGACACTTATAAGCACTCGTGTTGCATGAAATTTAGTTTAGAGTCCTAGAAACGCGTTGTTAGATGTTTCATAAGTTCGTCAAACTAGTACAAAGCTCATTGAGACACTTATAAGTACTCATGTTGCATGAAACTTCGTTTAGAGTCCTAGAAGCGCGTTGTTAGATGTTTCATAATTTCGTCAAACTTGTACAAAGCTCATTGAGACACTTATAAGCACTCATATTGCATGAAACTTGGTTTAGAGTCCTAGAAACGCGTTGTTAGATGTTTCATAAGTTCGTCAAACAAGTACAAAGCTCATTGAGACACTTATAAGCACTCATGTTACATGAAACTTGGTTTAGAGTCCTAGAAACGCGTTGTTAGATGTTTCATAAGTTCGTAAAACTTGTACAAAGCATTTTGAGACACTTATAAGCACTCATGTGGAATGAAACTTGGTTTAGAGTCCTAGAAACGCATTGTTAGATGTTTCATAAGTTTGTCAAACTACTACAAAGCTCATTGAGACACTTATAAGCACTCATGTTGCATGAAGCTTGGTTTAGAGTCCTAGAAACGCGTTGTTCGATGTTTCATAAGTTCGTCAAACTAGTACAAAGCTCATCGAGACACTTATAAGCACTCATGTTACATGAAACTTGGTTTAGAGTCCCAGAAACGCGTTGTTAGATGTTTCATAAGTTCGTCAAACTTGTACAAAGTTCATTGAGACCCTTATAAGCACTCATGTTGCATGAAACTTGGTTTAGAGTCCTAGAAACTGCGTTGTTAGATGTTTCATAAGTTCGTCAAACACTACAAGAAAAACGGCAAATAGCAACGCCATTTTTTGTCGCTATACGCTCGTCGCTATTCAAAATTCGTCGCTAAATCGTCGCCATTTTAGAATCGTCGCTATTTCGTCGCCAATGTAGCGACGCCGCATAATCGTCGCTAATGATATTTCGTCGCTAATTCGTCGCTAATTTGGCGACGAATTAGCGACGTTGGTCGTAAAATATTAGCGACGAATTAGCGACGAATTAGCGACGATATATAAAAAATAAATTTCCAATTTAAAGATTTTGCGAAAACAATCCTTGCTAATTCGTCGCTAATTTAGCGACGAATTAGCAACGATGTGTTAAAAAGTCGTTGCTAATTCGTCGCTAAATTAGCAACGAATTAGCAAGGATGGCTTGACAAGTCCTTGCTAATTCGTCGCTAATATAGCGACGAATTAGCGACGATTTAAAAAAAAAAATTTTAAAAAAAACAAATTTAAAAAAAACAATTATAAAAAAATAAAAAAAAAATTATAAAAATATTAAAAAAATACAAAATATTTTAAAAATACAATAAATTAAAACTAAACGAGCGGGATCGGCGGGATCATCTGGATCGACGACGTAATCATCAATCCCGATATCACGTCCAAGGTCTTGAGCTGCCGCTGCCGCTACATCTGGAGGGATCACTGGTGGCTGAGTTGGTTGGACTCCCCGCTGTTGCATCAACCTCGCGAGGTTTGGACTTTCCATCGCGATGATGGAGAAGAAGTCCGTGATGTTCGATAGCGGACTTCTTGTGCCGCGAGCTGCTCCCTCAACCGAACATTCTCTTCGGCGTGATCATGGGCGGTGGGACGAGGCTGCGAAGAAGAAGCGGCGGGAACCGTCTCAATCGAACCGACTCCAAAAGTGCGGTTCTTCTTCGTCTTCGGGGCCACCTATATAGACAATTTAAAATCGTTAGATATTAATATAATAAATATTATTTTGAATTAAATTAAATTATTTAAAATTATTACCTCATAGTAGATCGGTCGCACTCGGTGACCGACAGCATCCCGAGGAGTTGACCGAACTACCATCGGTCGACGTCGAACCACGACTAACCCGCTCGGCGACTCTAGCCTCATATGCGTTCACGATCTTTTCGGATCGTGAACTCACATAGGTCCCGTCCTTCCTCTTCGGACCTTCTTCAAAACTTCTACAATGGGCGGAAGCTCGCCCATCTCCTCGCGCTATTGAAAATTATAATTAAATTATATATTTTTAAATTTTATATTATTTGAAAAAGTATTTAAATTTTAAATATATATTAATTATAATACCATCTGTATACGCCGTCCGGCGTAAGAAGTCGGTCCTGAGGTGTGGACATATGGACCGGTCTCGTCGATCGGTGTGAGTCGGGACTTGGAGCGAGCTACCCGCAACTTGAACC